>VXBZ01005952.1:705300-732476 GCA_013399135.1 Heliornis fulica
GGGACGGCGGCGACAGGAGCAGGCTCGTCAGGAGCGGCAGCAGCGGGGATGCTCCCGGCTCAGGAGGCGGCCAAGATCTACCACACCAACTACGTGCGGAACTCGCGGGCCATCGGCGTGCTCTGGGCCATCTTCACCATCTGCTTTGCCATCGTCAACGTGGTGTGCTTCATCCAGCCCTACTGGATCGGGGACGGCGTGGACACCCCGCAGGCGGGCTACTTCGGGCTCTTCCACTACTGCATTGGCAACGGCTTCAGCCGGGAACTCACCTGCCGGGGCAGCTTCACGGACTTCTCCAGCCTGCCCTCGGGAGCCTTCAAAGCTGCCTCCTTCTTCATCGGGCTCTCGATGATGCTCATCATCGCCTGCATAGTCTGCTTCATCCTCTTCTTCTTCTGCAACACAGCTACCGTCTACAAGATCTGTGCTTGGATGCAGCTGACCTCGGGTGAGTGGGGGCAGCAGCCCCGGCACTGGGGGGTTGGGGGGCTCCGCGCTGCCCTCCCCGGCCCCCGGGGGGCACAGGCGGCTCTGGAGAAACTTGCGGCCGCCCGGTCCGGCAAGGGGCAGCGGGCGTGGGCCCGGGGTGCGCCGCCGGGGCAGGCGGGGAAGCTGGTGCTCGGAAGGGCGGTGGGGGGCGGAACGTGTCAGCAGCGTTGCAGGGCTGGTGCCGGTGCCTGCCCCGGGCCGCCCCCCTGCCCGCTTGGGTCCTGGGCGTGGGCCGAGGTCAGGCTCAGCCCTCGGCCTCGGCACTCCCCGTGGCGCAGAGGTGCCCGGAGAGATTGTCCGGTTTCGGTCTGTGAACCGACCCGTGGGCATCAAACAGCCCCAGGGAGGGTGACGGGCGGCGGCAGCTCCAGACTGTCCTCCAGCGCTTGGTCTGTCGCTAAAGGTCAGGAGACAATGGCAGTGGGGGCCGTGGGGACGTCTTGAGCAGGTGACGGTGGGTGAAGACAACTGCCAGCCTGTTGAAGGCTAGTCCTGAGCCCAGGTTCCCACCAGGTCAAGGCAGAGCCCACTTCGGTTCAGTGAGAGGGGATGGTGAAGTCTTCTGGTGGCCAACTGGAAGGGCAGCTGAGATCACTGGATGCTAAACACTTGAGTTTTGGCCGAGGTCTGTTCCCCCTGCTCACAGTGTTTGTTTTCGTAGTTAGGAGTGTAAAGGGGAAAAAAATTAAATCATTTCAGTTGCTGTTTTTGATCATAAAGTCTCCTGACTTCATTTGACTTTCTCCATCACATCCAGTGTCTCCCTAGGGAAAGCGCACGATAAGAAAGAGGGAGAACACCAGGACATCCCTTTTTGCATTTCCAGCACAGCTTTCCCTCCGAGTTAGAGACAACTGGTGATTTGTGTGCAGCTGTGAGGCAGAGGAAGAGAAAAAAATTGCCTATAGAGTTGACATATTAAGAAAATCAGTTTTAGCAAGATAGAAATGATCAATTCTTTGATAATTTGAAAAGAAAAAGTCTAAAATCAAAACATGCCTTCTAGTTTTCCTCCCAATAAAATCCTGAAATTGATGTTTGGGCTTTGCTGGAATAAGCTGTTAGGGAAAGAGAGCAAAATGTCTCCAAAATTGGCTCACAATCACTTTTTCAGTACCTTTAATTGACCTACATTTATTTCAGTCATTCTTCTGAGTTGTTTGCTGAGAAACTTCAGCATTATTCAGTTTGCCACCTAGTCTGTGAGACTTAGTGGAAATTTCTGGTTTGTATGAAACAGCTGGAACTATTTCTCTCCATGATGCTGTCTTTATGCATGTTGTGTATATTTTTATGCTCTTTCAGTCACTTAAGTTTACATAGGGTTTCTTTATCTCTTGGGGATGGATCTGTAATCACTTGAGGTTGGTAGATTTTTTCCTCCTATTCCAGTGAGATTAGATTTGGGTTTATTATTGATGCATTGGGAATCTTCTTTGATGCTGGTGGCTACTTTGTTCAGTAACACACATTCTGATACAGTCTGATTAATTGTACACAGTCATATCACTTGGCTCCAGGCAGAGAAAACTGTTTTGTGTTTGCACCAATGAGGTCTCCTTTTTTTCATTAAGGACTTTTGCTCTCAGCTGTCTCCTTTTTGTATGGCTATGCTGGTAAAAGATGGGATGAATATTCACTGGTTTGCTGCATCCTCAGCCTGTTTTGTTCATGTCCTGTATGCAGTAGGACAGCACAATTTCCAAATCCCATTCATAATCCAACATCAGAGATAAGCATGTTTTGTTTACATGGTCCCACTGCTTTATGCCAACAGAAGCTAGTGCAAGGTAGATAAAAATGAATCTAATACCTTCACTGCATTTCTGCATGGGTGAATAATAATGTTTAGAAACCACTGCATGCAGCAAATCTGCAGGAGCCCAACCAGTCTATACCTTGTTGCACGTGAGCAGGTGCGATGAACTCAAGATTATGTCTTGAGGCAAAATAACCGACTATTTTTGGTCATCTTCAAAGCTGGTAGATGCACTGCTGGCATTAAAAGTCAACAAGAGGAGCTTTATGTCAGCATTAGAATTACGTTTTAGACTGCTTACCTCTAAAATTAAAATAATAGGGAACTACGTGTCTATACCATATGGCTACTTGCCTTCTTTCCTGGTTAATACATGAATACCCTGGAAGAAACGGAACAATGTTGGGTGTTGAAAGAGCCTGACTTCGTTGTTTTCTGAATGTTGTACTTTAATTCAGGATTTACCTGACTGTTCATTTCTGTATTACTTAAGAAAGTTTACTCAGAGGGAGAGAAAGCTACCAGAAAATCCGTATTGGTTTTGTTGCATACTTTGAAGAAGAAAGCAGTGGTGGAGAGACAGAAGGGAAACTTAGAATTAAATGTGCAGGGCAGGAGAGTTATAATGAGTTCTGATAGATTTTCTATGAGCTATATCACCTACTTGTGTTATTATATTACTGTTTTGAGAGTATAAGTAATAGGTAGTAATAAGTTTTAAGATGCTTATCTCACCAATAGCAATATATCATACGCCATCTACATATGCATGTTGTTCTGTGGGGTACAGGAATAAAATTGAAGCTGAAGTAGTAAAATAAAAAAGTATGTAAGCAGAGCTTTGATTTTGCTTTCTTTTAGGTACCTTAGCAGTGTTAGTATTGTTATAGCATATAATAGTATTTAAAAGTGATGTAATTTAAATCTCCTTAGAAGCAGTTTTTTTTCAGTGTGGGATCATGCTTGGTTTAGGATTGCAAATAAAAGCTTAGGAACTGATTTCTTTAAAAGATTTTGATTACATTCAGTCCTGCATGAGTCATTATAAATTGTCAGTATGATATAGCTCTTGTTTTGAAGAGGTGTTTTTTAAATAAGGCAAAGCTAAACAGTATCTTGGACATAAGCATTTTCAATCCTTTTTGCTCTCTAATCATGTCTATGACATGATGAAGCAGAAAAATCCTAGGAAATGCTATTTCCTTTGTGTACATGAGGACAACATACATTGGAGTCCTTTGTAATTTTGCCAAGGCTTAGGCTGCTTCTCTTGTTCCGTGTGCTCTCAGGGTATACTTGGAATCTCGAGAGCCAGTGCTGGCAGCCCTGTACATCCCCTCGCCTCCCCTTCTGCAGTTTCACAATTACAGGTACTAACACTTGCACATACACTTACCTAATTTGAGGAACTGCATGAACAAAAACACTTTCTGAAAGTGTTAGAAATTAACTTACTGCTCTTCGCTGTCCTGCATCTAAAGTTTGCAAGAAGCCTCACAAATAAAGATATTTCTTGAGATTACTCCTTTATAAGATAAATAAACTTTTCAGTTCTGTCATTGTGACTTTTTTCATTATTAGATATTTGCTATTACTTTTTTTTTCCCTGTGTGTTTCTTCTTTACTAGTATGCTTCAAAGTATAGGGAAGAGAAAAGTAGAAAAAGCAAAGGAAAGGCATAGAAGTGTTCCATGGACAAGTAAGATGAAAGCAATATATATGTCTTCCAGGAGATGTGTAAACCCATGCCCACAATAACAGGACAGTTGAAGAAAACAGCATAAAACTTTGTCAACCAACCAGCCCATCTAGTCCAGCGATCTCCATCAGTGGTCTGTAATACGAGCCCAGAGAAGCACCAGAGCAGCAAAGGTTCATTTTGCCCTTGGTACTGTCTGTCCTCCAGCACTCGTGTTCAGGGATTTCCTGAGATAATTCTTGGCATTTAAATGCTCTTGCTGAAATTTATTTTTTATGACTTTGGTCACTTTTTGAACCTGTGTAAACTTTTAGCATTTACAGTTCTTCAGAGCAAGGAGTTCCACAGCTTAATACATGTTTTGTGAAGATTCAGTAGAGTTTTCAACCTTGTACATGTCCATTTCATTTGATCCCCCAGCTCATATACTGGAAGAGGCTGTGAACAGAGGACCCTCCGACACCTCTCCTGTCCTGTTCCTGATTGCACCTCTGCTCTGTCCCCTCAGTTACATGTTTTTGAGAGATGATTAATCTTTGGCTTCCTAGTTACTCCTTAGTCATTGGGTTGTACCATGCCTGTGATCATCCCTGCTGCCCTCCCTGCAGCCATTTCCAGTCTGCTGTAGCCTTTCAGAGACAGTGGGACCAGAACTATACATAATATTCAAGACTGACAAACCAGGCATTTATAGAGTGGCATAATAATATTCTCGCTTTCATTCTTTGTGCCCTTCCTAGTAATTCCTAATACTCACTTTTTCACTGTTAGTGAACAGTGGGCTGATGTTTTCTCAGAACTACCTATTATAACCCCAAGACCTCAATACTGAAGTGGTAATAGTCACCTCAGAGCACATCATTTTCTGTAGTTAGTTTTTTTCCTCTCAAAGAAATGGCTTCATATTGTTTATCTACCTTGACTTTAATTTGCCTTTTTATTGCCTTGTCACTCAGTAATGTGAAGTCTTTCTTCATAGTCAAACCTTATCTTAGCTGCCCTGAATGAATATCAGCAGCAAACTTTGTCACCTCACCACTTACCCTGTTTTCCAGCTCATTTATAAATAAGCGAGCAGCTCCCAAGTTCCAGCACAGATCCCTGCAGGACTCCACCATTGACCTCTCTCTGCTTGGAAAATTGACAGTATTCTCCTACCATCTGTTTCTAATTATTTATCCTTGCAAGGACATTTATTTTTATCCTCTGGGAGTTTAGGGTTTTTTAAGACTTATGAATGACAGATTTATCAGACATCTTTAGGAAATCCAGGTGGACTTTGTTAACAAAAATTTCCACAGTACACATTATTTTTTCAGTTCTGTGGAGAAGTCTGGTAGTTTTGAGAAAAAAATACTTAAAATACCTGTGTTGGTCCTACCTTACTCTCTTCCTTTCATCACAGAAATATGCCCTGCTTGTGCAGATGCCAACATGCTCTGTTGTCTTTCATAGCTCTTACAAGTTCTGTGGCACAGATACCAGTTTTTCTGTAGTACCCCATTTTTTTGCTGAACCTGGTTTAAACCAGTTTTACAAACTGGTTTCATGTAACTCAATTGCCAGTTCTTTGGAGCCAAAGCAGACATAATGTAGAGATTATTGCATGGCACATTTTAAAAATCTTTAAAACAGGGAATTGTTTCAGAATGGAAAGGTGAAATCCTTTGTTGCAGCTGTGTTGTTGTTTGCCTTTATACTTGAAATCAGTCTGCAGGACCAGGTGAATTTTATATAAGAGTCTTAAAAGGCTTGACCTTGATGTCAGATCTTGGTGTAGGGGTAAACTCCAGAAGGCTAGAAATAAAAAGTCTTGTTCCAGTGTTTGAGTGGGGCATCTCTTGGAGTGAGACAAGGACCTTTTTTGGCCTTGCTATCCTTAACCATTAGCTGTGAACTTAATACACAACTGTGACTGCTGAACTTTGCAGTTAGCACAAAAAAAATTTAAATAAAATGGTCTAATAAATGATAGTAAGGATAGCTAATTCCACACACTGATCTGGATGTCATAATAATCTGGGCTTGCTTCAACAGCCTTTATTTTAGTACATCAAATGCAGTCTAAGACTTCTCGGCATCAAAATGTAGGAGACATCCTACTGATGAGAGAATTATGGAAATTATTTGTTATGGTAAACAGTTATTTAGAAGACAAATTAGAGGCTGTGGTAGATGGGCATCTGCATGGAAGCTCTCACTGCAGTGCTGCAGTTTAGTCCAGTGTGGTACCTAAATGTGTATGCAAAAAAATCAGATCACTCTGCCTGCTCTGTCCAGGTCTAACACCTGTCAGGACAACCTTTCAGGTATAAAATAGAAAGGTTTTCAGGGCTGATTTAAATAAATCAAATAAGAAGAGCTAAAAGGATGTATTTTCTTGCTAGTCAAAAGAAGATTAAAAATTGACAGATTATAGTGTGTGAGCACCTACAGGGCGAGATTTCAAGTCATGCAGTGCCCCTTAACTTGACAAATGCTTTGTTTGGAAGATGAAGTTACACAAATTTGCATTAGCCATGAGGTATATACATTTGTAACCTGTTAACTATAATTTGTTAATTCTCATTACAGTGGTTTCTTCTTCACATAAAGTTTTTACACAAAGCTGGATGCCTCTTTGAGGAGACTAATAACTAACTAGAAGCAAAAGACCTTAACCAACAAACCTGCAATCTCTTGTTCCCACCATGTACTCTAGTTGTAAAGCAAGAGGTGCACAGGAGGCCAAAGGGAGAGGAAGGCAAGTCCAGGAGCATCAAGCAGGTTTTTGTTCTGAGTTTCATCATTGATTCTGACTTTAATAAGAGCATTTACGCCCCCATCCCACTTTCAGGCAACTGAGGTTATGCAGTGGTCCATGAGCAGTAGTGGTTGTCAGACCACTGGGGAGAAAATTCTGAAAAATCGGGAATCCTGAGGACTATGACCATGATAAAATGAGGATTGCTTCCATGACGTGGGGAAATAGGGGGATGGAGCTTTGTGGGCAGGCAGAGGGCAGGGAAAGTGCCAAGTGCTCTGGTCTCATCAAACCTATAAGGACATCTTCTAATCAGAGTGTTCCTGGTACATTTGCTGCTTTTTCCCCAAAGGAGAAGTCATGTTGCCAACGTGACTTTCTGTCCGTCCAGCTCCAGAGGTTTCTGTCAGACTTTATTGAGATCCTTGGTCCCTCCCTCATCCTTGAGGTTGGAGTGCCCCATGGTAGCCTTCACTCTGCTGCTGTCACTCTGGCTGTGATGAGTATTGGGAAGTGGTTGTGACCTCATGTGAGTGGGAACATAATCTGGGTAGGTTGGAAAGATGGAGACCTCAAGGTTTCACTCTAAAGTTTTAGTTTTCACACAGTGGGGCAGTGCAGCCTTTTTTGTTTCATTAGTTCCTGTATTTCATTCTTTGGCTATAAAAATTAAGGCAATAGGTAATAAGTGTACCCTATAAGCAGTGGAACGGGGAAGGAATGTTGTGCCCCAGTGGCCCCTCAAGTCATTTCTTCCCCCAAATACTATGTTCTGTCCTACATCCCATCATCCCCTGCATTCAGTAGCTAAACTCTCCAACTTATCACAGGCTTTTTATTGATGAGGACACAGCATGTGTCATAGTTGCCAGAAAGCTATTCTTATGCTGATTTGTCACCTACATTTATTAAAGTATAAACTATCCCTGTCTTTCCACTGGGGAGAATTTGGGATCTTTTCTGCTCTGACCAGGAACCAGCTTTTTCATGAAACTTGCAGAAGTTCAGTATCTTGGAGGTTTGTAGCATCAGTCAAACTTGGTTGGAATTGGTCACACAGCCACATCAGTCTTGATCCCAGAGGGAACCTGGCTAAAATGTATCATGTAAGAAGTGTATATCATTTATTTGTATGAGTGATTTGAGATTTTGATAGCAAAATTTGGTTTTGAAGGATAAAGTGTTTTGGGAATAGAGAAGAGATATTTTCTTTTGTTTTAGAGTGTAATAAAATTTTCAGCATCTTATAACTCTCCCAATTGCCCTTTATGAACATCCTGGGGGCTGTAGTCCACTGTTTGAAAAACACTAAGATAACAGAAGAGTAAAATATAAAAGGAAATGCATGAAGTTATCTAGGCAGTTTGAGGATCAATTCCATTTCCCTGGGATGGAGATGGGGGTGGGGTCGGGAAATAAAGGAAAAAACTGTATGTGAGGGTAGAAGGGAGTGGAGTAAGAAACTGCGAGAGAATTTAAAAGGGGGAAATTTCACCTGTTGAAACGTGGGGAGCTGAGAACTTGAACACAGTTGGGGAAGAGAAATGGGAGTGGGATTTTGGAAAGCAGCTGGTGTTGGTGCAGCCCTACTTTCTTGCAGCTGAAGGGGCTTCACTGGGATAGGATATGGCTGCTGCTGAGTTCTTTCAAAAATTCCTACTAAAAGTTTAATGAAGAAAGTTGCTATATGGGAAAATGAAGCTGGGAAGAGGAGGAACATACGGATATTATCAGTAGCAGAAGGCGTGGAATAACAGAAGGCTAGATTTCAAACACTAAGGTTATTTTACCTTTTGAGAAGTGAACCTTTTTAGCACTGTGGCATAAACAGCATTAGCTTTGATCTTGCAAACATAAAGACAGCAAACATATCAGAACATAAAATCTGTGGTGTGATCAGACAGCCTGGACTCAATATTTGAAAACTAACAAGATCCAGCTGTGAGGAATGGCAGGGTCACAGCAGTGAGGCATCACAAAGGAAAAAATAAAAACATTTTTGCTCAGAAATGGTGAAATGAAAATAAGACATGAACAAGTCTAGAGCCTGAACAGTCTGCAGAATTCGATAACATCGGTTGCTATCAGCATTGTTAAAAATGCAGTGGCAGCATGACAGAGTGAATAGCTAGAATATGCATTACTGTGTGGAACAGTGTGCATATCCCAATTACCGAGGGAGAATTATGGCTAGAATCCTTAAAGAGGGGAATATAATAGACTTCAAGATGTATCTATTCTAAAAAAGATATTATCCGTCTTCATGTTGGCATTTAGAGATGCAGAGGACTAGAAATGAGCTGGCCTTAGAATGGGAAGGTCATACATACCAGGGAAAATGGTTCCTTTATTTTCTCCTTGAGAAGCCAGATGCAAATTTATGAATTTCATTGATTTTAAAAGGTAGCTGATGGCCTCCGTGGAGAGCCTCTCTGACACAAGCACATCATGTGCTATTTCAGAGAATATTATTCAATCAAGTAATTGAGACTGCATCAGAAGGAGAGAGCTACAGAATAAACGGTTTGAAATAAATTATTACAAACAGTTGATGACTTGTCACACATTCCACTTTCCTCATTTTTCTGGTTATCTTTCAGAAAGGAAAAGTTTATGGAGAAAAAAAGCTAGACATGCTGCACTTGCAAGGTCAAAGACAATTTTTCTGAGTTGAGAGGTTTAGAAAATGCTACTTGTGAAACCTTGGGAGTTTCTGTTTACTTCTAAAAGTCAAAAGTCATGCACCTCACTTGCAGAAGTTCATTGAGTAAGGTCTCTTGCGATTAGCATGGCCAGAATGTGTCTTGTAATGCTGTGCTAGACTCGGCAACCTCGGCCCTACAGTACTTTGTCATGATGAATTTTGTGTGCAACAGAAGTTTGAATAAAATAGGACAAGGTCTCTTAGGATCAAGGAAGATTTTAGCATGGAGGGAAGGAGGGTGGGCTAATAGCAGTGCGTTTCCCACCTCCCTGACCTGCTGCCTCTTCTGCTGTGTAACAGACTCCTGGAGTGGCTGCAGAAAAGTGAGTGCTCCTCAGGTCTTTGTAACGTAATATCTCTTGGTGTGGGCAAGAAACTTGGAGAGGGTTGCTTTGCAATAGCCCCCATGACAGCATGTAAGCATGAGACACCTACATAAGTGATCCTGTGCTTCTTGGAGACTTAACAGTATTCCAAGTTAGGCTTAGGCATTTCTCTGTGAAGTCATCGGTTTACCAGAGCACAGCAGAGAGGTGCGGTGGCTGTGCCCGTACCTGCAAATAAAGTTCCACCCTCTGGTGCAGAGTATTCTGGCACACTGGCCGGTGACCATGCTATGACATTTTTTTACCTTCTAAAACTGGGTCACTGGACTCATACTGCCTATTGGGAACCATTCCTGGCATGCCCAGACTTACAAACTGTGCCCTGGCAATGTTTTGGAAGATAGTTGGAACAGACTAAAAACACTCCTGTGACACATGCTATGGGACAATTCCAAGAATTTAATAGTGGAGACAGTTGAGTTTCAGTGCTTGGGAATGCTCCCTGGGACTGCTTAATTTATCCATGTAGGGATAATCCATATGTAGCAATGCCTCAAAATGAGGAGCTGGAGAATGATCTGTGCAGGAAAGTGAAGGCGATAAGGGATTTAGGCCTTCAATTTAAAGCAATGTATAACTCTTAACTCAGTGCCATATATTAGTTTATGATTTTCTTTGTTTAAATTAGCAATAAAAAAATCTGTGGATGAAAAATTCACATTAAGTGTAGTTGGCTATGAAACTAAACTAGTAATGACCTGGAAAAAGAATGTTTCTAACATTTGTTGAGAGGAAGAAGTGATCAAAAATGTAGAACAAGTCACACAAAAAATTTTCAGCTAGAGATAGTGGGAGAATGTTACCCAGGAGCCTAAAAATCATAAATTAATCTTCTTTCTGATGTAGACTGTGTGTTTCAAAACCAGATTTCCTGCAGGTATCCTCAGCTTGGCTAATACATCTTTGAACACTATAAAAGTGTTATGCATTGAGTTTTTACTTGACAGTGTGGCTTCACAAAGAGTTAATTCAAAGTTTTAAGATTATTTCCATGAAAGAAATGTTAGACTTTCCAGTAAAATAAAATTATTCATCCTTGTATCTTTATGTTTCTCCTAAGAAAGTTAGTTATTGCTTAATTGCTGTGTCTTAGTATCTTGTCTTCCTGTTACTGGCGAAGTTATATTAGAACATCAGTAAAATAAAAAACTTGAAATTGCAATTCATGGTCATTATACTGAAAAAAGTATAGTCTAAAATAATCCGAACATGCCAGTTGCTTACTAGCCACAATCACTCTTCCATCTAGTTCACATCAGGTATTTTTATCTGATTGGATTCATCGCTTAGTATGGTATCATCTGATGGCTCGCAGCAGTTTCCATGCTGACTCCTCACTGAGTGTCAGCCTCGAGGAACAAGGTGATAGTGGTGACATAGGCTCACTGGTGCAGAATGAAAGGCCTTGCACCTGGAGATGGGTAATATTGCGTGAAGAGAGGACCTGAGCATATCTATTCACCAAAGGATGGCAATGGGATGTCAATGTAGTGTGGCTGTCAAGACGCCAGAGGTGATCCTGGCATGTGTCTCATGAAGTATGTCCAGCTGATTTAGGGCAAAGTTGACATCATTATGTGATCAGCTGTGATATTTCATGTAGGATTCTGGACACTGATGTCTAATTCTTACAAATATGGCAATACGTGAAAACCAGTGACATTTCTTCCAAGGAGAAAACTAGGAAAGCTTGGTCAATTTAATGCACAAAGAAGAAGGTTGATAAGATACCCATTACTGCTGTCTAAAAACATGTGGAAGGGCTAAAAAACCAAGGGGAAGGGAAAAGAGATGTTTCAGCCAGTGATTTTCAGTTTGATTTGATGTTGTAAACTTTTTCTGAAGAAGATGCTACATGCCTTGTAGCACTGTTGGAGCAAATTGCAGCCAATCTCAGTAGTAGTTTATGAACCCCTCCTGAGTCCATAGACCATAGAGTGAAAACTAACGATTTTAAACTTGTGGCTAATGGTGGGACAAGAACAAATGGATATTTTCTAGATATAAATCACTTCAGCCTGCAAATTAAAAAAAGATTTCTAACTATTAGAGCAGCAAGGTTCTGCAACAACTTTCTAAAGGGAAGAGATTTGGTAAAATACTGAGCTGTACACTGGAAACAGATGATGTCTGAAAGAGATTACAGAACGTGGTGTTTGTAGCAGCATGCCTTCTTCCTCTCTTTCTCATTTCTCAGAACTAATCCATCTAGGTGAATGCTCTTTTCTATTCTACTCCCATTTGTTCTGTTTTTTAAACAGTATAACTCCTATCTCGGTACCTTCTAGGATTAAAAATAGACAGTGACCAAGATCTGTACATCTGTCAAGTGGGGCTCTCTTCCTGCCTGGCATTCAGACCAAACAAGTCAGGGTTTTCTTTAAATTTCCAGCAAAACTGTAAAACAGTGTCAACAACAGCTGCTGCATTTACGTGCTTAACATTTTCCTTTTGCATTCACCATTTTCATGTGACTTGGATCTTTAATTTCCTTTAAGAAAATTTAATCTATGCCAGCTAAACACTGAATTTTAAAAGTGAAAGCAGTTGAAAAATAAATGTTTAAGACATTATAAACCACCAAGGTTCCAGGAAAAACAATTTACAAATTATTAATTTTATTACTAACTTGAGATCTAGTTTTGCTAAGAATGTTTCCTAAAGAAGTTGTCCCTTGTTACCTCTCCATGCACATAAGTATTTTGGGCTGCTGGGCTGCTTCATAAAGTCTTCCTAAATAGCTAAGAAATATGTAAAATCTCTTAATCTTGTTAATATGCTACTGGATGCTTCATTCTTTGTGTCAGTATGTGTCAAATACATTGGATGTTGTAGAAAGAATGTGCTCAGCAAGCAGTCTTTGCTCGTGCAGGATGGGAAGCAGAGCACTGTGGATGGAGTTCTCTGTTCCATCCTTGCTGCCTCCTCTTGTGGTTTGAGAGGGAAAGAGAGGAGGGAGCACTTTGTCAATGGGATAAACAAGTGCTGAGTAGATCAAACAGCTGTGTATAAGGCACACCCTGAGCTTCAAATGAAACTATATTTTAATCTTGTACATTTCTGTGAAGGCTATCAAATGCGTACCGAAAAGTGTCTGTTTGGGATTTTACGCCCTTTGGGACAGATCTGAAGAGACGAGTATCTGGTTTTAAATTTAGCCTCGCTGAATGCAGTGAGTTTCTATGTGAACCTAAGATGATATATTTAATAGCTGAGTGTTAAACACATAACACAACATTTCATTTCATTTTAATTATATTATATGTTAGAGAAATTGTGCTGAGGCAAAAGCAAAGTTGTCTGGGAAATTCTAACTGCATTTTTGTCTCTTCCCAGGAGGTATAATATTTTTTTTAATTCCTTGGGGCTGCTTTTGCCCAAATCAAGTCTGAACCAAATGCAAAGCACACTTGTACAGACAGCTCCATTTTACTTTACACTACTTCAGGTGATGGGGTAAGCATAGAGACAACATCAGGGATCTATCCGAGAACATACATTGAGAAATACCCAAGTACACCCATCTTGCTTAGCCTGTCAGACTGCAGCAGGGGGGTATCACCACTGGCCTTGCCAGACCTAACCTGGCTCTGGCTGGGCCAGTCAAATGTTTCTGCCTTGAAGCCAGGAGAGTCCAGGGTCTTTGGGTATGATGTCGGTCTGTGGAGGCCAAGCCATCAAGCAGCTGCCTACATCCAGGTATCTGTGCTTACAATACCTCAAGCGCCCTGTCTGACCTCTGACTGCCTTTTCCGAAGGACACAGGTCTTCTGTAGGTTGTTGGTCACTTATGCACAGGTATCTCGCAAGCAGTAGAACAGCTCAGGTGACATTAGGCACCCATGTCCTGGCAAATGAATCGAATCCTAGCTTCCACCCTTAACTCGCCTATAAATCTCTTTCATGTAGGCTTCTCAATCTGGAGCAGAGTCTCACCTCTCTGATTATGAAGACAGCCTGGTCTCAGGCATTTAATTAGCCCAGGGTATGAGCTACTCTGAACAAAGCCACCATGTGTGGGTGGCATGGCTGTTCTGTCATGTGGATAAGACTTCAGATTCTGTGTTTGACCTGCTTTGGCCAGTGGTTTGTAAAGGGACAACCTGTGGGGCTGACTGTAAGTCTTAGTTTTGTTCAGGAGTGAATTTTTAAAGTTAATCTTCTAGCTGTTCCAACCTACTACAATTTTATTTACATTCTAGAGCTGTCTTGGGATATGAAAACTGCATTTCTTTATAAATAAACTGAACCAGATGTCCTCCAGGAGTACACCTGATGCACTTCTACTAATAATGTGTGAACCTTCCACAAGCCCAGACTAGGGCTGATCCCAAGTGACACCTGAAACACATACATTGTGGATAGTAAGTTCAAGGGACTCTTTCGCTTTTTAAATTTGCTCTGTTGCAGTACAGAACTTGCTAACGTAGACATAGGCTATGCTTTCATATTTGGATTTTATTAATTAGGCTTGTCTCTGTCTTTGATTTATAAAGTTGAGTTAGGAACGATTCAACAAATATTTTGTGCTAAATTGGAAGTAATACTGTCAATCATAGTTCCTTCTTAATGTGCTTTTGCCTGGGATTAAAATAAAGCCACAGTATAAATAAAAGCAGGTATCAGAAATATGATAAAGGAACTTGAATTACCTGGAGGAGATTAGTGGATAGTGTATGAAGAGCTGCAAAATAGGTATTGATGATTGCTAAACAAAGCTGTTTTTATTTATTGCTCCCATTTATCATAGCACTAGAAGTCAGGTTCTAATCATTTAAGTAAATAACTCAGTTCTGAATTTCAGTGATACTTGTCAGGGAGGAATAAATCCAGGTGGTAATGCGTACCTAACATAATTTTCTGAAAAGTTTTAGTAGTATAAAATGAAATTGCATTAGTATTTTGCACATAGGTTCTGCGATGCCTTAGTTTTTGATGCTACATCCTCAACAGACATTGTGATAGGTCATTAACTTGTATGTGGATTCAGCCAGTTGAGAACAGAAGCAAGGAAAGTCATTGTAAAGGAATGTTAATTCTTTTATTTGTAAAATGATGTACTGAAATTGTGATTTCTCAAGCTCTTCAAGAGTAAATTGTGGTATTATTGTGCTGATCTATAATCTGCTAGCATCCCTGAAAAGCTGTGTTTGTTTCAACAGGCTCTAACAGCTGAGTAAAGGATTTAAGCATATATTTTGATGAGTTGGAAACACGTTTTAAATGCTTGGCTTAATTGAAATCCAGAAAAAAATACCCATCCATCTGAGGTTATAGATGTTGATCAAATATTTCCTGTATATGCTTTGTCCTTATTTATACATATGCATGTATTATAATAAATAATGAGGTTGCAGATCGATACCAGAAAACTGAGGGGTTAACTTCTAAGGACCATTCAGCAATTCTGACTTGGTACTGAGCAGTCTCACTCTTGCAAATTATCCTATCGTGTCTGTGCCATTTAGTATTAGAGCAGCTATTAATTCTTATATTGTATGACATTATATTGAAATCTCACTGCACACTTGTAATGTTCAATGTCCTGCTGAACCATCAGATGAAACGCAGTGTGACTCCACAAGAAGAGAAAATTTGTCTTTATGATGTAAACATAAAATGAGCCTTGTGCAATCAATTTTATACTCAGTTAAGTCTTTTAAAGAGGAATGGCTATGTGGTCGTTTGGTACATAACGTTCTGATAGCATGGAGCTGCATTAGGATGCAGAGGCAGACAGTGAGATGGGAGTTAATACATATTATACTATCTCAGAGCTTAGTAAAAATTAGCATCAGTGAAATTATGTTATTAGTTTATAGCTAATATACCAAATTGACATGGGCTGTAAAATGTGCAAGCACATATTGTATAAAAAAAAAGTATACAGTAAGAATTGTTCTAGTAGCAGATTAGAGAGGGAATTATAAAATTAAGTATAATATCACTCTTTAGAAAGTACAGTGCAGTGCAAGTATGGGGATAGTGCAGTGTGAGTCAGCCCTCTGACGAGCGAATAGCAGGATCCAGTTGCTGTCTGTCAATGTAATCAAAGACCATGGGAGTGAAAGTAAAGTGTTCGTGCAATTAAGATTATGAAGATAAACTGCTACATAAGAAACTAGACAGGTGGCTAACATGCTTATGTTTCTTACCCTCCTAAATAATTTAAGTAATAGTAAGCCTTCAAACTTCACAGCTATCCAAAATAACGTGAAACCTTACATTCCCATTACTGCCTTCTGTTCCTCCTTATCTTCTTCCCTCCCTTTCTATCGCGTTTTGTGTTCCCACAGAATTATGTCCCTACTGAGACTGCAAGTCCCCTGGAGCAGGGACTGGATTTGATTTGATGTTTGAACAGAGCCCAACATAAGCTGAATTCTGATTGTGGCCTCCAGCCCTGACTGCCGTGCAAACTGCAGTAAAAACAATAATTATTGTTTGAATTTTATTTGAGTGGTGTGAGTAGCACGAGCCTGATGAGCTACCCAATTTGCTACAATGGTAGCTGTGTACTGAACAGACCCTGCTGTGTGACCTTGGGTAAGTCATTTCACCTTTCTGAGCTTTGCCAGCTGTAAAATGAGAGTGAGATAATTCTTTAAAAATGTTCTATGGCCACGAGCTATTATTACTGCAAAGAACTGATTGCATGCACCTTCTGGGTCTGCTGTGTGCTGCATGACCTCTCACACTTGAAAAAACTTGGGAGATCTCTTGTCCATCTTAGTAGTAGTCGTCATTGTAAACAAGGAAAAATGGCAATTACCTAGAATAGGAAAAAGCAGAATGAAACATATTTGTGGATGTACATCACTGTGAGCAACCATCTGTAGGACGATAAATAGTGGCATGCATATATAAACACACTGGGTTCTCATTCCAAACAACATATTCTCTGTGTTTATCTCTGCATTAATGAGGTACTCGGCTCGGTTTTGACATCTGTCACTCTGCAATCATGGCAGTGCAGTTCTGAATTTGAGAACAACATTCATGGGGGTTATTTTAGTCTTTCGTTCCATGCACTGGAAGTGCATGTGATGCAACACATTTGGCCAAACTGCATTTTTCCCTTGGATGACAAGGCCAAAGTGACTGAATAACGTAAGCAGATGACATGGTTTGAAGTGCATCAGTTCAGGAACCCAAGCAAATGCTGAGGCTGTGGTCATCATGGGCAGGCTTGAGAGGACTGCTGTCATACAGGGAGGAATGACTAATAGATATTGGTCACTTCAGCATTCAGCAGAGTATTGCACTTCCTTTTTGACTTGCTTTTTCTTTTAGAAAAGCAGCATATCCATCTATATAGCTCATGGCTCATTTACTCACAGTGCCAGTGAGTGCCACCACAGTGATTCTCTTGAACTTCCATGAGTGATAGATTGTTCAGACCACTGATTTTCAGTGTCCCTGCATACTTGCATGCAGTAGGGTTTTCTGTTGGCAAGAATTGCTGCAGGGAGCAGAAGTACAGTTGATTCCCAAGGATTTACCCAAGATATTCAGGTCACATCCTGGGACCATGCAGCTGAGTGTGCTAGCTTTAAGTTCCCACAAGATTTAGCTTTTTCCTTTTCCCTTCTTCCTATTTGTGTTCTGGTTGTTTAACTCTGACTGCTTTGAGTGGCATGCAGGGAAGATGGCAGACATAGAGAATTTGTTTATGGAATGATTTAGAGGAGCAGCAGCCAACACTTTTTCTGCAGCAAGGTGGAGAGGTGCAACCTCACTTTCACAGAATCCCAGAATATTAGGAGCTTGATCAGAAGGAGCCAGTCTGAGAGACTTTCAGTGTTCTCTACTATAAATCAGCCTTTAGTTTAGTTCTACATGAAGGAAGACTTCCTCCTTCTTCACTATTGGCTCCACATACTGAGGTATTTTTCTTAGACATTTTCAATTTTCCCTATATGAAAACAGCCTATGCAACTCAGCTAATTTTCTCTTGAGGCAAGCTCATGAGAAAATGCAGGTAGCAAAGAATTACAGGAGTGGGTAATTAAGCACCCTTTGTGCAGTCATGGTTGATGGCTGCCTAAGTGGGTTCCACTGTAACATTTTAAAAGCAAATGGGTAGTAGTCATTTGTGGTCCATTGCTGCAAGCTAGATTCCTGGTGTCTGAAGAATAGAGAAAACCCTGAAAATCCCCTCTTAGCATTTCTCAAAGGCTGTTGATGCTTTGTATGCTCTGGTTGTCACTTTACTTGTGGTTCTGACAGAAGAACTGACGTGAACCCAGAAGTAAAAGGATAATAGTGAAACTCCAGATAAATAATCCTTGCTGTTGTACTACAGGTATATCTGTTTCTTCTCTAATGCAAGTATCCATCTGGGAAGAGTTTCATTCCAAAAAGCATGAAAGCAGTAAGAAGATAACAGATTTCACCCAAGTACTACCAAGGGTAGTAATCTGGCAAAGATCTGGATACTATTCCTGAGCTGTGAGTTCTACCCACAGAGATGGTGGAAGGATAATTTCAATCACAAACACTTAGAAAAATCTGACGTGGGGCGTTGTTCCAGGAAAGCAGTGCCAAGAAGGATCATTTTATTCTTCAGTGAGTTTTCGGGTGGTACTTACCTTATGCCCTGAGAACCCTTTATAGGTTTTTTTTTCTGAGCCACATTTTGCTGATGAAACTTCGGCTCCACAGCCAGGGAATGCTGCTAGCTGGGGAAAAAAAAATCCATAGTGTTGGCAGCAAATTTTATGACATATTGGGAGCTGTTAGCAATGTGTCATTTAAGGAACAGCTTCAGCTAGTCCAATGTAAGGAAAGTGATTTAATTCCATGTCTGTTTGTATTTCTCCTATATAATCAGGAGAATTAGGAGACACAGCATGATACTTCTCTGATTACTTTGCTGTCATCTCCAATTTATGGCCTAAAATTCATGAGAATAAAGTGTTCATGCCCAAAGGAGTTAATGAGGGCTTATTACAGGGTGCTCCCCCAATTCATTTAGCTCTGGTGACTGTACAGGGTACACAATTGTCAGTGTGTCAGTGTGTACACACACAAGTGGCAGGGGTAACAGAACTCTGCAGGAGTGTCCATGAGGAGGTCCATGAGGAATTGCTCTTCCTGGTGGACCGATGGACATTAACCCAGCTTGAACCCATCCTCTGAAGTTTATTGTGGCTGTTACAGGTTTCTATCAGCCTGCATTTCACCTCCAGGTGACATGATCTTGTTTTCTCTGAGTTTTCCTGTGAGGCAGAGAAGTGAAGGTATGGATGTCCCATAGGGAGTACAGTTCACTAGAAATGGAAGGAGGGCATGCTCTTAAGTTGTCTCTTGGAAAGCTTCTCAGCTCTGTGAGTTATTTTTGGTTTAGGCCAGAGAACAGAACAACAGAAGATTGCCCCAAAATGCAGTTTGGACATGCTGCAGAGCACATCGCGCCTCCTCCTGCTTTCACTGCAAAACATGGAAAGTTGGTTTGGAAGTACCAGTATCAGGAACCAAGCTGATCCTTCCACTCATCCCTGCAGGGTACAGAGCACAGAGTACAGATGCTGGTGTGCGGATACGGCATGATAGCTTCGGTTTCCACATCCAAATGAGGTGGAAAGCAGAAACACAGGTGGCTTCAGAAAAAAGGTTAGATGATTAAAAGAGAAATCTGGTGATGGCTATTAGATTTACTGGTCTGCCTGTTAGTCAGCAGTCCACCTTCTGGGGAGCAGATGGGTGGAAGTCAGGAAGGTGTGACAGGAGAACACTTCATCTTGCTTCTAAGTGTCTGATATTGTCTGCTGCCAGGAATGTCATTTCAGGCTAGATGAACCTTTAACACGCCAAGTATATCCACTGTTGTGTATTAATTGCTCCTGTGCAGGTAGGTTTAACAGAGATTATTTGTCCTTTCTGTGCTTCATGGCATGTTCCACCGGAAGTGCCAGTCAGAGGATTGCCTGACCGTCCTGAATGGTTTGAATCTTGAAAGTGCTTCTGGATATTTTTTCTGTGCATAAAATGAAGCCTCAGAACTGCAGACTTTAGGGCCAGAGAGGTCTGTTAGTCAGCTTTACTGGATAACACACACTGTAGAGTTTTACCAAGCTATTGCTGTGCAGAGACCAAGTATGCAAATATTTATTCCTTTACTCTGAGAGAAACTGTAATGAGATGCAGTGAGGGTTTGCTGCCAGTGTCAGGATCACTCTTTTCCTTTCCCAGGAGATGGCTACTGAGTTTATCTTCTACAGATATCCTGTGATTTAAAAAATACAGTTGTGGCTGATTTAGTAAATGGTTTGTGCATAACTGCTGTGATGAAAAAGCACGTTTATAGCAGGAGCACTATCTATTAATTCGTAGTTAGCATTTATATAGTGGCTCTCAACCAACCACTTCAAAATATTTTGTACATAAGGATAGGCATGGTTGCTACTCTCCGTTCTTTTGGTCTCAGCAGCTGAGAACAAAGTGCTTTGCTGTCTGGCCATTCTTGTTTTGTACATCTGTAGCAAAGCCCAGAATAGAATCCAGCCTCTTTTTCTGCTCTGTTGTTGTCTGGGTCTAATTAAACTGAGATGATCAGGAACAGCCATTTGCAGTGGTTCTGCAAGTGTCTGAGTTTGAAAGGAGCGGAGGACCATACCTTAAGCAACTTGACTGCCATGGCAGATGGCACTTCTGAAATGCAGCTGCTGTCCTCACATCCCCTAGGGAGTGGTGGGAATGCTGTGGTGAGGATGACAGATCAGAGGTGGGAGTGGAATGTGCTGCAGTCATGAGGGCTGAAGATCCATTACATGATGGGAAGCAGAATTGGCAACAATGTGATCGGAGTGGCAGGTTTGATGATACTTGAATTCTTAAATCTGATTGTAAAATAACCATGAGTCAACTAAACATGAGTAGTCATGAGTTAACCCAAATACATTTGGTAAGGACTAATTGCCATTTAGAGTTGTACCCTTTCAGATTCTCCTTTCCAGAGTTTGGTCTACAACTCTGAAGGTTAACATGACATTATTGTGTAGATCTCTAAGCCACAGCTCTTTAATAAATAGAATCATAAAATCACTTGGGTTGGAAGAGATCTTTAAGATCGAGTCAATCACAGCCTAACCCTGCCTAGTCCAATTCTAGAGCATGTCCTCAAGCACATCTACTCGCCTTTTAAATACCTCCAGGGATGGTGACTCCACCACCTCCCTGGGCAGCCTGTTTCAAAGGGAGAAATCACAAAATATCATCCTCATCTTTAACATCTTCATTGATGAGGGAATACTGTCCTTGATGAGGGAATACTGTCTACCCTCAGCAAGTAAACTGATGGTACAAAGCTGGGACATGCAGGAATGCTGCACTGCCATTCAGCGAGACCTGGACAGGCTGGAGAGCTGGACAGTGAGGAACCAGATGAGGTTCAATAAAAGCAAGTGTAGGGTCTGGCACCTGGGAAGGAACACCCACGGGTATCAGTACAGGCTGGGGGATGACCTGCTGGAGAGGAGCTCTGTGGAGAAGGACCTGGGGGTCCTGGGATATGACAGGTTGGCCATGAGCCAGCAGTGTGCCCTGGTGGCCAAGAAGGCCAATGGGATCCTGGGGTGCATTAAGAGGAGCGTAGCCAGCAGGGTCGAAGGAGGTGATCCTCCCCCTCTACTCTGCCCTGGTCAGGCCTCACCTGGTTTCCTGTGTCCAGATCTGGGCTCCCCGGTACAAAACAGACAGGGATCTCCTGGACAGAGTCCAGCAGAGGCCACAGAGATGATGAAGGGCCTGGAACATCTCTCCTATGAGGAAAAGCTGAGTGAGCTGGGGCTGTTCAGCCTTGAGAAGAGAAGACTGAGAGGGGATCTCATCAATGTTTACAAATATCTGAAGTGTGGGAGACAAAGGGAGATGGCCAACCTCTTCTCAGTGGTCTGTGGGGACAGGACAAGGCACAGTGATCACAAGTTGGACCACAGGAGGTTCCGCACCGATGTGAGAAAGAACTACATGATGAGGGTGACGGAGCCCTGGAACAGGCTGCCCAGGGCAGGTGTGGAGTCTTCTTCTCTAGAGATATTCAAGACCTGTCTGGATGCCAACCTGTGTGACCTCCTCTAGGGAACCTGCTTTTCAGGGGGGTTGGATTTAGTGATCTCTGGAGGTCCCTTCCAACCCTTACAATCCTGTGATCTGAGATACTTGATGAAATTCTGAGTGTGAACAGCAAAAATGACAATTACCCTAGAAACTTAAGCCTAAGCTTCAGTTGTAAACAATTCCAAATGTACTTTTCTGGGGGTTTGGTTTTGGTTTTGTTTTTTTTTTTTTTTTTGTTGGGGTGGGGGGAATAGTAGTTTTTAACCTAATTAGGAAAACCAGTCAGCGGGAGAAAAAATTCTAAATCCAGGTAAAATAACAGGGCTGGATGATGATCCTCCTTTAAAAAAAAAAAAAGTGTGCAGGATGGAAAAATGGCAGAAAGGGTAAATTTGTCTTTAGGAAAATTCTTGACAGTTAAGTGCTAGCATTTAAGGGAGTGTTAGAAATTGGAAAAATACCTGCCCAAGAGAGATAAGTTTGGTTATGCAAAGATTGTCTGTAGAAACAAAGTTTAGTACAAAAAATCAACTCTTGTAGGTTTTAAAAATAAATCATAATTGTATAATTTCTAATAAGCTGCAAGGCTTACATCCTTATCATAAAATTCCTCTAAGCAGGAATTAAAAAAAAAAAAAAGGCAGAATAAGATTTTCCATTTCCAAAAATAGTTTGCCAAGAGTGGAGGTTTTTTTCTCTTCCTGATTGCAAGAGAAATCACTCTGCAGTGTTTTATTGAAGAACAAGTGGTATTGAGTAAAAGAATAATTGATAAGTGATTTTTCTCCCTTTCTGTTCTCTAAGCTGGATTTTGTTTTGCTGTCTAGATGAAATATTCACGATGGCACTGACCCCTTTCTTGTGCAATTTGTCCAATGTTTGCTTGGAGATGTTCAGAAGTAGTGGAGCAGAAAATCCCTTGCTACAGCCAGCATTTGCTGAGGATTACTCTTCACACTGGTATATGTTGAAGGAGATTCACTGGACAAAGTGATGAAATAGCTGAATGGTTTCAAGGCTAGAAATCTGTTGTGCAATCCAGCCAGACACTCTGCCTAAAGAGGGAAACCTGTGTTCTATTTTTATGAAAGGGGTAAAAATACAGAAAATGTTGGAACAGTTCTTCAAAGCTTCAGGTTAATGAGAGATGTGAAGATAGTGCTGCCTCTTTGCTTCTCTGATTCCTAGGAAGAGTATTTTTGGGGTTGTCTGGGGCTCCTCATTTCCCGAAGTAATCACAAGTATTTGCTGACGTGTTGTACTTGACCATGCTGACTTGGCTGCATTGCTGCTCTGAAGGGCATTCTTAAGCAGGGGGCTGAAGTCCCAGATAATTGAACTATCAAGATAATTGTATATAGAAATACATACGTGTCTTGCAGAGTGACCAAGTGTTCTCTCTTTTGATAATTGGCCAATTTTGCTAGAACTCGGGCTGGGAGCTCATCATCGTAGTGACTCCTCCTGGTTTCTGAGAAGCACATGCTTCTCTTTGGGTACTCGGAGTCATACTGCAAGGGAAACTGCGATCAGAACACTCAATTACTTATTAACTTCTCCTGCCTCCGTAGGCTTTCTCCATTACCATATTGTCACCTTTTGATCATTACAGACAGCTAATGACAGCTGACAGCAGAACAGGTGTAACTCACAGTGTAAGTGAGCCCCTTGGCTGCTCTCTTCTTTGTGTTGCATGCATCGCAGTGGCCACCTGGCTCCGACTCTGGCATTTTGAGAGCTGGAAACAGTGGCGTTATCCCTTCCTGCCAAAGCCCCTGGGTCAGAGACTCAAAGAGGACAGAACCTCATCTTCTGATTCCTCCCTGAACTTCTCTTGTGTACCTTAGATCTCTCATGCCATTTTTATTTCTTGGTACAATCCTTCCCAAAAGGTTTCTTCGTTCTTTTGACTCTGTTCTGCCAATAGGCTAAAAGGATTTGCATCAAATGCCTGAGAGGACAGGTCTTACTGAATTCAACCTAACTTAACTGCCTGTCAGGATAAAGAATGTTTCTAGAGGGGAAGGGATGGTGGTGGTGGAGGTCAGGAAAGGTTTCAGCCATAGGCTTGCATCAGCCATGCCATCCTGGGAATGTAGGCAAGTAAGGTTCTGAATTTTACTTGTTAACAGTCAGCCAAACAGAAGAGGATGTTATTCCAGGAAACTCTCAGTTAGGCCAGTTAGTGGAGAGGTTCTTGAGATAACCCACATGAAGCAAATATAAAGATGCTATCAAACATGCAGATAAGGCAGTAGGAACATGCTTATGGAGGAAAAGCGGGCCTGTGATGTTCTCAGTTGCATAGTGGTGTAGTCCCCAGGCAATCTCAAGGTAAGGGACTAAAAGAAAGCTGGGGAGGGACTTTTTAGGAGGGCATATAGTGATAGGATAAAGGGGAATGGTTTTAAATTGGGGATAGATTTAGTTTGGATATTAGGAATAAATTCTTCACTCTGAGTGTGGTGAGTCACTGGCACAGGATGCACAGGGAAGTGGTGAATGTCCCCTACCTGGGTGTGTTCAAGGCCGGGTTGGATGGGGCCTTGAGCAGCCTGGTCTAGAGAGAGGTGTCCCTGCCCGTGGCAGGGGGGATGGAATTTGATCTTTAAGGTTTCTTCCAGCCTGAACTATGAAGTACATGGAGTGTGGTGCTGTGTGAGAACAGCTGTAGTCTTTGTGCATATCCATGGTATGCAGTATAGAAGGTGTCTGGCTGTCATCTAAGCCCTGTTGTGGTGAGCCCTGTCCAGAGGGAGATACAGAAGGACTGCTGTGTCCCCAAAAGTTCCGTGTTAAGAACAGGCAAGGCTGGAAGGGAAGCAGTGGCAAAGAGCAATAAGCACCATAAGCATAATGTCCCAAAGAGCCAGGAGCACAGTCTCCATCTCCTGACTCATGCAGTCTCAGCCACTGAGGATTGAGCCAAGGTGTTTTTAAAGAATTTTCTACCAAAACTTGCTGAGAGATATGAGTGGTAATTATGCATCATCTTGCTTCATGGTCCTCATTTCTAATTGCTTTGGCTCTTTCTCTACATCACTCCAGCACAGCTTGGCTCTGCATCCAGTCCATCTCCGCTCCACCACTCTCATGTCTGCTAAAAGTTTTTATACTGAGTAGCTGCTATAAATGTACAGTATCAGCTTTCCTAATCTGGTTAACTTGGTATTTTTTTCATTATTTGATTATTAAAATATCAAAAAGGTCTGAGTGCCTTTGTGGATGGGTGACTAGAGAATATATTTTTGTGAAAAGGATCTCTCTTTTTTTAGTTAAGAAGCAATTCTAAAAATGCCTGAAAAAATCCTTAATGATATTTATTCTACTTGTCTGACCTAAAAATAGCTAAAGCAATTTGAGAAGGAATGAAAAATTGTTTGCATTTTGAATTTTGGCTGTATGTGGAAGGCAACCTACTATCAGATCAAACAGTGAGGTAAAAGATCAGGATTTCCTTGTTTAGAATCACAATTTTGATACATTGTGTGGCTTTGAGCATATCATGCGTTTTCCCTTTCCTTGTCAGCTATGCAGATTTCTTACCACCTAGGTCTTCTGCAGGAACGTAATAATAACACTTCTAAAAGTGCTTATTAAACATGCCATGCTGCATTTTAGTTGAGGTGCATTGGGATGTAACACATAGGTTCATTTCAGGTAGATCACACCAGCTTGGTTGGGTTTCCTTAAGAATTGTTGCTGGAGAACAAGGGGTTAATATGTTACCTGCTAACAGTCTGTTTGGACCTCAGAAAGTTTTCTCACCCCTGCTTTTCTCTCTGATCTGAGAGTGTTGGGACACTTTGCAAATGTTCATGAGCTGAGCCTCTTAGCCCCAGCAGGAGAAGGGCAGCTCTGCTTCTACTTAATGAGGAGAAAATTGAGGTTCAGAGAAACTTACACCAACAGCTGGGACTCGAGAGTCTAAGTCTGAAGGTGCTGGTTTTCTGAGACTGGGTCAAGGTTGCCTGGGAAAGGCCCGATATGTCCAGGTCTGTAGCCTACAGCTCTAGTCTCTTAATAACCAGATTACCCCTGCAGTGTCTGCGAAGCATTCCTCTAAATGGAGCTTCACGCAGAGTTCTAACTGCTTGAACTTGGAAGGATTGACACTGTGTTAGCTAGAATGCATACAGTGACCCTGACATGAAAATATGGCCTAGATTAACCAAGAAGTCAGTGCTGTATTTTCAGTGAGGTATTATTTAGTACTGAATGACCTTTTTCATCACTTCCTTTCCATGACTTGTAAATAGAGATGAGTCCAGGTCTGTCTAAGGTCACTGTGCTGCAACTGATGTACCACGGTGTTTTACATAGCAAAACTGTGTGATGAGAAGCCTGTTACTGTGACATCTCTCAAATGGAAGTCCCCTTGTGTGTATGCAGGGAGTTGAGGACCCCTGTGGGAAGTGGTCTGTGGCCATCTGATGCATAGGGGCAAAAAATGCAGCACACTATCTAAAAAAAGAAAAGAGACTGGATTCTCCTGCCAGTCCCTCAGATTCCTTACCAACTCAAGTTGCAGAACCTTTAATCACACTACTGCAGTTATTATTTCTTTTCCAGTTTCTTTCTAGTTCAGATCTAGTTTACAGAATACCATGAGTATGTGTGCTGGTTTTGTCTGGGATAGAGTTAGTTGGATAAACAGGGGACTGATGGGTAAACTTAAGTTGAAGAAGAGAGTTTGCAGGTCATGGAAGGAGGGAATGGCTACGTGGGAGGAGTACGAGAATATTGTCCAAGAATGTAGGATGGCAGCTAGGAAAGCTCAGGCCTCCTTGGAGTTAAAACTTGCAAGGGACGTTAAGGATAACAGGAAGGGTTTCTAAAAATATATAGCAGACAAAACTAACACTACAGGCAATATAGGCCCACTGATGAATGAGGTGGGTGTCCTGGCGACTGAGGACAGTAAGAAGGTGGAGTTACTGAATGCCTTCTTTGCCTCAGTCTATAGTGTTGGAGACTATCTGCAGGAGCCACAGATGTCAGAAGTCCCAGATGAAGCCAGAATAAATGAGGAGTCCGCCTCGGTTGATGAGGACAGGGTCAGGGATCAGTTAAACCATCTGGACATACATAAATCCATGGGTCCTGGTGGGATGCATCCAAGGGTGCTGAGGGAGCTGGCAGGAGCCATGCTAGGCTACTTTTGTTAGTCCATCATCTTTCAGAAATCCTGGGAAATGAGAGAGGTGCCTGAGGACTGGAGAAAGGCAAATGTCACTCCGGTCTTTAAAAAGGGCAAGGAGGACCTGGGTAACAATAGACTGATCAGACTCACTTCCATCCCAGGAAAGGTGATGGAACGACTTGTTCTTGGC
>VXBZ01005952.1:732802-814121 GCA_013399135.1 Heliornis fulica
CTGGTGGACAGCAGGATGACCATGAGTCAGCAATGTGCCCTTGTGGCCAGGAAGGTCAATGGCATCCTGGGGTGTATTAGAAGGGGAGTGGCTAGTAGGTCAAGAGAGGTCCTCCTCCCCCTCTACTCTGCCTTGGTGAGACCTCACCTGGAGTATTGTGTCCAGTTCTGGGCCCCTCAGTTCCAGAAGAACACAAAACTCCTTGAGGATTCCAGCGCAGGGCCACAAAGATGATGGAGTGAAACATCTTCCTTATGAAGACAGGCTGAGGGAGCTGGGTCTCTTTAGCTTGGAGGAGACTGAGGTGTGACCTCATTAATGTTTATAAATACGTTAAGGGTGAGTGTCAGAAGGATGGATCCAGGCTCTTCTCAGTGATGGCCAGTGATAGGACAAGGGGCAGTGGGTCCAAGGTGGAGCAAAGGAAGTTCCATGTGAGTATAAGGAAGAACCTTTTCACTGTGAGGGTGATAGAGCACTGGAACAGGCTGCCCAGAGAGGTTGTGGAGTCTCCTTCTCTGGAGACATTCAAGACCAATCTGGACATGTTCTTGTGTGATTTAATCTAGATTAAGGTTGGTCTAGGTGATCTTTGGAGATCCCTTCCAACTCCTGACATTCTGTGATTCTGTGAATTGAAGGTAGTCACCAGATGAGATGGGTTAGGAAAAAGGTACTCGGTGGTGCAGCACCTGATGAGTTCTGATCAGAAAACACAAAGGTCATGGACCCCAGAACCTACCTATGGCTTCTGCCCTCTCACTTTGTAGGAGGAATGAGCCAACAGCAGCTGGACTGTCTGTGAATTCAGAGGTCTGTTGCCCATTTCTGCCCTTCTCAATCCCATCTTCTATGGGGAATATGACTCAGCAGCCCCTCAGGGATAAGGCTGCACTCAAGTCAGAGGCATGAGGTCAAGATTCCAGGCTTGGTTTTTGAGTAGGCTTGGTTTTGGCATTCCTCTTGTCAAGAAGCAGCAAAGATCAGACTGCACAGAAGTCAGTGTTGTCTGGGCACTATGTGAGATAACTGCCTAGGGTATCTCAACATCTGTCTGCATTATGAGCAAATTTTAACTGCTGTGTGTGGGACAGTCTTTTTTCCACTGATGTGTGCTTCCCAGTAGGGAGAGGGAATACAAACCAAAGTCTTCATAGATGAGATGTGGAGAGCTCCTTCTCTTCCATATCAATCATTACTAACTTTTCTTCTTTTCAACATAGCTTGAAAATGCAGCCTTCAGCTGCCAGAATACTCACAGTAATCACCCTGGTGCCAAGCCACTCATCCTGCCCATATATCTGTTTCACCCTGCTTTCAGTGATGATGTATCCTCATTCCTCTGTCTGCCATGGTGTACCTGTCTGTCAGGTCTGTGCAGCTGAGACACCAATGCATGAGTCCAATATTAATTGTATTTCATGAAAATATCTTACTATTTAGTAAGAGCTTTTAAAGTTAGAAGCATTTAGAAGTGGTGCATAAAATATTGTCCTCTAAGGAAGACATGATTTCCAAAGCAAAAATTGATTTTTCCCCTGTTTCAAATATATCCATTTCCTGCAAACCCCTAAAGTGATGAAAGTTCTTGCAGAAAAGGCCACAGAATATTTACATCAGAACACGCAGATCATTTTCTTCATGGTAAATTTTAGAAGTATCTTTAAAGAAGAATATGACTTCACTGAAAAAAAAAACCCAACCCCAAAACAAGAGGCCCATGGGTGCTCCACATTGCTGCAGTAGATAACAGAGCACTTGGAAACAGAACTGACACCTCGGGGCAGGTCTCTGGGGGTTAGCACTGTCCTGACAGTGCACATCTAACCTCTTAACTGTGCTCTCCAGTCTCCAGCATTGCTAATTACCATGTAACACAACTACATAAATAATGCATGCTGCATTCCTCTGAACTTATAAATAGGAGAGCGTTACACAGCCATACAGACCTCCCCAGTAATGGTGCTCTGTAGTCTCCTATCTGCTTGAGTAAAGCATTGTTAGGGCATCTGTCATGCTGTTTGGTGAGAGACTCTGTAAGAGGTGAAGCTTTCCAGCTTTTCTGCATTTCCCAAATGTGTTCTAGTAATTCTGTGTCTCACATCCCTAATCCGCGATGATATGGCTGGGAGCTGTTGATTTACATGAATCACATTCTGGCTTTGGCCACTATCGGTTCACATTGTAAAAGGTTTGCAATTGCTTTACCCAGCGGTGAACAGCAATAAGAAGACATTTCCAGTGTCTCTTTATAGGATTTAGTAACAATATTGGTTGAGAAGTAATGTATGCAAAGGCATTTCCAAATCCATCACCAGAAACTTACTGGGGAAAAACTGGTTGTTTTCTGAGCTAAAGTCATGGTGTAATTCCGAGATAATCCATATAGCTGATTAGAAAATTTAACAAAGATTTTGTCATTACAAAATGCTGATTTGCAATAATCAAAGCCACATGTAGCAATGTGCCAGTTCAAGCAAAACCGAAGCTAATAGGAATCACAGAATGTCAGGAGTTGGAAGGGACCTTGAAAGATCATCTAGTCCAACGCCCCTGCCTGAGCAGGATCACCTAGATTGGATCACACAGGAATGTGTCCAGATTGGTCTTGAATGTCTCCAGAGAAGGAGACTCCACAACCTCTCTGGGCAGTCTGTGCCAGTGCTCTGTCACCCTCACAGCGAAAAACTTCCTCCATATATTAAGATGGAACTTTATATGTTCCAGCTTGGACCCATTTCCCCTTGTTCTGTCACTGGCCATCACTGAGGAGAGCCTGGATCCATCTTCCTGAAACTCACCCTTTACATATTTATAAAGATATTAAAGGTGTCTCCTGTCCAGGGTAGGAATCACCAAGGGGAATGCTCTGGAGTAGCCTGTTGTCTGAGTTGACCATCACCAACTATCAAATCTTCCCCTTGAATCGGAACACCTGGACACCTTCATGTTGGAAATTCCTCCCTGCCCAGGAGGATGCCCTGACAGTCACCCTGATGGCTGCCCCAGGGTGTCTCTCCCTTTTACAGAAAGCTTTATTAAGTTTTGGTTGCATCGTGATGAGGACCGTGTGTCTTTTAGGTTTTCCAGAAAAGCCATTCCCTCCCCAGGGTAACGACAGACACACCAGACCATCCTGCGCTGCTAAAAACCAGTGTAAACAGCAGTTTCTTCCCCCTTCACCTGCAAACCAGTGGCTCCTGGCAGCGCACAGGAGTCTCCACGGTGTTTGCCGAGCTGCTGCGTGTGCTGTGGTGCTGAGGCAGCTGTGCCCAGCGCAGTGGGGCAGGGTCCTGGGCAGAGCTCTGCCCCAGCCGAGGTACCTCCGGCTGCGCTCCTGCCCCTGCGCTGCAGGCAGGGAGCAGTCCTGCCTCTTGCCTGTCAGTAAGTTGGGCAAGGTGAGAAGTTTTCTTGCTTGCACTTTCCTGCTGTGCAGCTAGACAGAGCCAGGTCTTAAGGCTATTGTTGTTTGCCCCTTACAGAGGGAATATATAGGCCAGATAAATAAATGAAAAGGCCAAAGGCTCTTTGTCAATGGTTGTTCTTTAATTGCATTACCCTCCTGCCTTGTAACTTACAGGAAGCCCTTTAGTACCATTTTCATTAATCACAGAGTCACAGAACGTTAGGAGATGGACGGGACCTCAAAAGATTATCTAGTCCAGCCTTAATAAATGAATGAGTCCTTATTAAAGCTCATGCATTCCCTTATGCTTTTCCCAGATTTAATATCTATCCTTCCTGCCTCTGTAGAAATTCAAAGTATTTCTCAGGGTGTTAGTGTAGTGTATTGCTTTGCCTTTTTCAGTGTGAGGATAATAATGAAAGTTTGCTAGAACCCATATTTTGTCTGTCTAAAATCTCATTACTTGTCAACTTCTGAAGGAAGAATAAAAAGTAAAGTGCGTACTTTCTTCATTGAAAATTAATTTCCTTGATCACAGAGAGTAATATTACCTGTAATTATATGACTAAGAGCTACAGCCTTTAGCCATTTTTGGAAGCTTTTCCATATCATAACATAGATAGGAATGTAATCTGATTACCTGTAAAGAGGGATATTTTATTCTTTATCTTTTTGAGGTTGTGGATGTGTCACAAAGTAAAATCCATATTATTGGTATGTTTGGCCTGTGGTTTTTTGGTAATTAATTCAGTCTTTGATTCTCCGCTTGTTTAGATAGCATTTTTTGTTTCACTTGGTGCTTTTGCATTTACATTAATATCTGTTACATTCTAGATAAAAATACTGAGTTTGCTGACATAGTAGATGCACTGATGATGGCTCTAAGGAGCTCCAAAATGACAGCACGAGTGACTATGATTGTAGGCTTTTTTTTCTATTTTGTTAATTGTTATTACAACATGCACTTGATAAATAGATCAGAAGGAAGGCTTTAAAAATCTACTGGATCCTAACAATCCCTAGCAGTTCAGATCATTCCATTTGGCTAAACAGCAATCTAGGAAAGTTAATTGTTAAGCAGGCAGAGAATCTGGTATGTAGCTGAAGGATGATGCCTTAATTACAAACGTGTGGGGTTATTTTTTACTTCCCCTAAGAACTTACGACAGCAGACATCTAAGTCACTTGTATTGGCTTGAAAAGGGCTAGGCATAACAACAATAACCGTGTGACAGAGATGAATCACAAATATTTGCTTTTGCAAGTTTCTTTGCTGTGGCTGATCTGGATCCAAGAATCGATCCATGGGTCTCCATGTGCAGGGTGGGATTCTCTTGGCAAGTTAGGCAATTTTATAAAGTCTGTCCTCAGGGATGCCTGGGTGAACCCGTTTCATCTTTCTCTCACTCTTACTCAATGTTTATCAAGGGAAATAGTGGCTGCAGCAAAAAGCTGTGAGGTCTGACTTCATCAGTGTGCAGAGAACCCTAATCCAGATTGTGAGTCTGCTTCGTGAGGGAAGCATCACATTTAAGAGAAAACCTCACTAACTGCAACACTGATAATGCTTAACTGAGCTCAGCTTTCCACTGTCCTACATTCACTTTTGGCCACAGTCTACTGGAAACCTCTTACTGCTGAGATTAAATCCTTGACCAGTTTTGGATCTGGCTGTTTTGGAGACTGCCTGTGCCATCAGCCTGCACTGCATCTGTGGCAGCAGGCTGTGGAGAGCAGGCAGGAGAAGTGTGCTGTCCCAGCCTTGTCCAGGACCTGCTGCTGCTCATTGATAAGCAGCACTGCTTCCCCAAGCCTTTGCTTCTCTCCTACCCTCTTCTGCTTTCTCCAGACTGTGGGTCTTTTTGCTCTTTTGCTAGGTGACATCTATCTCTGTGAGACCAAAGTGAGAGTAGTATGCTTTTGAACGTCACATATGTGACCATAAAACCCCAAATCACAACGATACATTAATGTGTACATTTCTGTTGTAAACGCTCCAGTTTTGTGCTACCCTGCTCACAATTGTGTTTTTTGGGGTTTTTTTCTCCTTTTAATTATTTGTATCTTTTTATATCAAAACAATTTGAATCTATTTCTGTTGCAAGATGGTGTAGGGTAATGACAGGCATTTATGGGTTTCTTTGTTGAGCTGCAGAAAATGTTTTAAAAGCCTTGTAGCTTTATTTTTCTCTTGGAATGTCATGCTACTTACAAACTAACATCTTCATCAAGGCTCACTTATGAAAGGACAATGCAACTTCCTGTGCTCATTGACAGTCCTTGGAGCTTATTTCACTCCCTGCTTTTTTCTGGAGACTATATTTGAAGTAGGTAAGATCACTGAAACCATGTTGAGATGTGAGGAGCTCCACATAATTTAGATGGCTGAAATAACAGTGATTGCTTTTAACTTGATTTCTCTTTTTCTCTGTTTGCAGGCAGATGGGAGGAAAGGTCTGTACTGCAGTCATTTACATGATTGCCTACTTTATCCCTTGACCTGAGAACCTGAATAGTGGTAGGTAGCATAAGCTCTAGTCAGGCAATGAGAGGCCAAAGTGAACAAGAGGTTTCTTTGTTTAACCCTTCCCTACTGCTTTTACTGAATACAGCTAATTTCTGTCACTTCCATACAAGGATATCTTTAAGTTGAATAGTGATTAAAGGGGACGTTTTAGTCTATCCAGCTTTCTTTGTGTGAAAGATCTGCATTTAACAGCTGATTTTATTAACAATTCAAATGTAACCGATGAGATTTCTGTATATCGTGTGAGTCTTTTTTGGCAAATAAACATTTCTGCAAACACTAAAGAACTCAGCAGGTACGTGTGTTGTATGTTTATTACTCATCTGAATTCATCTTTTCTACCTGTAAGTGATGGTGGGTGGGAGTCTTAGAATTGAAAACAAAAGTAGTATTTAGCAAGATAAATTTGAGATGACAGCAACATTCTAGATTTACACACACACAAAAAAAGAAAAAAATATATAAGCAGAAAATTTCAGTGAAGAAGGCTTTGAACAGACTTTTTGGTAACAAGGAAGCTGGAAGAGAATTGGACAGGAAAACATCTATTTCCGAGAAATCCAGGACAGCTGATGAGTTGCTCTTGCAAACAAATGTATTTGATTTCATACTTAATGCATATACACAGCAAGGAAGGATGGAAGCAGACTGAGTGACATCAGCCATAGCATCACCAACCTGCTGTTAAAAGATGCTGGTGACTACGGAGATGAAACCAGTGAAACAAGGAGCCTGCTAGTCAGAAAGGATCCCACTTGAGGTCAGCCATGAAGCCATGGAGGGAGAAAAGCACCTTTAAACATGCCTTTGGGTATGTCCCAGATTACTCTCATGCATGCCAGATCTGTATGTAAGAGTAGAGGAGATTAGCTTTTCAGCTACAGACAAGTGATTCAATGGTAGTTACCTTTCCCAGAAACTTTGTCGAACATGATTTTTTTTTTCTAGCCAAGCCCACAGCTAGGAAGCTAAAAGGCTGGTTGATTGGTTTTACCAGAGAGCAAGTGATTTGTTAACTGCCTGAAAATAAGTTTTCTAATAAAGGAAGCCACAGTTTAATTACTTGCTGCTTTTGAGGTGTATGATTTGTTCTCATATTAGAAAAGATCACTCTAATACTCTATTACAAGTTTTAAAATTGCAACCATAATTTCTGCTGCTAGGACCAAATAAGTTTCTGTTGTTGGGGTGAGATAACTTAATTACATGCAATTCATGACTTAGCTAATTTTGTATAAAATCTACAAAGACATGCTTGAGTTTATAAAAATAATTAGGATAATCTGGAAGACAACAAACAAAATCAGTGAGTGTTTTAGATAATGAGCTTCTGTTATTTTAAATCTGAACATAATTCACAGAATGGTAGGAGTTTTCAGGGACCTCTGTAGATCATGTAGTCCAAACCCCCTGTTAAAGCAGGATCATCTAGAGCAGGTTACACAGGATCATGTCCAAGCAGGTTTGGAATATCTCTAGGGAAGGAAACTCCACAACCTCTCTGGGTTGTCTGTCCCAGTGCTCTGTCAACTTCATAGTGAGTAAGGTTTTCCTCATATTAAGATCATAGAATCAGAACAGTTTAGGTTAGAAGGGACCTTAAACGTCATCTAGTTTCAATCACCTGCCATAGGCACTGACACCCTCCACTAGACCCAGTTGCCCAAAGCCCCATCCAACTTGGCCTTGAACACTGCCAGGGAGAGGGCTGCCCCAGCTTCTCTGGGAAACCTCACCAACCTCACAGTAAATAATTTTTTCCTGATATCTAATCTTAATTTACCCTCTTTTAGTTTTAAGACATTAATACTTGTCCTATAACTACGCTCCCTCTCCAGCTTTTCTATAGCCCCTTTAGGTACTGGATGGCTTTTATAAGGTCCCCCAGTGGCTTCTCCAGGCTGAACAAGCCCAACTCCCTCAACCTGCCCTCATACGATGGTGCTACAGCTGTGTGATGATCTTTGTGGCCCTCCTCTGGACTCATTCCAACAGGTCCATACCTTTCTTGTGCTGGGGACCCCAGAGCTGGATGCAGTGCTCCAGATGGATTCTCAGGAGAGCAAAGTAGAGGGAGAGAATCAACCGACACATGTAGTGCATTGTGCTGGTGTGCACATCCCTATTTCTAAATGAAATACAGCTTGCAGCTTGCAAGCCAGGCTCATCAGGTAACTCTCCTGACTGGTGACATCAAGTCTTGGGAGCCACCAGGGTTACAGTGGAGTTCTGAGATTAGGTTACCCTGCTTTCCTCTCTCTAAAGCCCCACCAGAGCCTCCCCTTCACCCACATTACAGCACAGCAGTGGCTGTCCTCCTGACTGGTCCTAGAGGCTGCTGCTTGAGGTGAGGGCTCATTTGCAGGTGCTCCCCATCCCTAGGAGAGGGTCCTTCCCACTGCACCTTCCAGGTTGCTATTAAAAAAAAAACCCAAACAATTAATATTTGTGACTGCTGTTTTCCATAGAGACTTGTGTACCCTTCACATTCTTGCTGGCATTTTTTTTGTAAACTAATAGTTTCCAAAGTGTTCTGTGTGCTGGTAGCTACTTACACCAAATGACTGTTCAGAATGCTTTTAGTTGCGTCCTCTCTGGAGCACGCTTGCTTGCAGAAATTCATCTGAGCTGATGCCTATCTCAAGGTACATGCTGGTCAGGAAGATAAAACCGCTCAGTTTCTGGATACATATTTCACAGTGGATTTGATCATTGTGAATACAGTTTCCATCATTTTAGTGAAAAGATCTCGCTGTCTGAGTTGGCAGAAACTAGAAATGCTAACCCAGAAATTATATTCTTAGAAAATCACCTTGAGTGTTGTGAATGAAATTACTTCCAGAGACCTGACAAATTCACTTGATAACGACTTATTTAAAGAGCAGATATGCAGAACGGGGTTTTGTTCTAGAGCACCACAATATTAAAAGGTGAGTTTTCTCAAAAATGAACAGACCCATCTCAGGGTTCAGTAAAGAGCCAGGCAAATAACTGGTCATAGTTCCTTCCCACTGCTTTTAGAAGATACTCTTGTTTATTCACTGGAAGTAGATCCAAGAGCAAGTCCTTTTGACTGGAACCCAACACAGATATATCAGGGAAAGACTGGAAGTTTGAAATTTTTTTGCAGTTAAACCTTTTCTCTTTTTTTATTTTTTCCCCAAAGAGTTGAGCATAAGGTATCTTGTTAAAGAATTAAACTTTTAAATAAAACTACTTCGCTTTGCATTCTAACAAGTCTTGGATTAACAGGTGCAATATGTAGTGAGACTTAATAAAATAAGAGAACAAAAATTCCATTGAGCAGTTCCTCTGAACTGGGCATCACAGAATCACAGAATGTCAGGAGTTGGAAGGGACCTGGAAAGATCATCTAGTCCACCCCCGCCCCCCACCTGAGCAGGCAGGAAAAGATGCAGAAGAAATTACAAATATAAAAATGCTGGCTCTTCAAATCTGAGCACAAGGGCAAAGTCCAGGATCAAGTAAATAATTTTCTTCAGTCTGTGTTGGGATGTCTCACTGCTTCTCCGCCCGAGCTCTCACTTTCTTATTTCCTTATCACACACATCCATGCCCAGAACCGTGCCTGGCAGAGCTCTTCTGGCCACCTCATCCAAGTCCCTTTGTACACCCTTGCAGATAAGCTTCTGTGGGCTAGTGCTAGCCAATCTCTACCCTCTGTCCAAAAGGCAAATCAGTGGCTAATTTTGCCATTTTCTGTAAAGTTTAATTCCAACATCCAGATGTTGTAATTCAGGCTCTTCCTTTATTTTCCATCATTGCCTCTGGGCATGGAAGTGTGATACCATGAGCGATTTGCAGAACAGAATGCAGAGAGATAGTTCAAAACATGAGACATGGGGTTAGTATGCTGACAGGTTCTGTCTGCCTGATGATTTATTGTAGGGAACCCAAAGAGCCAAAACCACCAAATCCTCTGTAGGTACTTCCATTCCCCGCTTAGTTCTCTTCCAGCCTCAGAAAAGAAAAAGATTCATTTTCTGGGTCTGACTGCAGGGCTGGGGGTCAGTGGTGTTGTCACACAGACCATGGCACTTCACTGTAAAAACTGAACTTAGTTAATACAACTACCAGTGGTCATGGCTGCAAAGCACTGGTTTCAGCTTTGTACCCTCGTCCTTTGCAAAACCCTCTTGAATCACCATCTCTGTGGGTGTCAGTTTTTTCAGAGGCTGTTGTCTCATAACATTCTCTCTAAAAATCCTCAAGTTTTCAGTAGTTTTGAGATTATTAAATATATGTGTTGTAAGAAGAAAGGAAGGGGTTGTACTTACATGTTTTCTATTTCATACATGGTCCTGAAGTTGAAACCCCTGTAAATAGAAAGCATCTAGCTGCTCTGGATCTGTTCCTGCAGTCCCACTTCATCACCAGTGGATAAATCAGCAACATTTCCCTTTCTGCAGATTACAGAATGAGATAAGGCAGTAAATTTTTTTCCTCAGTATTCTTGCTCCTCTGAGAAATCAGGTTTTGGTTTCCTTCTTAAGGCAGTGTTTGCAATCTATCACTTCAACAAGGCTATCTTGACAAGGCATCAGCATTGCTTTCTGGTGTCTCTGTGGGGCTGCACAATCACAGTGGTATAGTTTTTTCAACTATGCAGCAAATTATTCCTCAGGATTGAAGAATCTGTTGGGGGTGTGGTTGGGATGGATGCCCAGAAGTCAAAAACTGCCTCCTCTACAGGTCAAGCTGCAGTCTATGACTGTCACACCTGTCAGGGGTTTGTTACAGGCTGTACAATGATTTTCCTCCATAGAATTACTCTGCTGTAATCAGTTGCCATCTACTTCAGCTCGGCCTGTGCCTGTGTCAGTACTTGTCTAAATTGTTGCTGGTTCCCAAACCAATACTAATTCATTCCCTCCAGTATGTGAAGAATGGGAAAGATGAGTAAGCCACGACAGAGACAATTGCAGGAGTGTTTCTGACTCTGAAAGTGGCATATTGCAGTCTGCTGGTGCAGAATCTGTTTTTCACCCAAATCACAGAAAGTTTTACCATTTTTTTTTTTTAAATCTATAGTAAGAATAGAGTCCTACAAAACTTTACATATCCGTGAATGTTTGGAGAGCTGGGCACTAAAGTGTGTAGCCTCCTTTATGCTGATGGAAGTTTTCATTTTGTGGATAACATACCTCCAACAAACTTCCAGACTTTGGCACAACGCTCAGTCTTTTGGTTCAGATCAACAGTTCTCAGTTTATTTTGAACCAATTTTAAATATTTCAGTTGGGCATCCAGTGCCTCTCTTCCATTCTTCTCTTGCATGTCCTTTGATTTCTATCTAGACTTGTTGTTTGTGATGTATTTTCTAATATCCTTGCTATAGCTCATCTCCATTAGCAAATTCTGGATCAGCCAAAGTCTTTTTCTGTACACCTTTCTCTGTATGAGTTCTGAGAAGAACTCATAGTCTGCAACAGATACACAGATGCCTTTGTTTTGCTTAATGTTCCAAATGGGAGTTTTTATCTGATCTCTGGCTCCACCTGAGTTGTCCAGTGCAACCCTGAAGTTGTCTCTGAGATGTCCTCCAGTTTCTTCACCTATACAGTTTCCCTCAAACATGCATGGCCATGCAGTCCCACCTCACACACACCTCCACAAATCTCTGCACCCCAAAATACTCAGTATTGTTGTTTCTTTCAGATGGTTTGAAGACTTTCTATGCTCTGTGTCTCAGTTTTAACTGGAAATGTGTGTCATCTTATGTGAATGGTGGTAGCTAACCATACTGGTTTCAACAAACGTTATTGGCAAATATTATTTTCTTTAATTAACTTGAGGGGGGTCAAAAACTTGCTCCACAACTGTGGGTATCGGGATAGCTGCATTTGAAGCTTAAGTGTGAGCTGGCAGGTGGTCAAAGCATCCTCTCCCCGAGTCAAAGGGAAGAAGTATTTTGCATTGAGTGTGGAAGCAGTAGAGTAGCAAGGCAGCGGATGGAGAGGTGGAAAGAGGACATCTTTCTAAAGATGTCATAGTTTTTTCTACAGATAATTTTTTCTGGAAGCAAAATAAGGCAGTGACTTGTCTACTGATTCAAATATGATGAATATAAAGAAGTGGGTGGATAGATTAAAATGCAGAGGAAAAGTCAGTTGTACATCAGGATATAAATGACAGGGTTTGAATATAAATGAGATGGCACAGTAGAAGATAAGATGTAAGAAGAGGAAGCTTTTTGCTAACGAAAGTAACATGTTTTGTTTCCTTAGTCTGGAGACTTGAGAGACTGAAAGAACAAAAATGTAAATGAGTTCTTGGGGTTTAGTGATGGGTACAAACCACAGGCTGGAGTCTTGCTCAGCCTGGTGTAAAACCAGAGGTACCAAACTGCAATTAGAAAAGCTGCATTAACACAAAGCTGACAAAAGTGATAATCAGGCTTTTTGTGAACAATCTGGAGTTCATCGTGACAGCTGAAGGGTTTGTACTAGACCAGAATATTTCAGGTGACAGTGGAAGTCATTCAGAAGAGGCTGTTTTAGACAGGAGATTATTTATCTAAACATTGTCATGTATTTTCTGGCTTACAGTAATGGCCGTAAACTTTCCACTAGTGAGTCAGTAAGTGACTGCCATGACCAAGTTCATTAATACAGAGATCAGGAACATCTGTTTGCACAGGCAAATTAGCATCCCTCCCGTTGGTCGTACTGAGTTCTGTAGAAGTGTTTGAATGAATCAGGGACTGGGAAAAGCTTTTTTTTTTTTTTTTTTTCTTTCTCTCAAGTGCGATTTACCTTGCAGGATGTTCTCTTCTAAAAATACTGTTCTTTGAAATTCTTTGCCATGTTTTTTCTTTCAAAGGTAGTTCATGTGGAAAGACTGGTGATGGAAGGAAGATGATGTCAGGGATGACGCAACAATGTAACTCCCATGCAATATTTCATTACAGATATAATAAATAATTGGGAATTCTGTTATTTCAAAGATTGGGCTGAAAATAATTCTTAGAGGATTTTACAGAGGAATTCTGGGCAGAAGGAAAAAATGAAGTATGTGAAGTCTCGAACTGTGTGTTTGTGTTAGAAGTATGGATATGCATAAGTGGAGGGAAACGTTTTCTCTCCAGTAGCAGAAGATTCATTTTCCTTTGGTCCTGAAAAGATTCTGTTGAGGAAATGGGATCAGAGCAGCCCTTTATGAAATCTCTTAGCTTTTTTCTTAATCCTTTCCTCTTCAGTGAGGTTCTTTTTCAGTTAAGGGAGAAATAAGTAATGCACTGATATGTAAAGAACATGTGAAGGACCAACCTGGAAATGTACTTTTTGGGTCGATCTACTGTCTACTGAAGCATGGGTTAGTGAGACTTGTCATGGTTTAGACCTGACCAGCAGCTAAGCCCCACACAGCAGCTCACTCAGTTGTTCTGCAGCAAGATGTGGGAGGAAATTGGAAGAGTGAAAGTGAGATAATTCATGGGCTGAGATAAAGATGGTTTAATAAGGAAAGCAAAAGCCACACACACAAGCAAAGCAAACCTAGGAATTCATTCCCTACTTCTCATAGGCAGGCAGGTGTTTAGCTGTCTCCAGGAAAGCTGAGCTCCATCACGTTCAACAGTTACTCCATCTCCCTGAATACCACCTCTGCTCCCCATGCAGTCTTTCCTCTTCCCCAAGCTCCTTATAAGCTAAGAATGATGTCGTATGGTATGGAATATCCCTTTGGTCATTTGGGGTCAGCTGTATCAGCTATGGCCACCCCCAGCTTCTTTTACACCTCCAGACATCCCACTGATAGGGTGGGGTTAGAAGCAGATAAGGTCTTGACTCCATGTAAGCACTGCTCAACAACAATAAAATCATCTCTGTGTAACAAAAACATCTCTTTATTATCAACACTGTTTCCAGCACAAATCCAAAACACAGCTTTACACTATCTACTATGAAGAAAATTAACTCCACCTCAGTTCAAACCAAAACCAACTTTAATGCACATCATTGTTTGTATTTCCAAGAACGTCAGGAGTTACTGTTCCACATAGAAATTGTTGACTGCAGGTTACTTTGACAAGTATGTACCCTGAGGTCAATACATCTTGATATTCCTCTCAGCAGAAGTCAGTATTATTTTTTAAATGAGTATTATTGATAAATGTACAAAAGAGCCAGGTGTGGGTGACAGGCTTCTGATAAACAGTTTGAAGATGTTAAATCAGAATTGTCATGCAACAGACAGGTAAACTACTAATATCTAGAAGGTGAAGTCTTGTTTTTAAAATATATTGAATACATTGAAATGTACTAAAACATGCAACAGAAGTGCTCCAGCCTCAGGCATCCGCGCAAAGAGGAAATTATTTGGTACATTTACCAAGCGGAAAATTTACATGGAATAGGTTGGATGGTTCATGTATTCAGAAGCATTTGGTTTTGTGCATACTTCTTATGAAGTAACAGCCAGAGTAGCAAAGAGCCATAAGATCATTAAATATCTTGATCATGTGCTATATTCATTCCCTCATAATGTGTCAAATACTGTATCCACAGATAGTCAAGACGACCATGATTACAGCCAAGAGAAAAAAAGCCTAGAAAACTAAAAATGTCATGTAATGGAGCTTGTTGGCATTTCTAGTGGACCTTTCATTGTTGAAGCTTTCTCAGAAGCAGGATAGAATTTCTAGTCAAAGCAAGGATAAATAAAAAAAGAAGTAGTAAAGAAAATAACCCTACATTTTGCTGTCTTTTCATCAATTGAGATCAATAAAATGCTTGGTTGGATGAATTTACAATCTCTTTCCCTCTCACTTTCCTTCAAAAATTACAGAAAATAAGGTAAATTTTATTTTGATGATTTCCCCTTAATTCTACAGCACAATAGAAAACAGAAATATTTACAAAGCATCAGCTCCATCCTGGACAAAAGGCTGCATGTTGTTTGAATTGTTAATAGTCATATTCCAGGATACCTTTCATGTTTCTGGAGCACAGATATCTATAAAGGAAGTAATAATAGCATTTCATTGTATTGTATCCATTTGTTGACTTTTTCTGCAAGTCACAAGGGAAGAAAAATAAAATACTGGATTTTAATGGTGCTATGCTTCTAAGATAGAAATTCTCAAGAGAAAGGTCCAAAGTGGTAATTGAAACTAACTTGTGATACCTTTGATAATGTAGGAAAGGGGAAAAATCAGATGGAAATAATTATTTGCCTTTAAAAAGACACATAAATATAGAAGATTCTTTAAAAAAATAAAGCACTTAAATGTAAAGGGAAAAAAGTGCACTTAAATCTAAAGGAAAAACTTACTACATAGTAAGCGACTGAAAAGTGCAGGAAATAAGACTAGCTAAACCATATTTTGTGAAGAGAGTATCAAAGCTGATAACTTTCTAGCTTATCTACTGGAAAGAAGAAATCACGAGGAAGAAATTTGCTAAATAATAACAGAAAGGAATATGATAAGACGTTCTGGATCTATTTAAATCTGCCTTTCAGGGCTCCTCACAAATCTGTATGTATCATGAAACAGAAAATCTACTGGAGGATTTCAAAAAGCAAAGTTTTGATTTTATCAACCTCAAGAAAGTTGCAATTTCATTACAAAGACAGTAGCTTAAACAGAGAGCAGAAGGTTTGTAAACAGTTTAAAAATTGGGAAAAGGCCAACTGTACCTCTATACAGTAAGAGTCTGTAAAATTACAGAACTAATTACACCAGATCTTAGTTAACATTCTGACAAAGATGCTTACTACAAAGATGCATGCACCAACTTATTATCAAGTGATTCATAGGAAAATAATGTCAGAGATGAGAATTTTTTTTAAATAGCCAGTGTCTCAAAAATATATATAAATAAAGATTTACACTGTATGCTGGAGAGAATGTCCACTGGCTTTTGACCACAATAAGGTGTCTTAAGACACCTCCAATGTAGACATCTACATCTGAAGTTTCCTTTATAGCTAAGTAAGAGAGAGAAGTTGCTTTGCCCTGTTTTCAGGTGAGTTAAATATCTACTCAGACACCATTTCTTTCCATTGCCCCATTTTGTTATTGCCTTTAAATGAAGTCTTAAACAGCAAACTCAGATGTACATAGTCACGACCTTAAAGTCTACATTTGAGCAGGTGAAGCTTCCCCTGAATTCTTTAAACTGCAAACATTCTTATTTCTCAGAGCCACTTTTCAGTTAATACGTAATACATGTTGACTTGTAACCTTATATCTTGTTCAGAAAAAAACATCAGCCTTTGCTTTGTTCTCTTGATATAGTGAGGGCCTTTGGCTTAGCTAAAAGGCTGATTTTGAACTTTAATTTTTTTTTTCTGTGGCCCTTGGTGTAACAGTAGCTAAATATTAAATACTCTGTTTTAAAGGGGAGGAGAGTAAAGGTGATCTTTTAAAAACTTTTATTTGCCTAGTTAACAGAGCAACTAGTGGGGAGAAAAAAGAGATCTTGTGTGCCTGGTAAATGATGTGAAAGTGAAGTGTAATACAATATGACCTTATGCTTAGCTGACATTTTGCTTCATTTTATGTAACTTGTATCTTCTGTATCATCTTTCTGGATCTGTTTTAGTTTTAGCCAAGTATTGAGCTATGAAGTAGATATTTCTTAGAAATGATATCTCATGTTGATGAAAGAGAAAGTCAGGGTTCAAAAGTTTCATCTCCTGCTACATATGCCACTACAAAAATGATTTTTTAAAGTATACATCATTTAACAGACTACTTATTGAGTACTTCTCCTTTTCTGAAGTGATCAGAGCAGGGAAACCTACTGTCTGGAATAAAATATATATACATTGGCTAGGCAGATAACATACTGTATGTATGAATTATTTGTGTCATGTCTTATGCTTTTCCACATGGTTTTGATACCTCCAAGATTTCTACCTTGAAAGTAGAAAAGGAGATCTTCAGGAGGAGTCTGCAAACTGAATTTAGGATGAATGTTTTCTCATTTGAGAGTCAGGGTTTCTAAAGCTGAGTATGAAGGATGTTTGTTTCAAAAAAATATTTCTCCTTTGGAAAGCATTTAACCAGCACAATTTAAGGCAGATAATACATAAAGGATAGGGAAAATACATCACCAGGGAAGGAGAGAGTAGGCAGCTGTTTGGAGGTAATACTTCCCCAGCCTTTCCACTGTGGTACCTCAGTTTTCATAAAATGTCCTTTTGGTTTATAGGTGTTGGGTTACAAAAATGACTGGATAGATAGGTGTGATTTGCATGTTTTCAGCCTTTGTTTGAAGTAAATGGAAATATAAATTCTGGCATCTGTAGTCAGGTTAGTAGTGAGGTTAAAGGAGATAATACTGTTGTTGAGCTCATTGTAGTTTCTGTGTTGCTTTAATATAGGCGTATGCTGTAACAATCTGCTTAGACATTGCTTTTGAGTAGGTAGGAACCCAAAAAGGTTCTTTTCTCCCTCTACTCTGCCCTAGTGAGACTGTGCCTGGAATATTGTGTCCAGTTCTGGAGCCCTCAGTTCCAGAAGAACATAAAACTACTTGTAAAAGTCCAATGCGGGGACACAAAGATGATGGAGTGGAACACCTTCCTTATGAACACTTTCCCTCCTGAGGCAGCTGGGTCTCTTTAGCTTGGAGGAGACTGTGGGGTGACCTCATTAATGTTTATCATTATGTTAAGGGTCAGTGTCAATGGGGCCAGGCTCTTCTCAGTGATGGCCAGTGACAGAACAAGGGGAAATGGGTCCAAGCTGGGGCATAGGAGGTTCCACGTGAACATAAGAAAAACTATTTCACTGTGATTCTGTGAAAGCAAAGCTTTTTCTGTGTTAAGAAATGGATGTGCTGATGCCGAGGCCTGAGGTGCTTGGGTATAGCGGCCCCTGAAAGGGCTGTGGTGACCTCAGTTAGAGTAAATCTAGACAACAGTGTGTAAGTTTCCAATTCTCTGCTCTTACAGGTCAAACTCCAGAATAAGCAGGGTGTATTTGTAATGGGGCTTGAATTTTTATCCTGAGAAAAATAAGGGAACTGGGCTCACAGTGCTTCTTCATTGAGTTTGCTTATGGTGGAGTTTTCCTGTATTGGTATCTGACCCTGCTGTGGAGGGAAATGAGCTGCTGGCTGCATGGTGGCATCTGCTCATACACTGTTTTGGTTTATTTCCACTGCAGACCTTCCAGCTTTCTAAATGTGCTTGTTGTAGCCATTACAGATGATTAAGTACTCTGCAAAGAGCATGGTTAAGGATGAGAAACGTTCAGCCATGAAGTACAGTGTGAGCACTTTCTTTCGCTAGTATTTTCTACACCTGAGATCAGAAAAAAACCCACAAAGAACATCTCAAATAAGCTCCTTCTACAATTGTGCAGTTTGTTCTTCTGTTGTATACAAGATTTAAGCCTCAACTTAGTAAAACTTGCTATATATACACCTGCTGACTATGTCTTTTCTGAAGCCTCTGGAGGAGGAAACAATACTCTTGAAAGACTGAAATTTGTAACAGCTTGAACTACCCAATTCACTGTTGACCTCTGCAGGAAGAGAGGGTGCTGAGCTTTTTCCCAGCTTATGTCTTGTGGGCAAGGTTGAGATAACTACTGTGTCCTTGAGCAGGTGGAGCAAGTTTCCTCATCACCCCAACCTTGAGCAGGTGAAGCGAGTCTCCATGGACTTCAGAGGCAACACTACAGCAAAATTCAGTGAGATTAATTCCCTTTTTGTTAGGAATACTTGATAGTGTCCTAATCTGTACAGCTAGAGGCAAGACTGTTGATGAGTATATTCTACTGTTGCTGGATGTTTTATGTATCATTGTGTTTAAGGCTGTCACCATTTCTGTTAAAATTTGCCCAGACACTCAGATTTGGCAGCTACACCTATTTTAGTTTTGCCATTTCCAGATTACGGGATACTTGATTTTGCAAGTTTGAGCTTCCTACTTATAACTTGGGATAATTAGCATTATAGCTTATAAGGAAATAGACAAGAATAAATAATTCAAAAGAAGCTATGATCTTTAGTTAAAATAAAAATTTAAGTAAATTTCCTATAGCTTTGCTTGAATTAATGATATTGGTGGGCAAGGTTATTGGAGCATAATAGCAATATATGTATTGAAATTGCTAAACAAAAATAGACGAGTCTGTTTCAGTTAACTCTAGTAAAAATAATTAGCATTTGTTGAAAGAAAAAAGAATGAAAATCAATACAGAAGAAAAATATTTACACCGTACAGAAGGGACTGAAAAAAAGAAAAAAATCTTTAGAAAAATGCACTTTCAACTGTCTTTGAGAAATGAATGAGAAACAAAGTAAACAGCCATTGAATGTTCAGAAATTCAATGTGGTGGAAGTGAAAATCTTTAGAAATAATTAAGGTGGATAAAATCTCCTTGCATTGCAAACAGTAGAAACAAAACCTTAATCACAATAGGAGTCAAAGCTTGATAAGACAGACATCGCTAGCAGTGTCCCGAATAAATCATTACTGGGCTGTGATCTTACTGTCATTCCACAGATCAAATCCTTAATTTTTATTTTTAACTGGAAAATTTGTTTGCATGGGAAATGCACAATTGTGCTGTATGTCTTTAGAGTGTTTTTATTCATGCAAAGTAAGGAACATCTAGAAGCTTACATAGAATAAACTCAGTGGCATAAATCAAAATATAGATAATAGGAATATACCTTCAACCCACAATAACCATTTTGATAAATTTTGTTATGCTGAAGTCAGGAATACTCTCAAAAAACTTAGGTGAAAATTGTGGGAATTTGGGGTGGGTTTTTTATAAGAGAATATATTGGGCAAAAAATGTTTCATAACGAATGTAGTGTGTACAGCTCAGGGAGTATGTTCCAAAGAAAATCTATTCAAGTGAGAAGCATCAAAGCAATCAAGCAAGACCTTGAATGAGTTATTAAACAGTAAATAGTCTGGGAACGAAGGTAGAAAAATAGATATGAAAGGGAAGGCAGGGTATGTGATGAGCCTTCTGCGGAAGCTGGGTTTTTTCCCTGGCCTGTAATTTAGATGTGAATTTATTCAGTATTGCACATATTATTTATATCTTTTCTCACCACCTTTTTATCTCGTCATTCTGGGTTTGGCATGATTTTAATGGGAGCAAGGAGCAAGACTTACCATCAAATAAACATGTGATCCTGAGAGGCAGGTCTGGGTTGGGCCCCTGTGAGGATCAAGTCCTGAAAGATTAAGGGTCATAACAGTTGCTGATTGCCTGTTGGAATTTCCCCTAAATTATTGCATTAAAATACTCTTAAGTTTAAATGTAAAGTGTCATTTTCCCCCAAGTAAGCTATTTCTCTTTAGCCATTAATTGGAGAAAGAAGACTCTGAGCCATCTGCTATTCTGCTCAATTTCTGCAGGTTATGTAGCAAGTTTTAGTGATTTTTTTTTTCCAATTCACTGATTTCTCTAGTGATATAATGTTTTGGGGTAATTATTTCAACTGCTAAAGATCATTTACAGCGTATGTTTGCTATAAATATAAACATGCACAAAACCCATAGCTGGCTTAGAAAGCAAGTAGAAAGAATATTGATAAAAAGAATTTCATCCTCATGTTATCAATATAAATCTGGCCAAGACCTGCAATAACTTAAAGCTTTAAGATGGATATTTGTCAGCCTATCCAGCCTTATTTAGAACAGTCTTTTTCCAAAAAGGTCTTCAGCATCCCTTTCTACCATTGTGTCTGAACCTTGCAGGATTTGTTCTTGGTAGCCTTTTTTCATCAAGATTTTGCAGCCTTTTGGACACTGGGATTCAGAATCATTGCTCTAAAAAATGATATCTTAAAACTCTGGTAGTGAGTGAAAAAGAAAAATGTTGGTTGAAAAAAAATCTCACTAGAAAAATAACTTTTTCCAGGAGAAAGAAAACAGAAAAGAACTTTTTAAAAGGGAAATTTGTGTCACTGTTAACATTTTTGCCTGATAAGTAGATGTATTCATATACTGGTAGGTTTACAGGCTCCAAGATCAGCTATCTATACTCCTGTATAACACAGGCCACATTTTTTTTTTCTGAAATGAGTTTAGGTTGAAATAGAACATACCTTTCAGAGAAAGATCTTATCATGTATTTAGTTTCTAGTGATGTGCAATCTATTTCAGAACTGAGAAGGTGCTGCATCTATAAATCCCCCTCTCTGTATAGAGTGTACAGCATATATCTGAATAGATGGTCCTGACTCAGTTTCCAGATCTTTGGTCTGTTTGCCAGACTGGGGAACCTTCTAAATCAGATTTGTGTTTGACATGGTGTGAATTAGGATGTGTGCAGATACTTTTTGTTCTTAAATATCTTGAACACCTTGAACCTGTTCACATGAGACTTGTTTCCCAAGTCTTTCATTTTTCTTTTGGCTCTTTTCTGAGCTCCTTCTACTACTCAACATCTGTCTTGAACTGTGGGCATCAAAGCTGGATGCAGTATTGCAGTATTGAATGCTAAGGTAAAAGCCTCTTGCCCCATCCATCATCTCCACATACAGAGATCACATTTATTCCTTCAGCAGACACCTTACTCAAATGCTGGTTCAGCTGAACCCCTTCCCCACTAGTGCCTCCCAGCTCTTTTCAGATTGCTTTTCTCCCTGAGAATAGAGTCCCCTCTGTTAACAGCACGTGTAGTCTCTGGCTCTGCTGGAGTTGATGTTGGATGGCTGTGCTGGTTCCCAAGACAATCCAAACCCCCCTGTATCACTGGCTAGGTCTCATTATTTAGCCACTCCTCCAATCTTTGTCCTATCTGCCAATATTATTAGTAGTGATTTTATGTTTTCTTGTAGATCAGTGACAAAATATAAAGAAGAATAGGGCTAGGAACTAATGGCTTTAGGATCCCACTGGAAATACATGTTCACGTATAATTCCCTAATAAATGATCAATTATTCAGTCTTTAAACCTTTTAATGTATGTCTTCTTGATTTTTATATTGTTCAGGTTAATCAAAACATCATGTAGTGAGCACCATCTAACACAACTTTTAGAAGTCATGGTTACTTAAGGCAACTTGAAACTCGATAAAAAAATCAAATTAGTTTGACAAAATTTGCTTGCTCTAAGCCCGTGTTGATTGGCGGTAATTATATTAGCCATCTTTATTTCCTTATTAATCAAGTCCCTCTCAGATATTTCATTATGTTTTTCTGGGATCACTGTCAGGCTGACAGGTCTTTAATTACCTGAGCTGCCTGTGTACTGCCAATGTAAATACTAGCACAACAGGACTTTTCTTCAGGTTGTCTGAAAGTTTATGTCCCCAGGTATGAAGAATAATGGTAACGACACAAGCACCTCTTTCAAAGTTCTTGGTTGCATGTAGGGCAGATTATTTAAAATGTAGGAAAAACAAACGAGATGAAGCTTTTTTGCTTACAGGAATAATATATCCTTAAATAATAACAAAAATACATAGTGGAGTTCACATTGGATGAACAAGTAATAATAATTAATAGATGTTAGCAGTCAGGGCACATTACAGGCAGGCAGAGAGATAGCATGTAGTTTATATGGAAAACAATTTTCTGATTGCAGAGGATTTTAACATTACCTCATTTGTTTGGAAATATGAGAGACTTGATAAGTGGGGAAATGCTACATGAAAGAAGCATTTATAAGTTATTACTTTGTGAGCATTTCCCCACTTATCTCTGGTCCTGTCAATCAATTTTTTTCCTCAGTCAGTCATCAAAAATATAAACAAATTAGAAAATTGCTGAAGTTTCCTGCAAGAGAAACTTTACTAGAAGTCCTTGCTTATATGTTCAATTTTGCAAATATCAAAGTCTCACTCCAAATTAGAATCTCTTTTTGCTCTCTGATAGAAGTAATGCAGCTTGTTACATTTATTCATAATTAATAGATACAGATTCCCAAACCCAGTATGCACAAGGACACATCCTGCTTTTGCTCTTCCCACTCCTGGCTGCAGTGTCCTCACCAGCTGGACTTCCCACCAGGATTGTGCAGGGCTTCAAGGCTCAGCATCCCACAGGCTGCCCGTGTCTGTGCTCGTTTCCTCTGGCAAGGGTACAAGGCAGGAGGCAGGGCCCGGCCCAGCCCAGGGTGGCAGTTGCTTCATCTAAGCAGGTGCCGATGTCAGCACAAAGCTAGGAGCTCACCTTCTTTGTTGGGTGCTACAAGCCTAGAGGAAAAATGGACAAACAAGGGCAGGATATTGTGGAATGTATAGTGTAGTGATCTTCTTGCAGACCCACAGAAATGAGGTTAAAAAGCTCTGCTGTTCACACGCACACGGACACCTGCCCTTCCCCAGCTGTGCAGCCATTTTTTGCCTTGCTTGGGGTGCTGAGCAGTTGGAAACCAGATGGTGCAAAGGAAATCGGTTTTCTGAGGCTGCGCCACCTTTTACAATAACAACTGCTTCAATTAATGCAGTGTTTTTGTAATACTTTGATGCAGTTTTAGGATGTTTGAGCTGGAGGAAGGTGTTGCTGCTGAAGAGGTGGCTGCCTGCCTTGATGTTGAATGTTTGTGTCCTAGTTTAACCTCAGCCAGTAACTGAGCACCACACAGTCGCTTGCTCATCCTTTCTCCCCCAAAAAAGGAGAACGGAAAACAGAAACTGAGTTGAGATAAAGACAGTTTTAAGAGCATAACAAAGGAAGAGAATGGCAATAATAAAAATAAATAGCAGTAACAAAAAGTGATGCACAAATGTGAATATTCACCACATACAAAACAAACCCCTCCAACCTGATGCCCAGCCTGTTTCCAAGCAGTGATCCCACCTCCCATCTAGCCTCCCCAGTAATATCCAGAGCATGAGGTTATATGGTATGAAATATCTCTCTGGCCAGTCAGGATAAGCTGTGCTCTCCCAGTCCTGGCTGTGCTCTCCCAGCTTCTTGTGCACCTGGCAGGGTGTGAGAAGCTGAAAAGTCTTTGACTTAGTGTAGACTTACAACTACCTAGCAACAAACATCAGTATATTAATCAACATCGATGTCATGCTAAGTCAAAACCACAGCACTGTACCAGCTACTAGAATGAAAATTAACTCTAGGGCAACCAAAACCAGAACAGTTTGCCTGGGTTTTTTTCTTTCCTAATAGCAGTTTTTTTCTTGTGCACTAATCTGCCAAGCCATGTAGAACATAGAGCTTCATCATACCACCCTCCTCCATCGTTGCAAAGATCTCCCATCACTCAGCTAAAGCATGGGAGCAGACTAGCATTAATTGTAATTGATTATAATCTATACAGTGAATGTGCCTCTGTGGTCTGGCACTTACAAATGTGAAAATAGAAAGACACTGAGTTTTAAAACGCAAAAATGGAGTGGTATTTTTTACTCTCAGTTTACTAAAACCTTAGTTTTTCGGTATCCTTGCTAAAGAAATGTAACTTCAGCTTTTGATCTTGATCTTGACCCTATAGTTGATGTAAACAAACTGCTGTGCTCCTCTTGAGGGTCACCCAGCCCTGTGTTAACTGTTGTGTAAACAAACAGTAGGTCAGAGGGAAAAAAAAAACCACTCTCAAAATCATATATTTAAAGTCTTATCTTTGCATCAGGACGTGGTGTTATGTCTGTGGCAGGGGATCTTATTGCTGCTTCCTGGTCTGTATCACTGCCATTCACTTGCAGCAGCTATGAGTTAACCATGACATTGAAGAATCCTTCTTGCTAAGAAGGATTTATCCCTTGTTTTCTCACGAGAATGCTGATTTACAGTGTAAGGTCATTGTGCTTTTTCTTGTACTAAGCGTCGACCTATTTTAAGACACTTTTATTTTAAAATGTTAATTCCTAAACCAAGTTTTAACTCCTAATTATTTCTTAGGCTTTCCCATATCTTGCCCATTATTTTTATATTATAAATAAAATGTGTTCAGGGACAGACGTTTGCACAGATGGTATATCTTAATGGGCTTTGTACCAGCCTGTATTAGATACTGTTGCTCATAATACTTAACTTTCAATTTTGTAATTCAGAGGTAGTAGCATTTTACCATGGCTGGTCGCATACAGTGACATTGGAATCCTGTAAAGTTTATTATTATACTCACTGCTCTTTAGATTAGATTTATTGGTTATGTCACTTGGGGTTTTAGGTTACCTGCTTGGCATTTCTTTGTGTATAGCACAAGATGTGCTAATTTTTGGTATTCATAAAATAAAATGTGCTGAGAACGTGACAGGTTCTGTACGTCTATATCTGGACACAGCATTTTTCTTAGTATCTCAAGTTCAGTCAGTACTCAGGCAAAATACTATGTTAAGATCCCAATTCAACGGCTTTGGAAATCCAATTTTGTTTGGATTTCTAGAGCCATTCGCTGTAGCCCCTGTTCTCCTCTGACTCACAGGCTAGTACAGCTGGGGGAATCAGTCCTGCACCTCTGGAGTTTGCCCAGGGCTAAAGGAAGGGGAGAATACTGCTGTGTTCATATCCCAATTCCCTGCTGGGTGTCAAGCAAGTATTTCTTCCACTCCATAAATATTCAACAGCAGAGGGAAACTCCTTATCTTTGAAATTATTTGTCGAGCTATCAAAATTTACAGAGCGTATGAAGGATTTTTTACAGAAATTGTCTGCTGCATAATTCACCCATCTAATTTCATATCAGATCAGTTTTAGCAGATCTTTGTACTGACTCAGGCTGCGGTGATCATGTAAACCTATGAAATGTTTACCAAAAAACACAGTTTCAGTTTGTCACAGAGAAGTGTAAGGAGTGTATTATGTTTGATACAGGGATTGATTGCTCTTCTCATAAAAGGAAATCAAATACTGAGTGATTTGTCCTAATTACCTATGAAAATGGTTTATTTGACTGGATCAAAGACTTTCTGGAACTAAAGACAGTCTGTTCTACTGAGTGCTTATTGCAAGCGACTCCAGTGAGTTTACATGTGTAAATTACAATAAGTGAAGGACTTGCCAGGCTATACTTTCTTGCATTTGTGCATGTAAGTGTTTGCTCCCACAAACAAAGACTCTGGGGTCCTCACATTTGCTGGTATGGAAATTGGTCTTGTACCATTCTCCAAGGAATTCTTTTTCAAGAACCAAAACTTTTAATCAAGAAACCCATGATGTGAGATCAAAGTGATTAATTTTTGAGTTTATCACCTGTGCAAATCAGTAGAAGACTTTCTTGGGAAAAAAAAAAAAGTGTGGAAAGTTTATAGCCCCCAAATGGGCATCTTTCTGATGATGTCGTACCTGATTTTGGCACGTAGGAAAAGGCTACAGAAGGAAGCAGGGTGTTGTTAGGTCCATCAGGACCATTAACCAGTACTCCTCAAATGAGGAAGAGTGTTATGGTTGGGAAAATATACTAGATTTCTAAGGTTTCTTTATAAAGTAACAAAAAACAAGTGAGAAAATGACTACCAGCCTATTCCCCTAACGCAGTGGAGCAGCACCCCATGCTTCCATTCATGCCAGTTCAATATTTTTGGAAGACAGGCTTTCACAGACCGGGATTAGTGTGGCTAGCACCAGCACCAGCACCAGCACCACAAGGGTTTGCAAGCAGAGGCACGTGGCAGGTAGCTGTTCCCTCTGGGTTTGGCAGTGCACAGTTGGGATGTGCTGCACTACGGCTGGCAGAGCAAATACTGTAATGTGTATAGACTATAAATAAGACTATAAAGTCTGCCATAATGTAGCAGACTATAAATAGGAGAAATTATGGCAAAATTTGTTATCTCCTGTTGCTACTGTCCCTTCAGTCAGTGCAGGGTGGCACTTCTCATGCATGGTTCAGACTGTCACTTGAACTATGTCCCCCAGTGCACATGAATAGGTGGCTCAAAGTGATCCCAGCCTGGGGGAGGTGTTCTGCTGCTCTGTGGAGGATGTTGTGCGATGGGATGGGGTGTGGGGGTGCAGGGCTCAGCAGAGGAAGGAGCACTGGTCTAAGCAGACATCCTCATCCACAGCCTGCCTTTTCCATGAATCCTGTGAAGTCTGCTCTTGCAGGATGCTGGCAGGAAAGAAGGAGGCACCCATCTTGACTTCACAGGGCCATAAAGCCAATAGCAGACAAGATTCTGCTTTTTTTTTTCCTTTTTTTTTTAATTTCTACGGGTTAACTGATAGTTGAGTATAGCCATCATTGCCTCTAATTAAATCTTTTGTGGTATTGTTCTTCCTTTGTTTCCTTTTACTTTTTCTGTCTTTGGACATACCCTCCAGGATGCCCAAGGAGTGAATGTACTGGCCTGGTCTGTAGGCTCCATTCGGTGTTTATTTAATCAGTGATCACCTTGGCCTGAAAAGGTTTATTTTTCCTGGCAGCCTCTGTCTAGACTTTAGTTCTACTGGTGAATTCCCATCCACTCTAAGTTTTATGCCTGCTTTTGATATAGGATGGGGGTAGTCAGCAGTTGTATTTTTACATATTTGGAGGTGTTTGGCCAGAGGGTAAAATCCTGTTATCCTCAGCTGGTGAAGTTCAGGTGGATGGACTGCACAAGGACAAGGAGCAGAACTTCATTGTGGGCTTGCATATTGTACAAAAAATAACAAGAATCCATCCCAGAAATCAGTCTTGTGAATGTTAAGACCTGACGGGTTCCAGAAAATGCAGTTTAAAATTCAGGGACACCCTTGTCCAAATCGTGTCCTATGGTCAGCCATCAAAGTGAATTACAGATAACTCCCAGCAGGATAACTCCTTTTTTCTGCACTTTTGTTGACTTCAGAGCTTTTATGATAGAGATTTTTTTCCCCTTTTCAAAGTCTCCAGCTTTGTCTAATGGCTAAGCTCAGAAAATCACGAACTCACTATTTCAGCTGCAGCATCACCCTGTAGAAACGTCTGGCAAAACAAATGAACCACGGTATTTTTGGATTTCTTTGGTGAGCACAGGGGGGAAATGGGTGTCTCCACCTCTCTGGAGGTGTGACCTTCAGTCTGGGGGTCCTGGCATCACCCATGCCTCTTGCCTTGCCTGGGTGGGATGTGCAATTGCAGCCCCTTCCCACAGCATCTATCTACATGTGTTTCGATTTATGACAGCATGGAGCACAGTGTGGTTAGTCCTGTTAGTGTTAAGAAGAACCGAATCTATCATTTGGAAAACTATTGTCAATCCATCATACAGAGAATGTGTTTCTGTAGCAAACCTTGTACTCCCAGCAAAGAAAAACCTTTGTGATCCTGTGGTCACTACTAAACTCCAACTCCTCAGCAACCTAAGGGCATGGAAAAAGAGTTTGCTTTAATTTAAGAAACACTTTGTGCTTGCCATTACAAGTCAGAGACTGGATGTTAGAGGAGAAAGGGATGGAGAGGTACAGCTTTGTGACCAGAGTCCTCAGACACCTTCTGCCCACCATCTTCACTTCATGATGGATCCTCAAACGGAGCGGTACAGCTCAGCATGGCATTTTGTGTTGTTAAGAGCATGGCAAATGGGACTGGGTCCTCCCTTCACTACTGCTCATACTGTCAGCCATAGTTGCACCTAAGCTATGTGTAAATGTAATGAAGGACTAAAGTCTGCTTTATTAACATTGTTTTATGAAAAAGGGAAATAGATGTTGCAGTTCTGGAAAACACCGCATAGGCAATTAGTATTTTTTTAACCTCTGGTTCACCTTCCTCCTTCTTAATGTTTAAGTCTTGCTGCCAATAGATCTAATTGAATAGAAAAGTGTGATGGAAATTAAGCATTCAAAACACATGCTGGTCACAGCAAAATAACCATTATCCTTAATGGGAATTGCATGTGCATGTTGAGTGAGGGATTCACTGCTTTGCTTTTAATTCCATGTCATTTAGAATTACTGAGTGAATAGGAGTGTATGTATCTGGGCTTGTTTTCATCCCCCTGATGTACAAAAGATCAAATCCTAATTAAGGAGAAATAATTATCAGTCCATCTTCTCACAGTTCTCCTTTCTGTGTTCCACAGAAATATATATAGATAGAGTCAAAGATTAGTGGTGTTTTATGGCCAAATTCTGATTTTTCATCTTGCGGCAGGTCTGTTTCGTTCACTGGTGAGCTCATAAAACAGTAAATATGATGGCTCCATAATTAGCCTGGTTTGTAAACAAGTGCTGCTATTTAGCTGGTATTGCAAAATGCTCTTCAGTATTCATCAAACACTTATTTGACCATATCTTTTGAAAAATGAGGATTTTTTATCTAGTGGTCTGAGATTTCTCCTCAGACCACAGCATGGAGCTAATTTTCTGATGTCTGGTTAGCTTGTGTCTTCAAACCACTGCTAATGAAGGGAACAAGGGGTGCCTGAGGGACAACAGGTCATTGGAAGGTGCACCTACAATATCACATCCTCATTAGGACATGCAGTTTGCACAGTACAATGCTCCTGTCTTTCCTGGTGTTTATCAGGCATTTCTGTCTGTACTGCCATCCTTCCATCTTCCAGTCGTCTTACTTGTTGTCAGCATATGCCACTCCCAGCCTGAAGCAAAGCCAAGACGCGTGGGTGCCTCTCCCTCCTCCATGCACCAACTCATCTGTCTGGGATCGTGGAAGCAACCACAGCATCTCATTGTGCCCTCGTTCACGTCCCCGTGACGGCACTGACATCAGCTGCCTGTACCACGGCAAGTGCTGGAAGTAACAATGATTTACAGCAACTGCTCTGTCTTGCAGCTTTAGAAAGACTGTGCCATATCGGGAGCTACAATGCAGGAAGTGTCTCTTGTCTCGTAGTCACCGTACTGGAAGAGCACAAACTGTTCTGAAAGATAACTTCAGAAAAATTGGATCCTCACTGACAATTGTATATGCCAGTTTGAACCAGCCTTTGCGAGTGAGCGGTAGAAGGTTGGAAGGAGATGTGCGCAATGGGGGCACCTTTAAAGCAGCACCAGCAGGCATGCAGGTGCCCCCTGATGCAGTCTGGGTGACCATGGCGTTTTCCAGCTTGGACTGTGGCAGTGGCATTTCTTTTACAAGAGGCAAGTCGTTCATTGTTTTAAGAGAAAGGAGCGGGTCAGTTTAGCTGGAGGAAGAGAGAGGTCAGAGCCACCGGGGTGGTCTCAGTGTAACCAGCAGGTTGATGTGCCAGATGGGCCTTCTCAAGTGTGTTTAGTGCTAGTTGAGGTTGTGCTGTGGATGTGATGGGAGCCCACAGCGATGTGAAACCAGGCTAACCCAAGAGAGACAGAATGAGAGAAAGTTCTCATGGCCCCTTAAAATGGTGCAGATGTCAGCGCATGGGAGAGAGAGTTCAGCTCCATTCTCAGGTTTCAGTGGGAGGCACAGGATTATGAAAGGCCGTTTGCTTTTGTACTTTGTGAAATATGCATATTTAAAATGGAAGGAAAAAGTTGAAGTGCCACAGACCATGAAATGAATATTTCAGATTATATTTCAGGACAGAATTAGTCGTTGGATGCTGGACAGGCTGGGGATAGAGCTGCAGTCCGAGGTCCCACAGCCAGGCACCTGCAGGGGCCATATGCACTTCTGGGCTTCTCCTTGTTTCTCCTCTGGGTTTCTGCTTCTGCCACAGGTTTAGTGGCCAAGCCAAAGAAACCTGAGGATATCACCATAAAAGCAGGGGAGCAGTACTTTTGAGTTGTGATTATTTAGGAAGCACTGAGAAGGATGGAAATGCTGCAGTGGTGGACATGGGAAAACAGGGTCTGGAGAGAGCAAATTAACATGGGGCTGGGCAGTGCACTGGCTGACATGGAGAGGTGGGCAGTGTGGGGCTCAGCAGGGTATCTGTCCTCATACCTCTGCACTGTTGTCTAGCTGTGGGTGCAGCATGTTTTTGTGTTTGGTTAGCTAGCTGGGGCAATGAGGCCATCTGACACTCATGCACTTAAGCTGCCTTTGGAATGAGAGTGACCCAACTAGGTCTTAGTAAAAAAGGACTGTTATCACAAGGTTGTTCACTTCTTGTGGGATCCCTTCAGTCTCAGTTATCTTGTCTATTGTACTTAAAAGAGCCCTCTGGAAAAGTTAGACAGAGGTGGGAGAAAAATCTCTACCAGAAAGGGTACGCATTTGCCACTGCACTAAAAACTATTTCTAGATTCTTTTTATATAGCTTCATTTCCATAATATCCAAGTGCCTCATAATCCTCATTCATCTTAATCCCCAGTTAATGAAGAACAGAGCAGAGCAGATTCTGTGTAGATGTAGTCAGAAAGACGTAGTAGACTTGAAGACTACGATAGACCAAAGGTAGACTGCTGAAGGTATTTCAGCACATCTGTTTCTTTAGCCTAAGAGACCTCTCTAAGGTCATACAGGATGATTAAGGCACAGCAGGGAGTTGAATCCAGGTACACTGAGTCCTCGATTAACCCCTGGATTATCATGCTGACAAAGCAGAGCAGTTTAGAAATGCAAAGATAAATGGATGTCTGTGTGATCCTTATCCCATTTCGATACGGCATATTTAGAAAAGACGGGGTTTGGGTGCAACCTTTGATTTTGTAATGCCATGATCAGTATATTTAGTACTTCTGAATCATGCTGGTAGCACAAGAATCATTTCAGAGATGCAAAATTGCAGGCAAAGTTTCTTATTTTCAAGCCATATTTTATTCTTAATCAAAGCAAGGACAAATAGTCCATCAAAATTCCCGCCCTGCATCATCTGAGCAGAGAAACTGGAATGAATGATGTGCCGATGATGAATAGGCCTATTACCTTGTAAATTGTACTGTATAGTACCTCTCATAACAACACAAGATGCTGATGCATTTTTTTATTTGATGATTTAATGCCCCATTATGTTATTTTAGTTCTCATTCTGGAGGCAGTATGGACAGGAAGACATGTATCTGATATATATTGAAGTTAAAGTTGAAAAGTCTCTTTCATATAGCCATGTGAAAAAGAAACATGTTCTATATTAGTAATAATAATAATATAGTTGTGCAATCTATGAGTTACACTTTTCTGGTACTGAGTTTGGAAAATTTCAAATAAAGCTTCTTGTCCCTCTCACTATGGGATATTGCCTAGTTATAGACATGGAGAATTTTCAGGGTTATGAAATCTGTATAAAAGTTTACAATGTAAGCTAAAGTTTTGCCCATCCCTGTGAAGTTTGGATAAAGTCAGCTTTGGAACTCCATTGTGGCAAATAATTCCAGAAAGGATTGTTAAATAATCCTTTCTGTAGATAAATTAGTGACATTTTGGTCCACCTAGGTCACCTGGGTGTGAGATGGAACCAGCTGTTTTGTTGCATTTGGTATTGGGAAGAAATTACTGAAAGTGGCTAAACACTTTTGATTATGTTCTTTTATCAGAAAGTTGAGGTTTCTGGTCTTATAGTAAAGACAAATAAATTACAGACCAATTTCTTTACTTTTTTTTTTTTTTAGGGTCAAGTAGCATCTGCAAGAGGTTGCATGAGAAGACTCCCAGTGCACACAAGGGCTTTCTGTTTAAGGTTGCAGTGGAACTGAGGCACCAGACGATGCTCCAACCCCCATGGTTGCAGGCAGTCATCTCATGCAACTTCTATACCTGCATCACCTTACACCTTCCAAATAGATAGCCTAGTGGCCTCACTGCTCTGGTCTTATGCTGATTAGAAGTGCCCTTCCTAATTTTGGTATAAAAAAGTTAGCAATACATCTATTCCTGTTTATTTTGTTAGTGTGCACTAGCTTAACCAGCTCTTTTTCATCCCTTATAAGAAGTATGCAAATTCTTATCCCACTACTCTATTTATACTGAATAATAATCTGATCTCTACTGCCATTTGCTATCCAGACAAACTGTGTTTTTTGTCTCTTCTTGTAAGTTAAAGACAATCTTCCATAACATCATGAAAGCCACATCCCTGTTCTTGCTCCACTTTGATATGACCTTTCTTAAACATGTACACGTGATATATTTTCATACACAGTCCTGTGGGGGTTGTCCCACCATTTCTTTGTGCAATGCTGTTACTGCTTTCTTGTGCCTGTGGAAATACTTCAGGCACATTCTAGGATCTTTTGGGCCATTTCTGCCCCACACTGGTGGTTTGTAGAGATTTTGTGACCAGCCATGCTTCTGCATATCTTGAAGTGTCTAGACACTGAGGTGCCTGTCCTCTGCCATTTCCACATGATGAGCTCTCTGCTTATATCACCAATGCTCATTATTAGTCCCTAGGTGTATAGCCTTGCACTTTGCACAATTGATTTCCATCCACTTCTATTAGTTTAGCCCTCAAGGTCATCTGGTTATTACTGTGTGCAATCCCAGTTCTCTTCTGAATTGACAGAACTCCTCCTAACTAGGTATCATCAGCAAATTATTACCATCCCCTTGCTTTTGGTTACAGTCGTTAATAAGATTGATCCCCAAAATGAATCTTTGAGGATATCTCCTGGTAACCCAAGGGGTTGCTCTCAGATTTGATTTCAAAGACAAGGTTTGCCACAGTGTACCTGTATCATTTCTGATGTTGCTGTATGGTTTGTGGTAGTGCCTGGTGAAGACCAGCTGCCCCTCCTTGGCTCCCCTCTCCGCCATGTTTGCAGCCTGCAAAGCAATTTGGGTGGAGGTGATAGGATGCTCCACCCCAAACCATCCATCCCCAGCCGTGGTTTGCAGGCACCTCCTTCCCTCTTCAGTTTTCCCCTCCAGAAAACTTGTCCTTAGCATAAATACTTACACTCAGTGGTAACTTTTAATTCACTGTAAATATCAAGATTGACTTAAAGTCAACACATTTTGCCATAAATAGAGTGCATTTCATGACAAGTACATAATTAACTTTTTCCTAATTAGCTAGTGCTGCTTGCCAAATTATTTCAGTCACAATATGTATTATTATTTAGGATGATACCAAGCAAATTACTAGCATGCCAACTAATTGAAAATGTTAAAATGTCAAAACTTCATCAGCCTGCAGTTCCCCTCATAGGCAGGTTAGAGCGAAGCTGCAATAAATTAAAACAGATAATAGTTTTTTCCGTAGTGAGCGCCATTTTTACCTAGTATTGATGTGACTCCCAGAAGTTAGGACCTAAGCCTGTAACTGAGAAAAGCTCGATCCTGGAGTAACTGGTTTTGATGAGGTTAGCTTAAGGGTGAGTTTAGCCTTCTCCTTACACATGTAGGTGCTTCCAGTGTGATATGGTAAGCCTCATGCTTTTGTGCAACAAGGAATACCATTGTTGGGTGGTGATTGACAGTTAATAAAAAAATACAAATTAAATTGGTGTATCTTAATTTTGTTATTTGAAATGAATAGTTTGATTTGGCTTGGAACAAGCCCCATTCAGTGCTCTGCTGGGAAGTACAGGACTTTCCCTTCCCTGGATCACTCCTGTACTCCACCTCTGTCCCCAGTATTCCCAGTTCACACCACTGTTCTAGGAGGGAAGTGAGGACACAGATGAGACATCCACCTGCACTGTCTTGTGTTAGGCAACCAGTGACCTTGAGCTGCTGGAGAGATCCTGCCATGTTGTGTTTTCCAGGAGATCTCATTGGCAGCAAGACTGTTGCCCGGAGTGTTGTGGTGTCCCGCTCCAGCAAGGCTCAGCACCAGCTCACATGCTGTGATGGCAGGGTGGTGTGACCTTGGAGAAAAGGCTGGTTCCTTTCTCATCCACTGGATGCAGGAGCTGCTGTCAGTGTGCTGCCCCACCACAACCTGCTTTCAGTGCTGTGCCAGCAAAGGATTTCACATGTAAAGAAAATTGTTCATGCTTAGACTTTTCTGTGGGGCTTGCAGCAATCTCAGCCCTTTAGTTTTCTTATCATTCTGGCCCATGATTAAGATAGGTAATGCATTGTTGGTGTTGATGGGGCAGCTACAGTGATTAATTTTTTAAAAAACTTTGCACACATTACATCAGAGAGCAACAGAATGCACCAGCTATGGGCCTCTATTTTCATCTATTTCTCTCTTTAGCACTTCACCAGCCTGAGGTGTATTGATGTGGCCACGTTAACAGCCAGCACAAGAAACACCTTTCCTTCTGTTTCAACTTCTGATTCATAATTCTTGGTTTGCTGCAGCGCTCGGAGCACCTGGTCTGTGTTCACATGGGTTTGCTCCGTGCGGGCTGAGTCCTCTTGCAGACTCATCTCTGCTATGCCGGAAGGGAGAACAGTGCTGTGGGATCTGTGACAAATAAGTGTCCCCCTGCACCCAGCCCGGGAGCTGCCTGCCTGGGAAGTGGAGGAAGGCAGGTGTTAGATGGCCGTGAAGCCCAGCAGGCAGTAAGGGCTGAAGTTCATAGAAAGAGTGTGTATTATTTGCCAGTGATTGTCATTGAGTGAAAGCTAGCAAATCAGCCACAGAGCTCATGCCATCTTCAAGGCAGCTTTGCTGTGTAGTTATGGTAGTTAGTAATGGCAGAAGGTAACAGAAATACTCTGGAAGACCTTGAAAAATGGTCACAATCCAGGTCAGAGGGAGGAGTCTGAATAAAGGTATGCCGAGTTCAATGTCACATACAAACCTTCATGTGTAATTGTGTTTTTTTGGCTGAGTTAGTCTAAATCTAAAGAAACAGACTAAGCCAATAAGACTGGTGTTTGGCTCCTGAAATCTCTGGGTGCAGCAGCCAGCTACCCATCAGAGCTCCAGCCTTACCTGGATGCTGTATGCAGACTTATTGCAAAGACGAATCATTTGAAATCACACTAGTTTAGATGAAGTGGAGCATCCCAAAGGGCTGGATTCTGGTCTCTACTGTCTCAGAAGGGTTTCATGCTTGCTCATCATTCCACAGTCCCCGTGTCTGGGCTCTGGCTTTCACCTCAGAGTGAACCTGTTGATGTCCACTAGCACAAACACGACCTGTGTCTCAGAGGTGAGTGCCTACCCCTGTGAGCAGAGCTTGTGCTGATGGAGCTTGGTGCCCCCCTTGCCCATGCATGGCAAGCTGTGCACCTCTGGGAAGACAGAAGTCTTCCCAGTTGGACTGTTAGGGTTGGCAAAAGCAGGTGACTATTTTCTACTGAATCATATGGCTTTCTGCAAAGTGGAGGTCATGTGAACTGATCATCAAAGTGTATTGGTTGTGTGGAGCCCTAGAGCTATTTACTCAGGTATGAAGTTAGGTGAGGTGAAAATATCCCTGTTTGGTAGCAGCATTGTAACTGTGGCTTACAAGTGGAAATTACCAGAGTCTTTCTCTCAGGGCCCCATGTACAGCACCTTGCACAGTGGGTCCCTGCGCATATTATCTGAGTTCTCAAATGTTCACTGTGTCTTTTCACTGTTCACCTATTTTATCACTACTCTGTGAAGACTAGTATTATTGTAATATGATCAGTAGAAGGGATACATTACCCATTTGCATTCTATTAATGAACATGGCAGTCTTGAGTCATAAAGAGGTTAGGTTTAAAATGTTTAGCAAATGCTTTTTAAGCTAATGTACTGCAGGGATCCCTTTTAAGTTACCCACCGTATTATACATTAAATGTCAAAGTGCTCTGGACTGAACAAAACAATATGTCAGCATTATGCAGCAACTGAATGCTAGATGGATTTTAGATGCCCAGTGAAGGAAGAGAGATGCTACATAGCTGGGAATTCTTCCCGACTTTCAATCAAATAGCTGATATGGAATGCCAAACACAAACTGCATTTCATTTAAAAATGCTGCTAGGTAGTCCTTGATTGAACACTTTGAACCTGATCAGAATCTAATTTGGGTTTGTATTACAAAAGACACTTATATTAGTACCTCTAGAAGATCAATAACAGATTTTGATGCATACTAATAAAAAAGGTCCTAATTCCAAACACAGATTTAAGTTTCATAAGAGCAACACAGTTCTTGCTAATCAAGTATCTTTGTTGAACAAGAAGCAGTGAAATGGAGTGTTGTTTTCAGACAAATGTGTCAGAGTTATACTAACAAAAGCCGCAAAAGGAAACCACACTAATCTATTTTTCACAGTTGTGACTGCAATTAAATGGCATGTTTTAGGGGAAAGAAGCTTCCTCATGGGTGAATCCTGACTCCTTCCTGACGTGTAGTGCTGCCGCTCTGTGCATGCTGCAGTAAAGAGTTTCCCTTTATGACAATAAAAACTGCCATCATCTGTAGAATTAAGAAAATATGGAAGAAATTATGTCCACACATGATTGCTCATACTAGCAAGTAGAGCTTTGACTGGCAGAATAGTTTTGCTCAAAGGATTTGCCATGGTTGTATAAACTCCATATTCAGCTAATTGATAATGAAGACAACCCTTCGTCTCTCTCCTCTGTCGTACCCTAGCCAATGCTTCCTTGGCAGACTGGAGCCCTAGGAGTGCTGCTGCAATAATAACTGTATGCCAATTTAGTAATAATATGTTCATTCAAAATTCTATATACGTAGGATGCAATTTGATTTTTTAGGATTTATTCTCATTTTCTCCATTGCTCTGTTAATTACATTACTGGATTAGCTGAGCTAAACCTCATTGTGTCTCCCAGATTGCAGCAGCCGATGCAAAACTCAAGAAATTGATCTTGGTGGTTTTGTGTAGCACTGTAGGCGATTCACTGTGTAGGAGGTGGAGGAAGATCTTATTGATCCTGTAATGTCAGTCCCCGTACTTCTCCCACTGAACTGACCATTTCTTCTCCACTGCAGTCATCCACATGTAGACCCACAGTCCTCTTGCTAGTGTAGCACCATCCTCTCAAGGATGCTTACAACCCCCTTCACTAGCCGACATCTATTCCTTGGGTCTCATGTTCTGACTCCGTGTTGTGTCCAGTTCAGGTTTTGGGGGTTCTTCGTGTGTGTACAGTCATGCTCATTCAAAGTATCCAAGATGATTTTTGCTCTGCCTGCAGAAAGAAATACACCTTTATAGTTCATCATGAAGAATAACAGACATGTAAGTCTCTATCTGTTCACCAAGGCAAACAGAATATACTGAATGCCTGGGATTATACTCGTGATATGACAAGGAGGCAGACTGTGTGAATATAAATCAGTATTTACACGTTGGAGCCCCTGCTTATATACTTTTTCCTTCTAGAGAAAGCTAAAATGATTTTCAATTAACAAGGCAAAATTGTTTCTGTGGTTATGTAATTGAAGCTCACAGCACTATCATGTTTCCATAGACCAGGACCATGGCGAGTGGAGTGTTTATGTCTGAGCTCCTCTGGGGAACTGGGAGGAACACTGCAGAAATTTGGAGTTGCCCTGCCAAGCCCCCATCCCACTGTGCAGAGGTTTCTTCTGTGAATGAGGAGATGTGTTCTGGGATGCCTTGGGCTTAAAAGGCAATTCAGAAGTAACACAATGCCCTAACCTAATGTGTGTGAAAGCAAGTGTCCAGCATCACTGTTGGCCTAACGAGGTATAAACATATTTATAAGCCATGAAGCTTATATACACAATGGGATGGTTAGGGTTTTGCTTGAGATTAGAGACTGCTGTAAATGGTTACAAATCTGATAAGGAATCACAGGTGAGGGAGGAGTATAATTGCGTAAGGTACATTTTGCTTTGATTTCATAATTGAGGATTTCTCAACATATGTACATTATTTAATATTATTTCCCTGCTGATTTTTTGTTGTTGTTGCTCAGGAATTCTGTATCTTCTTTGCATTGATAGTTCATATGAATGAGGACATCTCACATAAACTTTTTTCCGGTACTGTTTTTGTTATATTCAAAACTCTATTCTTTACGGAAAATAGGTTTTGGTTATTGTTCTTTCTGTAATAGAAATATTACTAATGCAAAACAGAAATCTAGAGTCTAGATTTAATGCAGCCTAGAACTTTTTATTAACATTTTATTTGCCGATGACTTAAAATATAGAAAGGTTATTTCAAGTTTAAACTGCATTAGCATTTGTATTGGGCACTAACTATTCCCTAATGAATTGAGAATTACAATTTACTGCCCGTGAATACTTAATCTTGCTTACTAGCTCTTAAATTAGTAGAATAAATACTGCTAAAAAGAAAAAAATATCAAACTATGTACATGGTGGAGGTTTTGCAAAACTATATGATTAAACCTGCTACAGTATTTGACGTTGATTTAGGACTCAAAGGACATACTTATTTTTCATGGAGAACTATATATGGAATATAAATAATTCTAAACACAGTTCAGACAAATATAAATCAGTAAGGGACAGGAAAGGACAGCCTTAAATTATATCTCATTCCATTTTGCTACCTACTATATATATATAAATAAGCTCCAAATTCTTATCTTAAGTTATTTCATGCATGTGTACTGTGTTAGCACTCTGATCCTGAGGTTTCCATGTCCATTTGCAGCCTGAATGCATGGAAGGCAAAGCCTTTCCCTGAGAGAGCATAACTGTGGTGTTAGAGGTGCGTGTTTCACTCTGATAACAATCTATCCTCTGGACAACTGTCACCAATCCGCTGCATCCAAGATACAGAATAGGTTGCTTGAAATCCTACCAGCCTGTTACACTCAAAATCTTCCTGTGTGCAAAAGAAACCCTCATTAGATGTGAAGCCAATAATTTAGTCTACTTGAACACTTAAGAACCCAACAGAAGAATTATTACTCCAGTTACAATGATCACACTGAACAGAAATTCAAATTCTTAAAATTATGTATACACAAAACTTTGTGTTACTCATCTGATACCTATTTCTCTAGTGTTATGCCTATCCTTCTGTTGTTCCATTCCATCCCAATGTCAGTGGCTTCAGTCTTGGGGTACAGAGCATCCTCAGCCTCACTAGTTGTGTGGTGTTGATAATTTCCTCCAAGGATACTCTTGGGATCATTTTTGTCTTTATTAATGTGTACTGTGGTTTGCTGTTTCTTCAGCAGCTTGCAAATCTATGTTACTTCTGAATTTACTGTGTCTGTGTCTTAATATGGTGGGTATTTGGTCTTTGTTCTTCTTGTTAGTCCTAAACCTGGTATTACTTAGGTCTCAGGTTGTGGTCCGGATAACCAGTAATGCTTTGCTGAGAAGCTGCTTAGAGCCCAGAGTCACTGGTATCACTGCAGTTATGATTTGTGGTCATTTAGAGGGAATTTTCAATTTTCTTACTTTAAATGTTCTTACTTTAAATGTTCTTACTTTGAGTTTTACTGAGGGGTTGCTGAGAAAACTGATGAGGGTGCTCTGTTAGACTGAGGGACAAATCCTAAAACCTGGAGCATTTTGAAACTTTAATTGCACATAATTCTTCTTGCAGTGCTTATCAGGTGTATTGTACGTATTATATAATGTGAAACACCACTCTAATCATAGCAGTGATTATTATGCAAAGCCTTTTTCCAAGGTATGTCTTGAAATACCCTAAGGACACAGCATGCAAGCATTAGGGAATTGAGGATGCATTTTCACACTTCTGTTTTTTCTATTCCCTCACATTTCACATCACCTCATGCCAATCATTTGTTAATGAAGAACAGGGACAGTGAATTTGAAACATCCAGAACTTTCCTTGTTGTCGTTTGTTCTTTAAATTCTACCTCACCTCTGAGATATACATTGAAGGAAGAACTCAGCAGTCAGATGTTGCTATGCTTTCAATCAGCTTTTGTAGATCAGATACAAAAAGAAGGTGACCCTGAGACGCAATGACCCTCTTGGTACTGCAATCTCAAATCAAAAAAACATAGAAGAAAATAATTAGGAATTCTTTTTCAATACCGTAAAGCTGTAGGATTCAGTTTGTTTTTTGGGTTTGTGGTTTGTTTTTTTTTTTCCCAGTGAAAACAATAAAATTGTGATAACAGTGATTCTCACACAGAAAATGCAAGTGTAAGAAGGTGCAGGATAATAACTCCATTGCTTTCTATGACTAGGGCAGCATCTAGTTTTCACATAAATTGGATTATTTCAGAGCATTGTCACTCTATGTAGACACCCTATGACCGAAGTAGAAGCCTCCATCATGCAATAAAACCCAGCAGCGGTCACTACGGACAGGCTGCAGCTCAGGACATCACAGGTTCTGCTTCCAGCTGCCTCTGGGTACCCAGGAGGACCCCAGCCTTTCCTCTCCACTCGCTTTTGCTTGCATTTAATTTTGCTTACTGCAGCAACTCCCAAATTTATACTTACTCTGAATTCAACCATGCCAAATATCTGTATATTTCTGCCATAAGCAGGCAGTTTAGTCACTAGCCCAGTGATGCCACTGTCATAGCAATGGAGTTGGTTCTCTGGCCACTTAGGTAGGAGTGGTAGCTAGGTACATAAGGAAAGGACTGACAATTATTAACTCAGTCTATTTCCCAGGGCACATGGTTGCTCGTTCAAAATCTGTGACTGTTTTAATACTGGAGATTTTTAAAAAATCTTATTTCTACTTGTAGTATTGTTTTTCTCTCTCTTCTTTGATGCTTGGCTGTTGAAATGGTAGTAGTATTCAATCCTAAAGTCTTTCTTCAAATCACAGCTGTCATGGCTTTTGGTCAGTGGTGTCTTTGCCTGGAAGCGATAAGTAAATGTTCTTCTAAGCATGCAGTGTTTTGTGAGTGAGTGTTGGAGAGATCCATTTGTAGGGATTCAATCTGCCTGGAGGTCCAGTCAGCCATCAAACTCCCATTTCTCGTCTCCCAGGAAAGCTTCCTGCCTCCTTGACTGGGGTTACCATGATATAAAGCCTCAGCTGTGTGTGAAGGTGACAAGTCAGGTCTCCTCCTCCTTGGCAAGCAGCTTATTCTGAGACGGGTTTTGTTTTTCTCCCTCTCTTGGCTCCAGTTAGTCTGCAGTTATCTCCTGCCAAGTGCCAGTGATTCCCATGGAGCAGAACACCTCCTGCTGTGGTCAGAGCAGCCAGCTCAGGGAGGAAATGCTGATGACTTCATTGCCATCACCCATAGAAGTGGGTCTTCCAATTCCTTCATGGCCTGCAGTACTCTTTTCACCCCCATGATTTTTCAGGATAGGGAAGAGGTCAGGGATGTCCCTGATCACATCGGCATCAGCCACATTCATGGGGAGGTGTCTGTACACCAAGCTGTACAGTGATCTCTCCAGGAAGGGTGGATCAAGGCCATCCAGAGGAGTTTTTTGCATCCATCTCCTCACAGGGCTTGCATGGGAAGGCCTGGCTGAAGCTTCTGGTCACACTTAGGTGCAAACTGGCACCAAGCTGTGCAAATCTGCCAGAAGAGCACTCACTGGGTCAGCTCCAGATTGAGGAACCTCTCAGGGTGTGGCCTGATGTTAAGTATTGCCTCCATGGACTGAAGCACATAACTTCAGTCAAAATCAGCTGGAGCTACAAAGTCCTTTTGCTGTGGGCTCAATCCATAACAAGGCTTGAGCTTCCAGCTCTCACCATAACCCCTAATGTCCCGTTAATGCCTGTGAGGAAAGCAGGCTGCCAATAGGAACCTGAATACTCTTGTGATTTGTGGCCCTCAGGAGTCACCTTCCTACTAGTAAAGGAGCAATCATTGTCCTCCCCTTCTGAGGCATGCACTGACACTGATTCTGGAGCATGAGGGTGGACCATGTTTCATCCATCTTCCCAAGTCTAGGTGGGACAGAAATCTACTCCAATAATTAAAGCTTAAATAAACAAGTTTATCAACAAGACCATGGGCACATCCTTCTTCCTTTGTCATCATGGGGTTTTTTTTTAGTAGGACAGGATTCTCCTTTTGTTTTAACACGGACATTTATTTTGTGCTGCTTTTTCAGCCGTGCATGCAGGCATGCTGTGGGACTGTAACCATAGTAACTGCAGAGCACAGAAGACGTAATTTCATCCCCAAAATGCATATTACTGGGTTTGTGTTTGCTGGAAGTGAATTGTCTCGTTCCCTGAACAATAGGAAGAAGTGAAAAGAACTTATTTATTTCACAGTGATTAAGGGAGAAACTCAGCACACGGTGGGGAAAATATGCATTAGGTGCTGTTCTGGTATGTTCAAGAAGCCAGTATAGACAGATAAGATCAAACAGAAATCTGAGTATTATTTCCATACCATATTTAATAACAATGAAATCACGTGGTCTGAGGCTTTGTCATCCACACTGGGCGTGTCATAATCTTTGTGAGTGCTGTCAGGGCTTTGGTTCAGTGGGTCTTGCTGATACGATGTCAAAGTCATGGTTCTGCGTTACAGGTTACATTGCCCTTTTTGCCAGACCAGATACAAGTATGGCAAAACTGCATCTCATCTTCAGTGTCCAGCTAAAGTGTTCACCTACAGCAGGTATCTGCCAGAGGCTGCACCCTGATGATGGAGCTTGGCGACTCAGGGAATCATCCTAAGCGCCAAAGCCCCAGGAGGAGATTGGTGAAATTGGAGTGTAGAGCTGGAGTTTGTTTAATGTGATTAAAAACTGCTCGGGAGTATGTAAGAGTAAGGAATAATAATAGAAAAGCGACTAAGTGATTCTGCTCTAAGGCCATCTCCAGCCTTAAAAATTGGCCTGTTGCGTGACAGGTCAGGTATGATGCTCTGCACACAACCAAGATCTTTTTACTTACTTGACAGAGTAATACTGCTGCAGAATGCTTTTCACAGGAAATCTAGTGCTTTTTCTCTCACACCCCTTCTCCATATAAACAATCCTATTTCCACTGTGCATGAGTGTCACAGAAGAGGCTGTACAGGCACGATGACTGCGTTGGTTTCTGTTTCCAGATACACAACACTTGTGTACACAATACTCACGTATTTTAGGTACAAACCAAAATCTTGACAATGTGTAGTAATGCAGGTTGTTATCATCCATCTTCACCTTGATAGCATGCAGACAGACAGCTGCATTTATTGTTGAATAAAAATCACTTCTTATAAAAGCACCGCAGTACTAAATAGTTCTAAGGATTTATTTTTATATTCATTTGAAAAATTAATGCCTTGACGAATCACACACAAATAGTTTCTTTTCCTAGAAATACCTTTATTCAGGGGACTGCTAAGCCCAACCCTAAGGAACTTAGAAAATTACTACACTGCTTAGAGTAATGAGACTGTATTTATAACACCAAATTTGTAATAACTTAAAAAAATAAATTACCCTTCAGTTTTGAACTGATATTTACTTTTCCTTCCTCTCAGAGGGAAACAAACTTTGAAATGAGAGAAGCTGAATTTTACAGAATAATGAGACTCCACAAGTCAGATTTTAATGAAAACAATAATGGCAAGAACTGTTGACTTAATAAGAAAAGAAAAATGAGACAGCTTAGTACTCCTTAGCTGGTCTAACGCAGAAATTGGATTTACTTATTTATCTTTTTAGGAACCATCTCCCATTATGACTTTCCACAGACTTGACTTTAGTAAAAGTATTTTCATCATAAGGAAAAACCTTTTTCCCTCCATCACACCCAAAAATGTTACTTGAGGACAAGCAAACATTTTTACAACAGTGGAAAAGAACAAGCAGAGCAACAGACATGTTTCAACACAGGCACCTTTCATGGCCACACTTTTTTACACTTCCATGTGGATAAGCAAGGGCATCTACAAGTCTCTAGTGAATGTTTCAGGGTTTTGCACACTGCATTTCTTCCCTACTTTGATCTCTGGTACAGATTCCTCACTGGTATTTCACCAGGTTTTGCTCATGGGCCTGACAAAATGAGATGATTCTCTGGTATACAGCAGCAAAGGTGGGGGGGTTACTGCAACAGCTGCTTCACGTTAAATAGTAGTAACAACAACAATAACATGAATGCTCAATTGCTTCATAAAACAATTACAATGAAAGTGCTAAAATCAGGTTTTTGTTTTAAAGAAAAGTAATCCCTGGAAAGATTTTCAATGTACAGTAAGGAGTAAAATATGCAATAAAATAGTTAAGAAATATAGCAATAGTTGATGAATATATTGATTACAAGAAAAAAAAATGTTTTAAAGATCCACGAATAAATACAGTTAACTGAATCACTCACCATCACAATTAGCAAACCATGTCTATATGAAAAATTTATTGTCAATAATATGTTTTTGTTAGGGAAATCAGTAAAGGAGGCAGGTTCTTGTACAAAACGGAAAGAGGATTAATTGGTATTTTTAACTGGATTGAAGAACGTACTTTGTTCTCTGAAAGAATTTGATTTCTTACCTCAAGCTTCACAGCTGTTCCTTTTCAAAAGCTTGTGAAAATATTTTTTTCCAGCATTCAAAGAACGTCTTTCCATGTCCCAGGAAAAAAAAAAAAGTAAAATAACAAAAAACATCTAAAGTTCAGATGTTTGGAGAAATATTGCCCCAAGCTCTGAAACCAAATGCAAGAAATTTCCTGCTCACACTGCAAAATAGAGGCAGTGACAGGTGTATTTATTTTAAAGGGAAGGTGCTGTAGCCTGTCTGCAACACAGCTTGGAGGAAAACACTGGTAACTCCAACTTCAGTAGCTGTGGAGAGGGAGACTTGTCAGTTAAAGTGGTTCCTGCCTAAGGAGTAACATCACAGGAGTAACATCATAGGAATCCACCAAAGGTGGATGAGCAGGAGCATAACAGGTTGAATACTGCTGATCTACTGCTGAGTTATTTGCTCCTCTTTCTCTAAGCCTGGCAGCAAACAGGCAGAACCAGCCCTAGATTTGAAATCTCCGAGGAAGCTGCTAAATAATCTGCTTGAGGCGTTGTTCTTAGCGGCGTTTGTCTTTTCCTAGATGGCATTGACCTGACATGACCAAAACAGGAGCTGGCAGCTGGTCTGTGTTTGCATTGACTACCTTGGCTGCTTACCTTCCCCATCTGCTGAGAATGAGCTCAGACATGGATGAGGAAACATGTTCTTAACATGCAATTTCTCACAGTAATTAGAAGTATCCCTATCATGTGCCTTGATTTTGTGAGCTCTCCAATCTCACCCTCCCTGCTGGTTTAAGACTTCATGTTCAATTTATTTTGGTTTGCACCATATCATTTTTGCTGACATGGTTTGACTTGGTTTTGACATTGTATTATTGTGTTCCCAGCCTTGCACTGCTGGCTGGATGATACTCAGTGGCATGCAAATAAATAGACAATTACAGTTGCTACAAACATCCATTGTATTTCACAATGTGCAGGCTCCGTAGCTGATTTCCAAACCTAAACATGTATAAGTGGTTTCAATAAGCTGTTTTCTGAAAATACCCATTACTGTCAATCCAGGCTACCCCATGGAAAATATTCTTTTAAAAACGTCTTTATTCTGTAGTTAGTGCTTGTTTGGCCCAAAGAACTGAGAAGAATCCTGCTTACCTGCTGGATGCTGCATTGCTCCTTCAGCGATGCACTCTCATTTGGGCACTTGCTCACAGCCCTAGATCCTGTCTCACTGAATGAAAAGCTCAAATAACTTCCCATGTTATGCTTCACTTATGTTTAAAAGCTTACAGTACTTTGGTATGTTACAACTCATTTACACTGGAAGAATCCTTCCAGGTATCCTTCCTCTTATGTCTCAAGTGGGTATTAGAGGATAAAAGGAGGAATGGAGTTTTTTCAGAGCTTAAATATTCAGTCCAATATGCCAAAAGGCTTTTGTGCTTTATTACCACTCTGAAGATGGGATTCCTGCCATGGTATTCTCCATGCTGAATGTTAGATGGCCTGAATCAGTTACACAGCATCTATTTCTCTGCCTTTGTGCAAACCGTTGCTTTCAGGGTTAACGAAGGCTCTCCAGGAGGGCTAGCCTACCCCAAACCTGACTCTGACTGTCCCTGGAGGACACTTTCTATATGTTGGATTTAGTTCCTCAAAAAGCACTCAATTTGTTTGAAAATGTGAAAAAAGGAAGCTAAGAGAACTGGGCAGTCAAGCCCTAGTGAACCCTTAACACCAGTGGGCTTTCTCTTCTCATTGCAAATAATTTTCACTCCCACAGCCACTCTCTTCCATGCTACTAGGACACTGCACAGATTTGAACAGAATCACTTTGTTTCTGGGTTGCTTTTGGGTCTTTGTCAGATTGTCTCCCATTTATAAAGTTCCAGGCATCTACAGCCAGGAGACTTCCTTCAGTGCTTTCCAGTCCCTCTCACCAGGTGCTTAGTTACAGGGGCCACTGGGGAACTGGTCCCCAGCAGCAGCAGCTACACCCATCTGAAAGGTACCTTCATCCAAAGAGAAGCAGCTTTGCACCTTTGGTACAAGCTTGATTTAAAGAAGGAAACTGTGAAACCCCAGTGTGATAGTGCTAAAATGAAGGATAGTCACGTATAAGCACAGTGTGGTACTGTTTACAGATATTTGTGCTTCTTTCCTGTTACAATCAGGAGAGGTAGGATTCACCCACTCTAGCTGTTTGTGTGGTCTTCACTGCAGGTACCAGAGGATGCTGTGTAGAGCATTCATGTTGTGCATGCTCACAGAACAAGAAATAGAGCAGTCAAAAAAGACAGTCAACTGAAATGCGGAGTCCAGTGATCATAGAGCTTTAGACACACTCGAGTTTCATTTTTCTGAAACACATCATGAGAACACTCATCATACATGTACTCTGGCCTGCAAATACTGCCACATGCCTGTTCTCCCTCTCCTCTATTAAAAGAAGTTTCACTTCTGCTATAAGTCAGATATTGGCTCATGAAGCTCAGCTTATTGACCACTTTTCTCTCTGTTCATCCATCCATCCATCCATCCATCCATCCATCCATCCATCCATCCATCGCTGTCTGCTCAGGTACAGAATCTGATCTGCTGATGTGGTGGTCAGTTCAAAGCAAATGAGACATCTGACTGAGAAACATGGCACTAATGAACTATCAGTCATTTATCACTCACTAAGCTAGAGAATCTGTGGAGATGGGACAAAGAGATTTAGCATGTAGGCAACACTCACAAGGGAAAATAAAACCTGGCATGGGCAACTGAAAGAATCATGAAAAATGCAGTTGAAGTTTGAAAATATGAAAGTGTTAAGGAAAAAAAAAAAAAAAAACCAGAACCACTGCCAGGAGTCAAAAACACAAAGGAAAGATGGACGAGAGAAACAGAGAAGATCAAGTCTAGTTGCACAGAGGAAAACTGGCCTGGTTGAAAGCCTAAGCTACACCTGATTAATGTCCTAAATTGTTTCACTTGTAAAATAAACTGATGGGAGCCAGGGTAACATATTCTTACTTGGGAATTTGCATCCATTTCAGTAAACTGATTTAAACCCACCTCCAGTTGAATTGTCTTAAAAGTCTGAACATCAAAGAGTCCAAAGAGACAAGAAAGCAACACATCAGGTTATCTGTAAACTTTCCTTGTGATTCTGGACTGGTACTGAATCTACTTGTGCTGTCCACAGTGCAGTGAGACAGTTTGTAATGTGAAAGCAATCTTTCAACAAACAGGTTAATATTTACAGTTTTAAGTAATACATTAAAATCTCCATTTTATTTCATCTTTAATACGCAGTGCAATACAGTAGCAGAAAATGGGAAAACTCTTGAGCAGAAGTCTCCAAGACTTGAATTTAAACACAGCATATCCACGTTTTTGCATCCCATTCCTCCTGTTCCATGTTTTCCAACCATTAACAGAAAATTTCAACAGTAATAATTGTCCCCATATCAGCCATTAACCACATCAAAGAAATACAGTTTACTACTAAATAGGTGTTAGTTAGAGAGAGGTCACCTTGAATAATGAAATCCCAAGCACAGTGGCAGTAATGCTAATCTTTGTTTTGCAAATATTCCCCGAGGTCTTTTTCAGTAAAGGAGCTAAATTCTCTTCTGCAAACATCAGGTCTTCTTTAATTTCTTCCTTCATTTTCCCTTTTGTTTTTATAGCCACCACCTATTTTTTCTTCTCTAACTATGTGCTTAACCTAGCAGTCCTGGTTTGAACTCTGCATGATGGGCATGCAGGTTAAATTTAGCAATTACAGACCCTGCAGCCCCAGCAATGTCGGTTTGGCTATGTGAATGTACATTTGTGTTCATTTATGCTGAAAATGCTATGTCTTGAGGAAGGAAGATCTGTTTGACTGCATGGCAGCTCACTGATTCACTGAGGACCACAAAAGGTCATTTGATTTGTCTTTATGTGGTTACAACTCTGCCCCTACGTCTTAGGGAAGTGTTCAGCAGGGATCCTGGAAGAGGCAGGAACACATCCCCACTTCTTTCCCTCCATCTATAAAGTAGTGCTGGCTTTATGGAGATGTAATTTTTGCAAAGACCTATGGCTGAATAGTATTGCTGTGTATGCTAGAAAATCCAGAATGGCCTCCAGGATTGAGTGGATATGTGTTGACTAAAACTTGGGACAGTGTCCAAATCTTAAAATACTTTTGAACATACTTGTAGTCAGAGGCAATTTCTAAAGTGTAATATGATGTTTCAGCCTCTGTTGATAGCTCAGTTTTAAGTATTGTAATCTAGAAAAGTAGGCATAATGGTCTGAGTATTTCAATTAGTATTCATATTGGATGAACTTTCTTACTTGATCATAAAGTCACAAATCAAAGCTTATGCATGGTTGCCTTTTGGGATATTGATCCATGTCCACGCAGGCAGCCTGGCAAAGCTTCTGTTAAATTAATGCAGCTCTCAAGAGCAAAGGATTAATGTAGAAGACTGTTAATCAAATTAAGTGTTTCCTAAAATTCTGTAATACATTTTATGCACAAAGGAAACTTTGGTAAGAACTCATTATTACAACAGAAATTATTTATTCTATTGTATTTCATAATACCAAATGGAAATTTGCTCACTTCTTCAATGAAATCTGGTATTCAAGCATTATAGCATGTAATCTGGAAAAAAAGCCTGTATGCATAACGATTTGCAGCAGGAAAAGAGGATCAGCAATATGGAGAAAAAGGTGAAATAGCTTGTTTTGTAACTCGTAGGCCATAGGGAGAAATTTATGGGCATGTGTATTTGTAGATCTTATGAAGCTGTCTTAGACCTGAATTTCCCAACACTTCAAAAACTTTGGTGGTTGCTTTGTTCAGTGCAACCAGATTCTTGGCACAAAAGAGTGGACTCTGGCCCACGTGAGTAGGGTCAAGAGAGCTGAACCAACAGCACTCTCCTTGCTAGTGCTCTGCCAGGCATGTGGAGAGGGTTGAAGCCAGATTACAGCACAATGGTGGTGCAGAGCTGCTCTGAAAAGGCTTGAGTCCATGTGACTCCAGGGTTGCAAACTGCACAGGTCAGATCAGGTGATGACAGCTAGTCTGGTAGGCCATGCTAGTGAGCCATGCTAGTCTGGTGAGCCATCACGTTTGGGAATCAGTTACATGCTGCCACACTGCAAATAACCGCAGGAGAGCTTGGCATTAACAGTTGTCCATGGGTCACAGGTTCAGCTATAGCACAGCCCTACTAGTGATCTGCCATCTCCTGTTGGTGAATTATCAGGGTGCTTCTGTGGTAAGAAGGCTGCCTAGTTCTTGGGGTACATTAGTAAGAGGAAAGGGACCCAATTACCACCCTCTGTTGAGCATTCACAAGGCCTCATGTGTGGTGTTGTGTCCAAGGTGGAGCTCTATAGGACAGGTGAGATACACTGGAGTCGACTTGCTGAAGTCCAGTGGAGGGCCAGAGAGATGGTTAGGGGGCTGGAGCACATGATATGAGCAACTAAGGGAGTTGTATTTGGTTCACGCTGGAGAAGTAAAGGTGGCAGCGGGGTATAACACATGTTTTTAACTACCTCCAGGAGGTTGTGGAGTGGGTCATATTTTTCCTGAAGCACACAGAAAGAGGATGAACAGCAGTGGACACAATGTGCAGCAAGGAGAAATCCAAGAAGATATAAGGAAAAAGATCTTGACATTGGAGCAGTAGCCCAGAAATGTTGTGGAGCCTTCATCCATGGAGATGTGTAAGATTTGGCTGCTTAAAGCCCTGAACAGTTTATTAAGCTTCAAAGCTGTCCTACTTTGAGTAGGATTTTGGACCAGGTTTTGTCCGGAGGTCCATCCCAACCTCAGTTGTACTGTGACTCTATATTCCTGTTCCTATTCAACTCTCCTGCAAGATTGGATGGAGAACTCTGCTGAACAGCCATGGGCTAATTTCTTCCATCTTCCTTCACAGAGTTGGTTGCTATTTTTTCTTCCCCCTTAGAAATTATTTTGTATATCCACAAAGAAAAGGGCTGTATTTTCCTTTTGATAATTAGGCTTGTGGAACAAAGGCTGAGGTCCCTGATGGCGCCATGTAAATATATATGTGTAAATAAGTGAGCAATATTTTTATTGACCACTAATGCCCCTTGAGTTTTTTTCACCCAAAATATGCACTTTCTGTTCCTAAGAATTAATATCTTTAATATTTAATATATTTTAAAGCCACTGATTAACATTAAAAAGGTCAAACCAGTTCTCACGTGTACTGAATTTCATAGTCGTTTCTTATGGCACACTTAGAAATCCTTTCTGTAAAGCACGCAATGAACAATGGCACTGCCCTGTTGTCAAAGGAGCGATCCACGTAGAGATTACCACATTTCTTACAGGCAGCACACACCTAGCTCCCACCTACATGCCCATCTCATGTCCAGCCTGATGGAAGCATGAAATGAGTGACGCCAAGGGCTTTGGCACTATCTCATTGACAGAAGAGTCACCCTCACCCCTGAGATGTGAGTCGCCAAAGTTGTGCTCTGACACCCTCACATGTTCTTGAGAGCACTCTGGAACACCTGCGTCCCAATGAGATATTCCAGTTATGCCTCTCACTTCTTGTATAATGCTAATGGACTATTACTGATAATTATGTCTGGATTAAAAGAGTTGTTAATGCTAGTCTGGTCTGCTGGGTGGATTAGTTAAGTTGTGCCTGTAAAGAAATGTAAACAGGAAAATACTATTCAAGTTCTAGGTAGTAATATTTATGTTACCAAAGTCCTAGGGGGAATATAATGATGCAGTGTGTCTGTGTGGGCAGAGACTACATGTACTGTCCAAGGTGATGAGTCAGGTATATCGCCCTTCATGACTTCAGTGAGAGTTGAGGGTGTTCAGAACATACATGAATGAGCTTTAAATGTGAGACTTGGCATGTTGCAATGAGTTAGTCTTTGTGCAGACTCTTTTTGTCTCCTATTTTACAACATTTTCTGCAGCCTCTGCTTTGATCACTCATATTCCCAGGCTGTGTGAAAATACATTGCGTTTTAAGAAAAAAACAATAAAATCAGATACATGAAATCAGTACACTCTTTGCATATAGAAACCACTTATTAATTTTAAAGGCAGCCATTTAATATATAAAGAGTTTATAATCTACATAAGTTTACCTAATTTAAGAATTACACATATCTGGATCTCTATTTGTCAAGCCTGAGTTATTTGGACTGATAAATTACAGGCTGCATTAAGTAATTGGAATGATTTAAGACTATTCTGCAGAAATTAAGCTGAGGAACATTACAGTGTGTCTTTTTGTTTTTAAGGCATATATTTTAAGAGCTTAAATTGCTACCATAAACACTGTTTTAAACTTTAACCATACAAGTAGGTCCATTCTCAAAGACAGTCGTTTGTTTGTCTAGCAATAAACAGTAATTTATGATACTTGGTGTTGGTTTTCATTGACTCCCCAGCTCCCTGGCAGTGACATAGTGCTATTTAGTTGCTTTAGCTAAAGACCACATCATTATCGTTTGTGTTATTATGTGAGACAAATATACTTCCTGTGTTTAAGAAAATAATGATTTGAAGGTTGGAGAGAGGCCTGGGATTTATTTTGGTATGAAAGTGCCTGTCCATGGCAGAAGGCTATGGGAGATTTTCATAGAATCATAGAATTGTTTTAGTTGAGAAAGACCTTCAAGTTCATCAGGTGCAACCATTAACCTAGCACTGCCAAGTCCAAGCACTAACCCATGTCCCCAGTCACCACATCTACACGTTTTTTAAATGTCTGCAGGGATGGTGACTTCACCACTTCCCTTGGCAGCCCCTCCCAATGATTGACAACCCTTTCAGTGAAGAAATTTTTCCTGACATCCAATCTAAACCTGACCTGGCAAAACCTTAGGCCATTTCCTCCTGTCACTTGTTACTTGAGAACACAGACCAACCCCCACATGGCTACAGCCCCCTTTGGGTAGTTGTAGAGAGCAATAAGGTCTTCCCTCAGCCTCTTTTTCTCCAAGCCAAACAACCCCAGTTCCTTCAGCCACTCCATGTAACACTTCTGCTCTCTACCCTTCACCAGCTTCATTGCCCTTCTTTGGACACGCTCCAGCACCTCAATGTCTGCTTGCTGTGAGGGACTCAAAACTGAACACAGTACTCAAGGTGCAGCCTCTCCAGTGATGAGTACAAGGGGACAATCACTTCCCTTGTCCTGCTGGATGCACTATGTCTGATACAAGCCAGGATGCTCCTGGCCTTCTTGGCTACCTGGGGATAATGTTGGCTCATATCCCGCCAGCTGTCTACCAAGCCCTCTTTTCTGCTGGACAGTTTTCTAGCCACTCTTCCCCAAGCCTGTAGCACTGCACGCGGTTGTTGTGATTCAAGCGCAGGACCTGCCTCTTGTCGTTATTGAACCTCATACACTTGGCCTTGGCCCATTAATCCAACCTGTCCAGATCCATCTGTAGAGCCCTCCTACCTTTAAGCAGATCAACACTCCCATCAACTTGGTGTCATCTGCAAACTTACTGCGGGGGCACTAAATCCCCTCGTACAGATCACTGATAAAGACATAACTGGCCACAGTACTGAGTCTTGTGGAACATCGCTTGTGACCGGCCACCAACTAGATTTATCTTCATTCACCACAACTCTTTGGGCCTGGTCATCCAGACAGTTTTTTACTCAGCAGAGTACACCCATCCAAGCCACGAGCAGCCAGTTTCTCCAGAATGTTGTGGGAAATGGCATCAAAGGCTTCACTGAAGTCCAGGCAGACAACATCCACAGTCTTTCCCTCATCCACTAAGTGGGTCACCTTGTCACAGAAGGAGATCAGATTAAGTTAAGCAGGACCTGCCTTTCATAAACCGGTGCTGATTGGGACTGGTCCACTGGTTGTCCTGTAAGTGCCATGTGATGGCACTCAGTATGATCTGCTCCATAACCTTTCCTATCACCAAAGTTAGATTGACAGGCCTTTAGTTCTTTGGATCCTCCTTCCAGTCCTTCTTGTAGATGGATGTCACATTGGTTAACCTCCAGTCAACTAGGACTTCCCCATTCAGCCAAAACTGCTGATGAATTATGGCAAGTGCCTTGGTGAGCACTTCCCTCAGCCTCCTTAGTACCCTTGGGTGGGTGCCATCCAGCCCCATAGATCTGTGTGTGTCTAAGTGATGTAGCAGGTTGCTAACCATTTCCCCTATGGATTATGTTCCCAGTCCCTGTCTTCCATCTCGAGGGAGGGTTGGGGGGGACATAATTGGAGAACAACTGGTCTTATTGTTAAAGATTAAGGCGAAGAAGTCATTAAGTACTTCAGCCTTTTCCCCATCTTCTGCCACTTATGTTTCCCCCCACATCTAGTAAAGGATGGAGATTCTCCTTAGCCCTCCTTTTGTTGCATTTTTGTTGCTCAATATGTTAACATTTTTATTGTCTTTTATGGCAGTATCCAGATTAAGTTCTAGCTGGCCTTTGGACCTTCTAATTTTCTCTCTACATAACCTCATGACATCCTTGCAGACCTGCTAAGGTCCTTTTCCCTTCCTATGGGGTCATGGTAGTTACGTGGAGAGCTGAAAAACAGATCCTGCCACTCCTGCAAGCATCCATAGGTAGATTGATCTCCTCAGCTGTGGGGGAAGGTCTTCTCCCAGTTCCACACAAGGAGCATCCAGGGGACAGTGTATGTCTGGATGTGGTTTCTGAGTGCTGTTTTAATGTCTGAGTGCTAGCATGAGATTTTCTTTCTTTGAAACTTAAACCACCTAATAAATTGCGTCTTGAATGTATGCAGTATTTCTTAAGGTCAAGTTACACCATTCCTTAATGAAATACAATCAATAATCATTGCAAGAAGCCTGTAGGGTAGTGTATCATTTATCTTGAAACCTTCTGCTCTGAATAAGAATTCTGACTTCACTTTTCAGTATAAATTGTGGTCTCTCCTAGTTTCTGCCAGGGATACCATAAAATATGTTGTTATATTAATCAAAGTCCCAGCACCCTGGCATCCAAACTATGAGTTACTGCTGTAGTACAAATGCTCAAGAAAGAGTACTGCATCTTATCATAGGCTCACTGGAAGGAGTAACGTTTACAGTGTGATGGCAGAGAGGGCAGGAGACTTTGTAGAAATGCTAATTAAACCCTGTCTTTGAAGATTAGATTGATTCGATAAATACACTTTAACACTTATTTCTCTCTTTATTACATGCCCATAACTACCTATGACCCTTTTAAATGTTTTATAAATAAATTAATGGATTCATTAAATATTTCCTATGTACTTTCCAACTAGGGTCATGAAACTTGACATTCACCGAAACGATTTATGGACCTTGCTGCATAATATAGTACTTGATATTATTTAAAGTACTTACAACACTTGAATAAATGTTCAGAAGAGTTTGGGGGTAAAATCAGAGTTGTAATTTTGGAGCCAAAGCCTTCTCAGCCTTTGGAAGAGAATGCTGCAGGATTTTCTTTGACTGACTGGCCTCACAAATTAAGTCTCAGCTTCTTGCTTAATTTGCAGGGAATTATCTTACTTAATTTGTTCAGGGAGCAGCTATGTTAAGCATTTACGTGGAAAGGATCAGAAAAACACAATAACGTGTTTCTGCGTAAATGTTTTTATGAACTGTGAGTAGACTGCATTGAAGATTAGGTAGGGAATATTTGGTTAATTCATTATGTATTTATGAAGTTATTTCATGTGTTTGGAATGGATTATGGAGGGGTAATACAGTGACAGTAAAGAGCCAACATTAATTTTCCTAGAACAAACCATGGTAAAACAAAGTAATTCTTTCCTAGAACAAAGGCTGGAGACATGGACAGAGAGAAAGCACAGAGGTGATTCCAGGGCCCTCTCACACTGGGGTAATGGCAACAAGCTGGAGGAGGAAGTCCCATCTAGAGGAAGCTGTGATAGAGGAGATGGACACTGGGTTCCATAATCTTGTTCACAGAATGTCCGGGAATTAATTTCCAACAAGGAGCTCCACAAGGCTCTGTCCTGATCCTAAAACTGCCCAGGCTTTACCATCAGTGATAAGAATGGGAGAAAGGAGGAAGCTTTTTAAATTTATATGTGATAAAGTCTGAAAGGAGCTGGAGGACAGGTTTAGAATTCAAAATTATTTTCCAGATAGAGACAAGAATCTGGAATATGTAGCAGGCAACTCAGCAAGTTTCAGTTACTTTTTTCCTCTGGCCACCAGCTCTAGCACTCGCCTGTGCAGCAAGTGCTGCTCACACTCCAGGCACAGGTCCTGCTTCTAATTCGGTTCCTACAGGCAGCTGGCCTGTCTGCTCAGAAGAGGCCTGACTTGGCACTGGGCTCACTCCTTGGCTTTCTGTACCCAGACAGCGTGGCAAGTGGTGAGCTTGACTCTCTACAGGAGACTGACCAGAACATGCTGAGCACAAATGTTCAGTGGTCTGAAACAAAAGCAACCCCAGCCACAGCTTCATTTCCTAAATGAATGAGTCTAATCCATGTATGTCTTATCATGTATTCCTCTTGCTCCCTTTTGAACTGTGAACCTTTGTTATCCATACACAGTGCATTCAGCTCCCACCAGTAGTCACGCGGTTTGGCTTGCACACTTTGTCTTCCAGTGCTATGTTTGAACATTCCACAGTATCCATGTGCCTCTATATACTGCTACATGTGTCTGTAAACCTCTGCCAGTCTTCTCGTAAACTGAACACATCCAGCTTCCCAGTACATGATCTAGCTGCTCATCAGCTGCACTTGCATGTTCCTCCACTTGCACAACAGTAACAACCCTGCATATCATTCAAGCTCTGCCACATTGCCGTATGCCACAGCAGTAGCTCTTGCAAACCCCCAAGAATATGTAAGTTCCTGCCTTAACTATACTTTGTTACAAAGACAGTCCAAAAATGCAGCAGCATAGTCCTCTGGGTGGCGGAAAATTATGTAAGAGATGCAGTGGCCATCAATTCAAGTCAGCAGTGTCATTGTTCTCAAATAAAAAAAAAAATTAAAAAAAAAATCAGCATTGTGGGATGGAGAGCCACTATATATATTAGACATTAAATAAATAACAGAAGAGATGTTCCATTGAGAACTAGGGAAAACTAAGCTAGAGTAATCAGTCCAGATTTGGTCACTGCACTTCCAGAAACAAGCAGATTATGCTGGGAGCAACAGTGGCAAATAAGACTAATCAAATATTTAGAAATGTGGCATCATAGGAAAGCTTTAGAGAAACTGGATTGTTTAGTCCAGAGAAGAGATGGCTGATGGAAGACATGTCACTTTACACCAGAACTCACCTGTCGCCTTTCCTCCTTATCCCCTATAAGCTGGCTAAGAAGCAATGTGGTTAAATGGAATGGCATGGATTTTTTGTACTGAAGCTCTGGAAGAGGAAGATTGTAACATCTCCATCACAGGATAATCCTGAGAACAAGTCAAGTATATCTGTGTCTCAGGAATGGTTTTAAGTATCATTGAGCCCAACTTGGATCTGGCAGAGATAAGACAGACTTTTTCTTACACTCTACAGGAAATCAGCCTTTTATCCCAAGAAAACCACCATCTGTGTTACCAACACATAAGTTGTCATATCTGTCCTTAGGCTTCTTTTTTTTTGTAGAAACAGGACATTATAAACCAATTTCCAGTTTTTATAAAGTGAATATTTTTTAAAATTTTATTTTCAAGGTGATGCTTAAAAAGTGAATCAAAATGTGCAATTATCAATAACAAAAAAAGGAGAATACTAAGAATATTTCAAATCTCATAATTTTCAAGTAGACATTATTATTTTTCATGAGACTTAGTAATGTTTGCAATGTTTGGAATTGCAGGCTGGTAATCTGATACTTTCCATCCATACAAACATATCCAGAATCCCACTGAAAATTAGGAGAGATAACATAAAACTGTAGAACATAGAACTTCTTGTGTGACTTGTGCCTTGACAGTTATAACCTTTTTTGCAAATTCATAAAAACTGTCATCCTTGGACCCCAAAGCAATTTAGAAATATTATTTAATGTTAAAAATCAGCTTGGCTCAGGCCATAACTGAGTTCAAGCAGCTTTGTGGAGCTGGCTGCTTTTCAGTGGAGTAAATAATCCCTTTGGAAAGCAATTGGGCTGAGTGTTCGTAGTATTTGGAGTGCTAAAAAAAAATTTAGGGCAGATATTCTTAGATCCATGCTGGCAACCATCTAAGCCAATTCACTGATTCAGTGAACCCCATGTAACCTTGTCAGGGCTTATTCCTACAATGAGAAAGGAAGGCTGGGGACAAACAAACTGTAGCTGGTGTGAACTTTTCAGCCACTTTTCTGGCTGTAGCTCCAGCGCAGCATCCTGTGTTTCCATACATAGGAAGCACCCAGCAGTCCTCACAAAGTGGGCCCTAACATGCTTCCACTTGTTGTCACTTTCCTCCTCCATCCAAACCATCCATGTCTGAATCTCTCTAATCACGTAATAAGGAGTCATGTCTTCAGTTGTGGAGGTACAATGTTCTGTAGAAATTCATTCAAGAGGATGGATCATAGGATCTTTCAGGATGGAAGGGACCTCGGAAGGTTTCTTGTACAACCTCTTGCTCCAGGCAGGATCAGGCTGGTTTCAGACAAGATTGTTAAGGGTTTTATCCAGTTAGGTCTTGAAAGGCCCCACAGACTGTGCAACCTGCCTGGGCAGCCTGCCCAACAGCTTGGTGTCCTCATATCCAGTCTGAATATGAAGTGCTGGGCTAGGTTAACGGTTGGACTTGATGATTTTAAAGGTCTTTTCCAACCGAGGTGATTCTATGATTCTATGAACCTCTAACGTGTCTGCTTATGGCCATTGTCTCATCCTCCCCCATGCCCCACTTTCCTGCTGTCTCAGCCCTCAACTCATATCACTTCAAAGTTTTCTTCCTAAGTGCAGGAAATTTGTCCATATTGAATTTGATAGGATTCTTCTTAATCCACTTCTCCAGGCTGGTTGGGGCCCTCTGAATGGCAGTCCTGGTTTTGACTATATCATCTGGTTTCCCAGTTTGGTGTCTGATACAAACCTGACCAAAGAGCACTCTGTTGCCTCCTTCAGGTTGTTGGCAAAGATATTACACAGGTTGTATTCCAGTAGAGACCCCTGTGGTACCCTACTTATCACAAATGTCCAAGTAGAGTGCAACCCATTAACTACTACCCTCTGTGACCCACTGCCTAACCACTTGGTTTCCTATTTAGTTGTCCATCCACCTTCTGTCTACTTGGATACAAGATTATTGTGAGAGGTGTTACTGAAAACCTTGCTGAAGTCAAGGTGAATGGCACATACTGGTCTCCTCATGTACACAAGCCCAGTTATTTTATCATAGATGGCCATCAGGTTGTTCAGACATGATATACCCTGAGTAAATCCATTGCATTTGTTTCCAGTCACCACCTTCTTCATGTACACTGAAATTGGTTCCCAGGGGACTCGCTTCATGATTTTCCACGGTATGTCTCACTGGCTGTAGTTCCCCACAATGATCTTTGCCTTTTTTGCAAATGTGTGCAATCTGCTTTTCCCCACTTGTTTGGAACCTCTGCTGATCTATGCAGCCTTCCAAAGATAGCACCTGGTATTAGCCAGATGTGAGCTGCCTTGGGTGCAGCCCATAATGTCCAATGTGTGTGTAGGGGTCATGTTTTGTGAAGTAATCCTGGTCTCAAAACCTCACATATTACTGGCAGCAGCTCTCATCCTTGAACCATTTCACAACGCAGAGACCCGGAGACCTTATTGGTGAAGACTGAGAAAAAGGTGGCATCAGGCTTACTTCTGTGCACTCTCAATATATCACCAAAATTTATAGTCCTTACACTGATCTCTTGTCTTAGGAAAAGAAGATGCTTCTGAGGGTGGGTGAGCTCCTGGAACAATTACTTTGTCTCAGCTAATTGTGGTTATTACAGGTGTTAGGAGGAAACTTGACTCAGACCAGCAGTACTCAGAGAAGTTCACTGGCACTGCTGGGTCCTCTAAAAGTTTGGATGCTTTGGATCCAAATTTCAGAGGTCTAATGTTATTTATCTAAAGACTATCAGAAGTTTATCCTTCACTGGTATTATGAGGTTTTATGATTTAAAAGCTGATGGAAAGGAGTGTTTGGTTGGTTGCTTTATTAATGCAAAATGATACGCCAAGTTCATACATTTTGTTTCTCCTTTATATAGTAGGAGAGGTTGTCTCAAACATAGTAACAGAGAAATGGAGATCATTCAAACTCAGCAAAGAAACCTGTGTGGCTTGCATTAGTGCAAATATATAAAGCGTGTGGACTGGATGTGTCACGAGTGTGCACTTGGAGACTGTATTCAGTATACTGAATATCCATACTTCTTCATCTGAGGTCTTAAACAGGGACAGAAACAGTGGGGGTTTTTTTATACATGGGTAAAATAGTAGAGTCACGAAAAATTGTAAGAACTAGGTGTTATCCCAGAGTTTACTGTGCCAATGCCATCTAGCATGTGCTTTCATGAAAGAAATTGAATAGCACAGTGGTGTGGAGCAGAGCCTGGAAAATGAGTGATGGTGAAAGTGACTGCCACAAAGCACAAGCAAACTTATTTGACTGGCAACAGCCCTCAAGCCCCTGATGACTGAGAACATTCTGGGAAAAAAAAATGGAAAGAAATTCTGTAATAATTTTGTAAAAAAGAATTTACAAAGGAAAACATTGTGACAGTGTTAACATAGAAAAAGATAAGTTACACATACAGGTGCAGATAACAAAGTGCTCTGGGAATAAATCTGTGTGAGCGGAGACCACACCAGAAGAATACCTGAACCAGGAGTATAGGTACAGCATGCCCTTGTATAGTGTTTTTCACGTTAACCAATCCAGGAATATGTAGAAAACAATCCAGGAATATGTAGAAAATTGTCCCAAAGTCCTACAAAATCATAAATGGTAAAAAATTCCTAAGTCAAAGCAGCTAAAAAATTCCTTTGAAAATGCATTTGTAACATCCTGGGAGACAAAAGTATCCAGAAATATATTCTGGATGTGGTCTCAAAAGCATGTGTATTTGGGATTTCGTGATATATCCATCACTGTAAATGTTAACAGAAAAGCAAAGTCATCAGGGCTTCATGACAGCACTTGTTTGAAATAAAATTATAGTGGTGTATTACAGTGGTGTATTGTAGTGGTATATAGTGGTATATAACCCCTTCTGATTCTTGTAAAGCATTTTGAGGCATACATCTTGGTGTGCAATCTTGGGCCAGAGTTTGGTTGCCAAAAAGTCGTCAGTTTCGGGTAGGTGTTACTGCGGGGTACATAACCCTACAGCTCAGTAGGCATCATCACACTGGTACCTCTTTGTATGTTGGGACTCAGCTTTTCTTGGGAAAAGCAATTGCTTGCTGAAACCTGACTTGACTGTAATTGGCAAAACACCCACTGGTAGCTATGAATCCATGATTTCACCCTCCAGTCTTCCCAAACTGAGTGACTGTCTGCCATGCCAAAAACTTCACCCAAGATGTCCATTCCAGGCTGCCTTTTTTAGATCTCTTAAGCTATTATAAATGTTCTCTGCCTTTCCTGAGGCAAACATTTGTGTTATTTCTTCTGACACTGAGTTGGTGTGGACCACAATTTCTGGCATGCAGAAGCTGGAGAATTTATTCTGACCACATCAAAGACACATTTCTACTCAAAGACCAGAAAAAAATCTCCATGAAACAGACCTGTCACAGTTAGACCTGTTGCATTCCTCCAGCTAGAAACTCTTATGGGTCCAGGATTAAGCTCACCACAAACCTCTTACCCTTACTTTTTTTCTTCGAAAAGCTACTTCCTCACTGGATTGAACCTTCTGGTATCTTTGTCAACTATTCCCTCAGATCTTTTAAAAGTGAAAGGACATTTCATGCTGTATTGAAATAGCAAATTTTATTTGTTTGTCATTTAGCAGCAAGGAAACACCACAGAGAGTAATCCTACCAGGGATTACAGAGCATTTTGGCAAGCAGTTAGCGCTCAGATTCAGCTAAAGCCTATTCCTTCCCAGGCTCCTCGGTAATCCTGTTTTAGACCACTAGTGTAATTAAGATGTTGCAGGAAAACAGAGTCCTCAAAGAGAAAGATATAGATTAATTTGAAAAGTTCAAGAGCAACTGGACTATAAGAGGTAGCAGAAAATGCAAAGAACAGTGCAAGGCTTGAAGAAGTACCCTTTAAGGCAGACATTTTGAATTATTTGTTCCAAAATAATTCAGAAATCCTAAACTTTTTATTTGAGCACCTGAAGGAGCACCTCCTTCACCCCAGCACTAAAATTCTGGGTGTTATATATGATAAGTACAAAAAAATAAGCTATAGTTTATTCTCTACAGAATACATGTTGTGTAAAGATTGAATGAAGAAACAAGTACCAGCAAAGTTTTTCTAAGTTATTTTGTGTTTATGTAGAAATTTGAAAGAGGAAAACATTTATTTGAAACTCTTTATCCCCAAGTGCTAGTTATGGTGTTCAACCATTCTTGATATCTTTTATAGTGTTTTTTGCCAAATGAAACTATTTGATGATAGATTCAGCAATAAAATGTTTGGAGTGTAATTACCAGTCTTAGAAAAATGTAAACAGGGTTATTGCTTCGGAAGCTGAAATTATATCTGGCATTGGGACATACTATCCTCATTCTTCTTTTTCCTGACCTTCCCTATTCTCCAGAGAATCAGTGTAGTGCATCGTTATTGCCACTGAGAATAAAAATGATGAAAATTATAATAAAATTTCCAGAAATGTATTTCTCATTTAAAATTTTAAAAAGCAAAAAAATCAAACTGAAAATGGAGATAACACTTAAAACCTACCAATAGCTTCCACTGTCTTTCCTCTGAACTATCATCGTAGAATCCCAGGTTGGAAGGGACCTCAAGGATGATATGATCCAACCTTTCCTGGCAAAACTTTTTTTTAGACATGTTGGCCCAGCACCCTGTCCAACTGAATATTAAAAGTGTCCAGTGTTGGGGAATCCACCACTTCCCTGGGGAGGTTATCCCAATGACTGATTGTTCTCATTGTGAAAAATTTGTGTCCAGTTGGAATCTCCCTAGGACTAACTTGCAGCCATTACCCCTCATCTCTTCCATGTGATTCTTTGTAAAAAGAGAGTATCCGTCTTCTTTGTAGCCACTACCTTTGTAGTACTAGAACATGGTGATGAGGTTTCTTCTAATCCTTCTTTTCTGAACAAACCCAAATTTTCAGCCTTTCTTTATATGGCAGGCTTCCCAGTCCTTGCTGAACATCGTAAGGTTCTTGGTAGTCCATTCTTTGTCAGCTTTATTGTCTTGGTTTGCAGGTTGGTAGCAGATGCCTACTCAAAGATCACCCTTTGAGACAGCACTTCTGATCTTGACCCAGGGGCATTTGATAGGATGGCTGCTGTTGCCATGTGTCCTGGTTCTGGCCAGGACAAGCTGACCTCCCCAAGCAACCAGCACAGGTAAGCTGAGTTGGCCTGTGCTGTTTTCCACACCACCTGACATCAATCAAGGCCCTATAAAAGAGGGTGGTGGGCTAGAGATGGGTGTTGGTGCAGGTGGCCCTTTTATTGGTACAGTGGTCTCTGTTGTAGAGTAGGTCTCACATCAGACAGCACTCTGTGTTATCACTGGGTGTATCTGTTATTGTTGAAGTGCTTATCAGTAAGCTGCCCTTGACCCAACCCATGGGGCTTGGTCTGATTCCTCTCCTCACTAGAGGAGTGAGTGGCTTGTGCTTAGCCTCTGCCTGGGGCTGAACCACAACACCGTAGGTGACTTTACATAGAGTGTGACTCTTCTAACATCTTCCTTGCTTGTCTTTACAAAATAGCCTATAGCTTTCCATCATGATCTTCTACTTGTCTGAGCTGTCTCACAATGCTTCAATTATTCCTGTGATACTATAATTTTCTGATTGGGTGCAGAGCTCCAGTTCCTCCTGTTTGTTCTCTAGGCTGCATGTATTTGTATATATACGCAATTGAGGTGGCTGGTCTTCTGGTTCATGTCTTGGAAGACAGTTAAGGAACATTTGTCACTGTTCTGGTTGACCTGGCTTATCTCCTAGTTGGTTGCAGTGGTGTAAGTATTTTTGGATACTGCCCCCAAGTGCTTCAGTTTATATTTGAGGATAGAGCTTTTCTTACTTTTTGCGTTACTGCTTATTGATAGTATTTGATAACATAATGCTAGTCATGGCTGATGGTGTATGACATACAAAAGAGCACACAGCTGCCTAATACCAGGATTTTCTTTCCTACAAAGAATCCCATTATTTTTCCAGATGACATATGAAGTGGCATGCTAGTCCTTTGAATAATTCGTCCCCAAACTGTGGCTCTATCCTATGACTAGTGAACTCTAGTATGATACAGGTTCAGTAAATAGTCTCTGGTTCTGGGAACAAACCATCTGAAAGAAACGGTGGTTTAACTTGCCAGACATTTGGGAGGTCAATGCATAGCCCATGTATAAGTTACTCTTGTTGTCCTTGACAAAGCTTTGGGAGATCTGCTTGTGTGATAGGTTTGCAGGGTGGCTTCTTTAAGAAGCGGCTAGAAGTTTCTTAAGGGTCCAACAAAGCAAATCCCAACTGGGTTCCCAAGGCCAAACTGCCAAACCCTGTTGCTTACAAGGCCAGACGGGCCAATCAGCGCCGGTCACAGCACCTTTGGGAATCTCATCTTAGAGAGAGAAAAATGCAAACAGCCACATTTTGCCAACAGGGAAGGGACTGAGAAGATGTAAGAACTTTACAGACACCAAGGTCAGTGAAGGGGGGTGGAGGAGGTGCTCCTCCTCCAGAGAAGATTCCCTGCGGCCTATGGAGAATACTGTGGCGGGGCAGGTATACCCCCGCAGCCCATAGAAGATGAAGAGACCCCACTTGTAGTCCATGGAGAGACACCTGGGCCAGGCAGGAACCCACCATGGAGCAGGTGGAGGAATATGGAAGAATCTGTGAATTACATTGGAGCAAGCCCCTGGCAGCACCTGCAGCCTGTGGAGAGAGATAAGAGGCAGAGAGAGACAGACGGAGGCCCACCAGCAGGTTTGCTGGTGCGGCTTGTGACTCTGGGGGGGACCAGGCTGGGGCAGTCTGGGACTGAGAGACATTCTATGAGTTTATAGAAGTGACCCACACTGGGGCAGTTGGTGAAGAGCCAAGGCCCTGTGGGAGAGGACTCATGTGGAGAAGGTTGTGGAGGACTATCTGCTGTAGGTGAGACCCCACACTGGCACAGGGAAAGAGTTTGAGAAATGCCCCCTCCACCTCTCCCTGCCCTCCTTCCCCAAGAAGGTGAACAACTCATGAGGCACTGACTGAAGACTGAAGCCTCCATTCCCTATTTCCCCCCTTTCCCCCATGCCATCCTGGGGAGGAGAAAATAATGAGTAGAGTGAAGTCTTCAAAGAAGGGAGGGGCAGGGGTGGTGTTTTAAGAGCTGTTTGTACTTCTCATTAGCCGACTCTGGTTTCTCTGTGTGTGTAGAGTAATAAATTAGAGAGTTTTCTCGTCTTTCTGTTGTGTTGAGTCTGTTTTGCCCGTGATGCTAATTGCAGAATGATCTCTCCCTGTCCTTATCTCGAATCCAAAGCCTCTCAACATGTATTTTCTTCCCTGTCCAGCTTAGAGGGGAGTGAGAGAGCATCTTTGGTGGGAGTCTGGCCTTCAGCCAGGATCAAACCACCACAGCTTGTCAAAGCCAATTGGAGATAAACCTCACAAGAAGGCACTAAAAATTATAAGCGTTGTTTATTTGACAATAGGAGTCACAATAAAAAGACATAAAATAGGAATAATATCAACGAGTTAAAACGGCAAGTAGATGGGGATTCAAAAGAGAAGCTACGATATATGTTACTCCATTCTAAGTAGTGAGAATTGACATTCTCCTGACATCAAACATTGTTGAAGCCAAGAGTTTAGTAGGATATTAAACCAGATTGTATACTTATATGGATGAAGTTCTGAATAGTAGGGCTTTACAAGTTAAGGCTAACAACACACTGCTAGGAAACTGTAAATCTTCGTGTTTCAAGACATATTTTCAGTGCCAGGAGTAAAGTTTCCCAGGAGAAAGATCACCTCATAACTATTTAACATCAGGCCTTCTTGTAGGTCTTCCCTAAACACCTGTATTTAACATTACTGGCAACAAGATTTAGATGGAGTAGGTAATTGTGTGATATAATCTAGCAATTCACATGAGGGGATGGAGGTCTGAAAAGTATTTGTGTTTATGCACATGATTTTGTTTATAGTTTCAATTGTCCATGTGGCTCAGTTTGGCCAGCCAATGTGATACACAAAAAAACCTAACAAACCCTCAGTAGAGATAAGCCAGAGATTTTAATCAGTGTTTACAAGCTAAACTGTGGCCAGAAGTATTGGAAAGAAACTGTAATGGAAACAATGGCTTGCAGACAAGTTCAGAACTACGGGAGAGGCAGAACAAGCATTACTTGGGAAAATTATTTAGGTCCTTGCATAATATTTTGAATCTTTGGCAAACGTAGCAGTGTGGACTATTTGGAGTGCTGGTTTCTGGAAAGGCTTCAGCCCTGGCCAGTCAGCAGAGAAGTTCTTTAGTTTATATTCTGGATAACCATGTTTTTCTAGTTGGTGCATGTTCTGGCAAAGCCTTCCTTGTGAGTAAAACAAATTTTCCTGATCTTCTCTTTACCTTTGCCCTTACTTTTTCCCTGAACTAACATAAAGAGACCTGGATATAGTATAGTCTATAAATATCTGCTCCCACCGCTTCTTTAATGCAATCCTTTTAGCTTAGGTTGAAGTCCTCTGCAATACTTAGGTCCCACTTGCACATCTTCTATCTTTTTCAGATCACTGGAGTCGCTCTCATATGTACATCATCTCCTCAAGCTGGTTTCTTATACTCTTCCTTAGTTCTCTGGGGCCACTGCCCTTTCTTTATCTGGCAGAAGCTTTTGTTCTCTCACTTTGTGCATATCTTAAAGTAGTAAGTTTTCCTATGTGTAGACACACAGTAGTGTAAAACCCAGAGACAGCTTGGGGAGTTTAGGCAGAATCTCAGTGCCTGCATCCAAAAGTGTGAATGTCCTTGTTCAGTCTCATCTTCTTATATGGGTCTGTCTGTTCACATGATTTTTTAATGAAAAGGTTCCCCGAAGCCAAGAAGACATCCAGAGCGGCTTCAGCCTTGGAGCATTGAGCAGTTTGGTGCCAGTTGCACATGCAAAACAAGTTCATTATACAACATGCACAAAATTTTTGTGAGTGAAGTGACTGCAGCGTTATACAACACTTTCATGCATACATATGCTTCTAGGTCTTTGTCTGGGCTGTTTTTCTCTTGCAGTAGGAAATGATGCTGCCATCCTTGCATCCAAACATTTAAGAATTTGCCAGAATTTCCAGCGTAAATGACTTAGCCCCAGATGTCTTGTCTTCAGGAAAACAAGAGTAAAACATCAACTAACATCACCCTTGATGCAATGTTGCTTTCCAGCAGTGAAAGTAAAATGGATTTGACCCAAGGGAGCTCCATCCCAACCTGAAGGAAGGGACAGCTGCTCTTCTCAGACTGCTGCCACAAAGTAGTCCCTGAATGAAAGACAGATTTCTGATGTGATCTATCAGTCCTGGTCTCTCACTGGCTGAGAGCCACTAGTAGTTGTCCCTTTTGAAAGCATATTTAAAGCCTTCCGCCTCCCTGCTCCTCAGCACAAGGAGCATGAAGGGCAAATCTTTTATGCCTGTGAAACAGCATCAGTATTGACCTGTGGGCAGACCTAACACTTACTTTAAAGTCTATTTTTATTTTAAGCTTTTAATTGGGTATTTTTGGCACAGTGAAGGTGTATGCTTTACAGGACCAATAACAGAAAATTTAGTCTCTCACCTTTTGCACAAGAGCATAATTCATCTTTAAAATTGTTGAGATTGATTGCCTTGGTTGCCAAAACTTGGAGGCCTGCCACTCATTAATTACTTCTGCAACATGAGAAAAAGCACACGGCATTAGAGTAGTGCACATCACCACTCTTTAAAGGCTGAACTTTTGCAAGTGATAAACTTTAATCTTAGAAGAAACTTTTCCAATACTGAAAGAAGCAACTGTAATGAAGGATTTGGACGGGGTCCAGAGGAGAAGGAAGCATCTATCAGTTAAATGCTGCAGTGCCTACCACTTTGGGTGCCTGATCCTGGCAACTGGGTCCAACCCGCCACGGTCACATATCTCCAGTTCCTCTGCAAGGAGATACAAGGAGATTCATGCTTAACACTGTACAGACTCAAAACATATTTCATCTATCCCAAGGAGGCACCTCTGTCTGTGGAAACTGCCTTTGGTCTGAAATGAAGAGGATGAGAGGACCATAATGTGCAACAGAGAACAATTTCTCTGCAGGAGGTTGAAATCAAGAAAGACAACTTTATTTTCCCTCAAGTTCAACATCATGTTTATGGAGAAACCATTCTATCATGCAGTGATCAGATAATGCTGTCAAATTTCCATGCGATGTCCTTGTCCTCTGCCAACTTCTTCCCAGGAACTTTGTTATATTAAGTTTCTCTGCAAAGAATTGCCCTGAACTTCGATCCAGTTTAATGAGCAAAGGCAGCTCTGTGCAAGAGGATGAGGGAATTCTCCTGCTGGCATGTATAATCTGTGCTTACCAGGCAGAGGATCATAGCTGGCACTTACTCCCTGTTTTAGAAACCTTTTTGCTTTTATGCAGTTTTCCTCAAGTCTCAGCCAATCCAGAATTTATCCCCTCAAACCCAGTCTGAAATGTATATTTCTTCAAATTGAATAGAAACCCAAGTTCCTCCAGGACTGTGAGGAGAGGTACATAGGAGTCAGGAAGAAAATGAAAGGGTGAAAATAGCACATGGAAAATGTTAAGAAAATAAGGGGAACCAGGTAAATTGAAGAAGGACCTTGCAAAGACAAGGTATGAAGTCAATTTTGTAGGCACACTTAAGTTCCACATCATTGAATTACGACCAGTCTTAGATGCAACTTTCATCTTTATTTCTATCTTCCTGAGTGCCTGTAATGAAATGGTATTCAGGCTTCGGGGACCATTTGACCCTTGCAGAGTTTCTGGCTGTTTCCTAGAGCCACTTCATCAGCCATAGCATTATGGCCCGATACAGGCTGCTTTTCCAGGAGAAATATGAAAACCCTTCTAACTTTGCAGATAACTTTTCTATGTAGACAGAGCATCCTAACAGCTGAAGTAAAACTTCAGAAATATTTAGCTTTTTATCTTCAACAATTACTATAGCATTGCACTGCAACACTTTTAAAGCCTCCAAGCTGGGTCATATCCCTCTGCACAAACCTCCTGGGCACTTGATGCCATGGGGAGGCAAAAAATTTTAACACTAGAGGCTAGAGCTGCAGAAGAGTGAGCTGTCAGGGACCACAGGAAAGAAAACCAAGCCAGGTAGTGCTCCTCAAATAGAGATGGCGTTTATGCTGGAGTATCCAGTTGATGTTAAGGGCTAGGTGAAGCAAGCTTGTGCCTTACAATTATCCTCGACTCTTGTTTCTTAAGGTTTGTCTGGTGTTTCTGCAATATGAAAAATCCTTTTGAACCCATGTGTATGTGTTTGCTGCAGGAGTGTGACATGGATGGTGAAATTGGCAGCCCAGCAGGGTCAGAAATGTTCCAGGGAAAATCTAACATTTGAGCAACCCAGCTGCAATAAATTGATTTGTGCAGGTTGGAAATGGGAGGAAAACATTATCCTTTTCAAGACTTTTTATAGGCTCGTTTTTTATTATTTTCATCTGTTCATTCATTCCTATGATTTACATTTCTAGTTTAAGACATCTTCCCCTCCCAGCACCTTTTTTTTTTTTTTTGCTTTTTTTTGGGTTTCATTTTTTTTTTTTTTATACTTTATATTATACTGTGGTCAGACTTTACCTCTGACCACAGAATGCAATATCAAAGCATTTTTTCTAAGAATAAAACACTTTACAGGGCTATTCAGAGGCTCAAATAATGTTCAGCTTTCTGATAACATCCAGCTTACTAACTGCTATGGATTTAGTACAGTAAAAAAAAGAGTAGTATGTTCTGAGATGTAAAAAAATGAAGTTTCTCTGTCTAGAAAAGTGAATACAGATGCGTCCAACTGATAAATTCTGCACTAACAAAAAGTGGACTTGAAAGCATACATAATTTCTCTTTAATACAAATGGATATGGCATACTTTGTAAGATTTTAGCTCCTCGATGACTTTCGAACTGTAAAGATCAGTTGCATAACTTCAGAGACGCATTTAAGCCCGAAGGATGACAAGTATATTACAGCATCTCTAAATCATGAGAAAAGCTCTAGGCTGGTCTGGGACTCCTAAGTGCTCAGACTGAAATTAAAGCTGTAAAAGAGAAGTATCGGAATCCTCCTGCACTCCAGAGGTCTCCTTCACTCTGGCACTGCTGTCTGGTCCAGGCAAGAGGGCTCTCAGCAGTGGGAACAGCAAAGATTGCCCCACAGATGTGCTTTAACAGCAACATCTGTCCCATTTATACCTAGCAAGGTTGAACAGCCTCTTGCTGTCCTGTCCCTTGGAGCTTTTAAAGCCTCTGAGCTGTCTGCAGAAAATTAATCACACTGTACTTCTGGGAAGGGCAAAAGTCAGCAACAGAGAGGTTTATACTTAATAAAGGTTCACCTACAGCCTGCAGAGAGCTCAGCTCTATATCATACCTAAAAAGATGCTCCCAGTGATCAGTAATTTCTTTCCTAGTAAAACGCTGTGTTTCTGCCACAGCCCATTATTTACTGGCTTTGCTGTTGTTCAGGGGAGCCCTAATCACCAGGCAGGACTGGGTACTGCACAAACACGGAGAATAAAGGCAGCCGGGTATAGTACAAGACAAGAGAGTGGATGAATGTATTCAGAGGAGTACAAAACACAGTGAGATAATATAGTTCATCAAATGCCTTAGTGCTGTCAAGCTAGATCTTTTTTAAGATATCCCAATAGCAGGAAAGATTTATCTTCCCTGTCTTGGGCTGTACCAGATGTAGTTGTCTAAGTCACCTACTCCCTGTAACCCATGGGCCAAATAGTAGTAATAATCACAGAATGTTAGGAGTTGAAAGGGGATTCAGGAGATCATCTAGTGCAATCCCTCTGTCAGAGCAGGATCACCTAGACTAGGTCACTGGGAACACATCCAGGCAGGTTTTGAATGTCTCCAGAGGAGACTCCACAACCTCTCTGGGCAGCCTGTTCCAGTGCTCTGTCACCCTCACAGTGAAATAGTTCCTCCTAATATTAAGATGGAACATTTTATGTTCCAGTTTGGACCCACTGCCCCTTGTCCTATCACGAGCCATCACTGAGAAGAGCCTGGATCCATCCTCCTGACACTCACCCTTAACATATTTATAAACATTAATGAGTCTCAGTCTCCTCTTCTGCAAGCTGAAGAGACCCAGCTCCCTCAGCCTGTCCTCATAAGGATCAATCTGGACTGATCAGAATGTGTCTTGACCTTACCAAGGACCTCATTCTTAGGCTCTGAGGCAGCATTCACCATCTTTAATTCTCAGCTGAAGTTAAAAGATGATCTTGTATCTTTGGGGAATAGCTCAGAGCATCAACATAGCCCTGGGCACCACGGGCATCAATGTGTCAGCTCCAAAATGTGTCAGCTGTCATGCTCTGCAGTTCTGTTCAGTGCTACTGGTCTGTGATACCCACTTGGAGCTGCCCACAAAAGACTTCACAGACTTCACACGTTCTGTCTGAAGCAAATATCATCTCTGAAGGATCTCACACTCTGTGCTTTTGTGCTCTGGACATTTGCTCCACATCAGCTTCCTAAGGTTAATGAACGTGCTTGAGGCTGCTGGTTGTGGTGGTTTGATCCTTCCTATCTGCAGGGCAGGAGGGTCATCATTCAGCAGTGGCATTTTGGGATCAGTCTCAGGGGGAAAAATCTCAGGACAATTTCCATTCCCCTGAAGTCTCCCTTTCTGTTGGATTCCTGAAGGTGTGGTAAACTCCCAGATGACACAGAAGAAACTACTCCAACTGATTTTTTTCATTAAATGCATGGTAAAAGAAGCCTTGCAAAGAGGAGAGTAGAGGGGATAATTAGCTCAGAGCTGAAAGGAAAGAAAGTTTGAAGCATTATTCTTGTGAAAACAGGCACTTTATGCAAAAATAAAAAAAGGTTCTTGACTTTTATCCCTCAAAGACAGTTGAAAAGCCACAAGCTTCTTTTGTTATCACGTCAGCTTTGTCTCTGGGAGCATAACTGCGTGTCCCCACAGACAGCATGTGCTGGCCAGCTGCTCCTGGCACTGGGGGTCAGAGCTGAGCTCCCCTCCCTGTGCAAAATGCCATCCTGGGTGCCTCACGCTACAATGAGCTCCAGCACACGTCTCCAACTCTCTTGCATCTAAAGTGACAAGAAACCAAATGGCACTGGATATAAGTGGGCATCTATTAGATTCTCCATTAAGCTGGAGATTTTTGCTCTCTGCAGCTGACTCATCTCCAGTCTCAGTGCTTGCTGAAGCAAGTGGGCTTTGAGGTTGCTGGAGGGACCCATCGAGTTTTTTCTCTTTGCAGGTGAGTACACAAACACACTCCTTTGACGTCAAGAAAATTGGAGTGGGTTGATCTCTCCTGAGCCCATGCGAGGCTTTCCTCAGTCCCACACTACTCCCTGGCCGGTGCTTTCCTCTGGGAACAGGGCAAGTTGCTTTTAAATCCTTCAGAATGCTCAAGTGCCACCTGGGCTGCTTTAGCATATTACTGGAAGCTGTTTAGGAGGTCAGCCAGGAAGAAAATTCAGACTTTCTGAATAGGTAATGTTCAGAATATAAAGAAATATTTAAACTCCATCAAAATGCCATTCTTGGTGAAGATCCCATCCATGATATATAGTGTTGACTGTGTTCTCTTTGCAGTGAATATATACTGATAATATTATTTTTACCTTAAAAGTTAAAGTCTACCCTTACTGCACTGCAGGCAGAGCTAGTCTCTGCTGTGCTGAGAAAGAAGCCAAAGCTGTGAAGGACCACAAGAGTAGGAAAGCCATTGTCCCTCAGGGGTAGCATTAACATCCTCTTCCAGTAATTTTTCCACTGTTTTCTGAGGATAGCTTGCATGGAGCCAGATAAGAAGATTTTAAAAGTGAGGAGGAAACCCACTAATGAGCCAGCCAGGCACTGACACTGTGCCTGGTGAAGGTGAGCTGAATATCACCGTGCAGTTCCCCACTTGCTTCCCAGACAATGCCAAGGAAATTCTCCAGGCAGAGCCCGGTGTCGGATGACTGGTAACTGAGCACCGTGAAACTGTCTGCTCAATCTCTCCCGCACAAGGGGATGGAGAAAACAACAAAACAAAACCAAAAAACTCAGGGGTGGAGATAAAGACAGTTTAATAGGATAACAAAGGAAGAGGATAACTAACAGCAACAAAACAATAATGATAATAATAGTGATGCACAAATGCCATTGCTCACTGCATACAAGAGGAAATTAAAACAATCTGATGCCCAGCCTGTTTCCAAGCAGTGATCCCACCTCCCATCTAGCCTCCCACTAATATCCAGAGTGTGAGATTATATAGTATAGAATATCCATCTGGCCAGCCTGGGTCAGCTGTCCTGGTTGTGCTCTCCTGGTTTCTTGTGTACCTTCCTGCTCTCTACAACCACCTGAAGGGGGCTGTAGCCATGTGGGGGTTGGTCTGTTTTCCCAAGTAACAAGATAAAATGGCCTCAAGTTGTGCCTGGGCAGATACAGATTGGATGTCAGGAAAAATTTCTTCACTGTAAGGGTTGTCAATCATTGGGACAGGCTGACCAAGGAAGTGGTGGAGTTGCCATCCCTGGAGTGTTTAACAGGCATGAAGATGTGGTGCTTAGGGGCATGGGTTAGTGGTTGCACTTGGCAGTGCTAAATTGATGGTTGGACTTGATGATCTTGAAGGTCTTTTCAAACCAAAACAATTCTATTATTATTCTCCTATTGAATCCAGAACACAGCACTATGCCAATTACTAGAAAGAACAGTTAGCTGAAACCAGGATGTCTAGGCAGGGTTCAAGGGACAGCACATCCCCAGCTGAAGCAGTGTCCCTGTTCTGTGCTGTCAAACTGGCTGGAATTGAGTGCCTGGGGCAGGTTTCAGGACAGCTTTTGTGCCTTGCTCACCCCTTGGTTCGGAGAGAAATCTTTGTTTGGGTCAGGCAGGCTCTGCTGCTCCTACAGCCACCTCGTGCATTTGGGAAGATGTGTTTAATGCCTGTGCTCCCAGTTTGGTGTGAAGAGACAGCAGAAGAGACACAGATGAGAGACAGGTGTCCTTTCCCTGGCAGCAGTCTGGGGTAGTTTTTCAGGACTATAGAGAGCCATTAAGGTTTTTTTGTGATACCCCCCTAAAACTGAGATGCTGACAATGGCCCCTTGTGCATGAATAAAACATCTGTAACCCTGTGGCACATGGGATGAGATTGCTGCAGGACCACAGCATGCCAGCTACACAGTTTATCTGCGTTCACACCTCACCACCTTTGGTGGATGGCTCTTGCACACAAAATTGCTGAGTATCTAGGCTGTGTTTTCTATGATTTCTAACTCCAGCTAATTCTTGTGAGTCTTTGATATTTTTTTTTCTGCCCAGTAGCATTTCACTTTGGCATCTCAAGTGTGAAAACATAAACATAAGAAATGCCATCCTAGGCAGAATAAGGGTCTGTGCTGCACCATCCACTGAGCTCTGCGGCGGCAAAAGGACTTGGGGAGAGCACACAAGTCTGGCCGCTCTCTCCAGCCACTGCATCGTGCTCCTTCAGCATCCCCTGCCTACTCCTCCTCCCATTCACTAATGGGCCTGCCTAATCTCTTTTAAAACTTGCTACTGCTGCCCACCTCCATAGCCTCTTCTGCATGAAGTGTGCTTTCTCCAAGTGGACAAATGGCTGTAGTGAATGTCTTCTCCTGTGGTGGGCTTTGGTAAACAGAGCTCTGCTTTCACCTTCCCCATCACCATCCCAGTTCTGTGCTACCAGCCTAGGCACAACAACATATCCCAACACCTTCCATCTTTTTGTCCCCCAGTTCTTGCCCACACAGAGACTCCTGAAATTCACCAGCACCTACCTGGTTTCTGCAGCTGCCCAGTCCTTGGAGAGGTCTTCCCAGTTTGGCCCCATTTTCAGAAGGTGTGGTAAATTCCTGTAGCTAACTTTGTACTTCAATATCTAAAATACCCGAAGCTGCTACCTATGTCAGCCTTTTTGTTTTCCAAAAGATTGATCCCAGAGCAAGAATATCCAGTGGCAACCACCACTGCATAGACATCTCTAAGAAGTTTAGCTAAAGCTGAGCTTTAGATTTTGTCCTTTCAAAAAAGGAATCATTTAAAATTCTGCTCCTCCTGCAAAAACACCAGGATAACAAAGTTTACATGACTTTTAATGCAAGCTGCTTATGTTCCATATCTGTTCCAAGGTATCCCCTCCATCTATAGCTTTGTCAAACTTTGACAGCCAGGAAAACATTTGTGGGCAATCTGAAACAAGCTACTGACTAGAGAAAGGAGCTCTTTCTTCATGTTGTTTCCTGGCCTATAAGCTCATTCACAGAGCAGCTCACCTATGCAAGGTTTACAGCAAAAATGAAAGGAGATAAATCTTATTAATTAATCAGGAAGCCTTTTTAAATTATTAAAATATTCTGTGCTTTCAATTAACTTCTTAAAATGATTTAAAAGCTGCAGAACATGTAAGTTAGGATCGCATTTAAATTAACGCATATTTCTTTATGCATTCATTTACAAGCTCTCCAATGTTGAAGCTTCAGATATTTTCTAGTCTCCTGAATGAGTTTTCAGTGCTATAAATATTTTACTGTGTTAGTAATAAATACTTATTTATATATTGGGAGTTCACATGTGTATTTAAATGCTGTCGTAAAGATACAACTAATAAAAATACGACTTTTATGCTTTCCGTTATTGTCAGGAGACTCAGCAAGCTACTGTGCTTTGTTAGTGCTGAATACTGATTTCCATCCTGGCAAAGACTTCATTAAGGAAAATAAGTTTGGTGTCAGTACATTGAAAAATTTGGCAGAGTGCCGACAAAGTGAAATGAATTTATCTTCAAAAAGCTACAGATTTTTAGGTAATGCCATTATACTCTGATCCCCAAAAATTTGGAATCAGGGAACTGCACCCTTGCTATCCTGCTCCTAAGTATGACCGGACAATGGTTATGAAATTTAGCCATTGGATTAAGAAATAATGATACTTTACTTATAACCACAGCAGAAGATGACAAGATGCAAACCAAAGGCCATCCTTTTCACAGAATCACAGAATGGTCTGGGTTGTAAGGGACCCCAAGGATCGTTCAGTTCCAACCCCCCTGCTATAGGCAGGGCCACCAACATCCAGGCCTGGATCTAGACAAAGTTACCCCAAGCCCCATCCAACCTGTCCTTGAATACTTCCAGGATTATGGCATCCACCACCTCTCTGGGCAGCCTGTTCTAGCACCTCACCACTCTCTCTATAAAGAACTTCCCCCTGATATCTAACCTAACCCTTCCCTCCTATATCTTCAATCCATTCCCCCGTGTCCTACCACTATCTACCCTTGTTAAAATCCAATTGCCCTCCTGTCCATACACTCCCATTAAGTACTGGAAGGTTGCAATGAGGTTCCCCCATGGCCTTCTCTTCTCCAGGCTGAACAAGTCCAGCTCCCTCAGCCTGTCCTCAGAAGGGAGGTGCTCCAGCTCCCTGATGATCTTTGTTGCCCTCTCTGAATCCTCTCCTAGGTGTTCAGAAAAAGTCTCTTTCTCTTAAGCAAGAAAGTGTGCTACTTGGTAAAGCATGATAGCATTCAAAAATGCAAAGGGATAGGTGTGACAGCATGTGACACTCACATGTCTACCATCACACTATCTTCTCCATCACCTTCATGCTTTTCTCTACTAGCTAGGTTATATTGGGAACAAACTTTCCGCATGATTATAGTATTTTCTTAGTTTATCTTGCATTTTTTGCCAGTTTATGTTTGTATCTAAAGTTCAGCATAGACAAAGCATAATATTATTCTTTACTGTGGCATAGATTAAGAGCTTTTAATGGTCATTGGGGCAGTTTGTGGCTCATCAGAATCTCCCACTGAAGTTAAGGTGAAAAAATGTGTGATCATTCCAGTGCAGGTAAATGCAGCCACTTACTGTCTATAGTACACAATGTCTGAAGCCAGGCATTCCTTAATGCACCCAAACCCCTACCTGAGAGGTAACTGTATGAGTTAGGTCAGGCGTAAAATGATTTTGGGGTCTAGTCAGTCCAAGTGACTCTTTTGATAAGGTGTCTCTTATGAAGACAACTTGAAGCTCTTGTTTTTCTGAATGCCTAATGCTGAAGTATTTGTATCCATAGCTTACTTTCATGGGCTGTAGTAGCAAAGTCCAAGAAATATCTCCTTGCCTCTTACCGTAGAAGAGCTTTCAAAACCAACAAGATGAAAAATAGATCTCAACAAGCAGTATATTCTGAATATTTCAGTTATTTGTAAATAATCTCGGAAATTTTAAAGCATAGGTAATGCTGATGAAGATGTTCCGCTAATTAAGACCCGGGCTTGTTTTGTGGCACAGTGCAGTTGCTTTGTTACCAACATTTTGCTCACTTTTCTGCTCCTGGGTCACAGCAGTTATTATGCATCTCCTTTCTATTCAAGCTGACTTAAAAATTCATACTTTAGATGGGATTTCTTCCACTTTAAGGGAGAGTATTGAACCTCAGGATCATGGTTTATTTTAGTCTGCCATCCAATCGTAAATTATTGAAAGGTATTTTTAGTATCATCTTTGCATCCCTTAAGTTTAAATTATCTGGGATTTTGGTGTTGCTTGCAAAGTAATCACACAATACATTTAAAAACATTATGGGTTGGTTGTGTGATATTACCATTGCCCAGTCTTTCCCCTACGGATAATCGACACATAATATTAAAATCAGGCCTCGCTCATTTATCCTCCATTACAAAAAGCCATCTGTTGTGAATTCCACATTAAAATATTTTAAAGTTGGATAAATACAGTAATGTAATCCCCATATCTCACCATACAACATTAAAAAAATTAATAATATTCAAATTGAATTTAAGGGAAAGATTCATTGCCAAACAGCTGATGCCAACGCTGTGGAGAGAATTATAAACCGCGTTTTCTAACCCATGCCATATGGTGACTGGGGGAAACTGACACATGGTTAATTTATGTGATGTGCATTGAGGTAACCCAATGAGCAGTAAGGGCTTTAGAAATGCAGAAAGTAGTAACAGGTGATTTAAAACGTCTCTGTTCTGATTTACTGGAAAGGAAAGAGATGAAGAGGTGAATATAAGAGTGGGGACACGTGCTGTGAAAGGGGCGCAGCCACAGGGCAGGCTCTGCGATGTCACCATGACCAGCCTGGTCAATGCAGGACAGCCATTGCTGCAGTGTCTTCTGCAGACTGCCTTTCTTCTCTGCCCTCCCACCATCATGCTCCAGCCTACTCACAATGCAAACTCTTATGAAATAGTCATCGGAACCAGCATTTTGCTATTTCGTTTTGAACTTCTTTTCTTTTCCTCCATGTTCAAGGTAAATAATTGTTTCAATGTCATTTGAGTGCTGCTGCAGCTGAAGCTTGCAAAAAGTATATATGTGTCTATACAGTTGAATTGGCAAAAGGGAGGCTGGCACTGGAAATAAGACCTTATCGTTTCCTGTCATTAATATAGTTATTGATAAATCAGATCTTATGAATATATTCCAGAGTTTTTCAGGACAATGCCAGAGCATTATGTTTCTGTGTAAGCTGTATATCCAGTAGGAATGCTACACAGCTCACAGTGTGTACACTAAAAAAAAAAAAAAAAAAACCCAAATAAAAATCAAGAATTTCAGTTTGAAGTTTAGTTAAGGATAATGATATTCTGTTTCTGCAAGTCTGATGTAGATATTTTTTCTGTAAATGTCTGACATGTTGCTATTTGCAAAATTTGGTTCACACAGGAGTATGTTACAGAATAATAGAAATTCAGGGCTGGAAAAGACCCAGGTCCATTTCACTGCAATGACACAGAAAAATAATGACCTGAAACATCTTAATTTAAAAAAAAAATGTTTTATGAAACAAAGCATTATTATTTATCCAACAATTTGTCTCTGAAGGTTTTTTCCTGTTATAAATGGTTTCACTATTTAAATTTTTCCGGTCAGGAAGCAGAAATAATACCATGTAGCTTAGATAGTGAGGTACACACAATGAACAAAGTATGGATATGTATTTTAATTCACTGCATTATGAAAGCTGACATGTCTATACATATAAGTGAATATTGAGCACAGTTTGAAGCAGGTAGAATGAACTAGGGCAGAACAAATGCATGCTGCCTTCTACTGAGTTGAGAACAAAGCCAGGCTGACCAGTGAGAAATCCTAACTTATTTCTGTAGGTCAATTTCTCTGCATGGATCTAACTAAAGTTCATTAGTAGATGTTTAATTGGCGATACAACTTGTAGAGATAGCAGCTACAAGAGCAATTTGAGCATAACTAAAGGTGGAGTTGAAGCTGTTTCGAGTGGCCATCTACTGGGTGTACAGAAAGTTCAGAATGTTCTTGAACTTGCGCTGTCAAAGCTTTTAGCGTGAGTCTTGTTTGCTGGAGTGGGACTTCCACGTTGCAGACCCACAGTGCAGGTATCTCGTTGTTTACCAGGATCTGTTACCTTGTGCTCTGGCAGGTGGTCAGCACTCATTCCCACAGCAGTTTTACCTAGACAAACCACTGAATCAGACAATGTAATATACAAACCTACTAGTTTTGGAGGAAGAAATTATACTCAGTATTCCAAAAAGCTAAAATGATAAATTGTGTCCATGAATCCTTGTTACTACTGAATAATTATTCAACATGGATATGACAACAAGATTTTGGCCTGACTTCGCTCCCTCAGTTCTGTTGGAAAAACAAAATGTCCAATAAACGTAGAGTAGAAATAGAATAAGATCCTAGGCTAGGCTAGGCTAGGTCAGTGGGAGTGGACCTTCAACAGTCATCCTTACTCAGACTGGAGTAAGGGTATGAATGTATTCTCTGTGAATTGATTTGTCTAGAATCATAGAATACTTTGTGTTGGAAGGGGCCTCAAAGATCATCTAGTTCCAACCCCGCACCCATGGGGCAGTCTAGCCCATTTTCTAATTCATTTTTTACAGCAATCTGCAATGTTGCATTCACAGTTAAAGTACTCATTCTGTTGTGAGAAAGAAATCCTTCCCTTTATTTACTATAAACCTCTTGCTTGATATATTCTTCATAGTTGAAACAGCAAAATATCATTCCCTATGTACCTTTTTCATGCCTTTCAGTACCACATTATCATCATTTTCAGCAGCATCAGAGCATTCCCACTGTTGTACTCATCTTAGCTGTGGGATGGGGCAGTGGCCTTTCTGTTCAGTATTACTGAACACTGGAACAGGCTTCCCGGGGGGTTGTGGAGTCTCCTTCTCAAGACCAATCTGGACACATTCCTCTGTGATTTAATCTAGGTGATCCTGCTCAGGCAGGCAGTTGGACAAGATGATCTTTCAAGGTCCCTTCCAACTCCTAACATTCTGTGTTTCTATGATTCAACCAGAGACCATCTTAAAAGCAGCTCCTGGCAAAGCAGAGGGTCCTGTGCTATGCATTACAAAAGCTCTTTTTGAAAGTGGACAGGTACAGGCTATCTAAGCTGTCTCTGAGCCCAAACCCCAGGAGACAAGAATCCTCATGGCACTGATGTGAAGGGGAATCACAGAATGTTAGGAATTGGAAGTAACCTCAAAAGAACTTCTAGTCATCTAGGGGATGACTCCCCTAGATCATCATAGGCAGTTGGACTACAACTCCCTGGCCAGAGCAGGGTCACCTAGAATAAATCACACGCGAATGCTTCCAGGTGGTTTTTGAATGTCTCCAGAGACTCCACAACCTCTCTGGGCAGCCTGTTCCAGTGCTCTGTCACACTCACAGTGAAAGTTTTTCCTTACATTGACATGAAACATCCTGTGCTCTGGCTTGGACCCATTTCCGGGTGTCATATTGCTTGATGTCACTGAGAAGAGCCTGGCTCCATCCTCCTGGCAATCACATTTTACATATTTATCAACATTAATAAGGTCACCCCTCAGTCTCCTCTTCTCCAGCTAGAGACCCAGTTCCCTCAGCCTTTCCTCATAAGGAAGGTGTTCCACTCCCTTAATCATCTTGCTGGCCCAGCGCTGGACTCTTTCAAGGAGTTCTATGTCCTTCCGGAACTGAGAGGCCCAGAACTGGACACAATACTCCAGGTGAGGTCTCACCAAGGCAGAGTAGAGGGGGAG
>VXBZ01005952.1:814131-904168 GCA_013399135.1 Heliornis fulica
CTGACATGTCTATACATATAAGTGAATATTGAGCACAGTTTGAAGCAGGTAGAATGAACTAGGGCAGAACAAATGCATGCTGCCTTCTACTGAGTTGAGAACAAAGCCAGGCTGACCAGTGAGAAATCCTAACTTATTTCTGTAGGTCAATTTCTCTGCATGGATCTAACTAAAGTTCATTAGTAGATGTTTAATTGGCGATACAACTTGTAGAGATAGCAGCTACAAGAGCAATTTGAGCATAACTAAAGGTGGAGTTGAAGCTGTTTCGAGTGGCCATCTACTGGGTGTACAGAAAGTTCAGAATGTTCTTGAACTTGCGCTGTCAAAGCTTTTAGCGTGAGTCTTGTTTGCTGGAGTGGGACTTCCACGTTGCAGACCCACAGTGCAGGTATCTCGTTGTTTACCAGGATCTGTTACCTTGTGCTCTGGCAGGTGGTCAGCACTCATTCCCACAGCAGTTTTACCTAGACAAACCACTGAAGCAGACAATGTAATATACAAACCTACTAGTTTTGGAGGAAGAAATTATACTCAGTATTCCAAAAAGCTAAAATGATAAATTGTGTCCATGAATCCTTGTTACTACTGAATAATTATTCAACATGGATATGACAACAAGATTTTGGCCTGACTTCGCTCCCTCAGTTCTGTTGGAAAAACAAAATGTCCAATAAACGTAGAGTAGAAATAGAATAAGATCCTAGGCTAGGCTAGGCTAGGTCAGTGGGAGTGGACCTTCAACAGTCATCCTTACTCAGACTGGAGTAAGGGTATGAATGTATTCTCTGTGAATTGATTTGTCTAGAATCATAGAATACTTTGTGTTGGAAGGGGCCTCAAAGATCATCTAGTTCCAACCCCGCACCCATGGGGCAGTCTAGCCCATTTTCTAATTCATTTTTTACAGCAATCTGCAATGTTGCATTCACAGTTAAAGTACTCATTCTGTTGTGAGAAAGAAATCCTTCCCTTTATTTACTATAAACCTCTTGCTTGATATATTCTTCATAGTTGAAACAGCAAAATATCATTCCCTATGTACCTTTTTCATGCCTTTCAGTACCACATTATCATCATTTTCAGCAGCATCAGAGCATTCCCACTGTTGTACTCATCTTAGCTGTGGGATGGGGCAGTGGCCTTTCTGTTCAGTATTACTGAACACTGGAACAGGCTTCCCGGGGGGTTGTGGAGTCTCCTTCTCAAGACCAATCTGGACACATTCCTCTGTGATTTAATCTAGGTGATCCTGCTCAGGCAGGCAGTTGGACAAGATGATCTTTCAAGGTCCCTTCCAACTCCTAACATTCTGTGTTTCTATGATTCAACCAGAGACCATCTTAAAAGCAGCTCCTGGCAAAGCAGAGGGTCCTGTGCTATGCATTACAAAAGCTCTTTTTGAAAGTGGACAGGTACAGGCTATCTAAGCTGTCTCTGAGCCCAAACCCCAGGAGACAAGAATCCTCATGGCACTGATGTGAAGGGGAATCACAGAATGTTAGGAATTGGAAGTAACCTCAAAAGAACTTCTAGTCATCTAGGGGATGACTCCCCTAGATCATCATAGGCAGTTGGACTACAACTCCCTGGCCAGAGCAGGGTCACCTAGAATAAATCACACGCGAATGCTTCCAGGTGGTTTTTGAATGTCTCCAGAGACTCCACAACCTCTCTGGGCAGCCTGTTCCAGTGCTCTGTCACACTCACAGTGAAAGTTTTTCCTTACATTGACATGAAACATCCTGTGCTCTGGCTTGGACCCATTTCCGGGTGTCATATTGCTTGATGTCACTGAGAAGAGCCTGGCTCCATCCTCCTGGCAATCACATTTTACATATTTATCAACATTAATAAGGTCACCCCTCAGTCTCCTCTTCTCCAGCTAGAGACCCAGTTCCCTCAGCCTTTCCTCATAAGGAAGGTGTTCCACTCCCTTAATCATCTTGCTGGCCCAGCGCTGGACTCTTTCAAGGAGTTCTATGTCCTTCCGGAACTGAGAGGCCCAGAACTGGACACAATACTCCAGGTGAGGTCTCACCAAGGCAGAGTAGAGGGGGAGGAGGACCTCTCTTGACCTACTAGCCACCTCTCTTCTAATACACCCCAGGATGCCATTGACCTTCCTGGACATAAGGGCACATTGCTGACTCATGGTCATCCTGCTGTCCACCAGGACCCCCAGGTCCCTCTCACCTACACTGCTCTCCAACAGGCCAGTTCCCAACCTATACTGGTACCTGGGGTTGTTCCTCCCCAGTTGCAAATACCTTCGTTTATCCTTCATAGACCTAGAGACAGCACCAAGGATAAGTGGTTCCATCACCTTTGCTGGGATGGAAGTGAGGCTGACCAGTCTGTAGTTACCTGGTTCCTCCTTCTTCCCCTTTTTGAAGACTGGAGTGACATCTGCATTCCTTCAGTCTTCAGGCACCTCTCCCATTTCCCAGGATTTCTGAGAGATGATGGACAGTGTCCTAGCAATGACTCCTGCCAGATCCCTCAGCACCCTTGGGTGCATCTCACCAGGACCCAGGGGTTTATGGATGTCCAGATGGCTTAATTAATCCCTGACCCTGATCAAGACAGACTCCTCGTTTATCCTGGCTTCCTCTGGGACTTCAGCCATCTGTGGCTCCTGCAGACAGTCTCCAACAGTATAGACAGAGGCAAAGGCGGCATTCAGTAACTCCACCTTCAGTCACCAGGGCACTCCCCTCCTTCATCGGTGGGCCTGCCCTGCCTCTAACGTTAGTTAGTGGCAGGGCAGGCCCAAATGCAGTGCATTTGAAGAAGCCCTTTTCATTGTCCTTGACATCATTTGCAAGGTTTAATTCCAAAGAGGCCTTAGTTGCCACCGTACATGTTCGAAGACCAAACCCTAGCTACATGCTTCTGAAAATTCACTGTCTTGTGTTTAACAGTATCACAGCACTTGATGTTTTTCTGTTACCTGTGTCATGGCAGAACTCAAACTTACTTACTGTTAGACCTCAAACAAATTACTTCTACAGGTCTAGTTTTTTTCATGGTTTTTTCTGTGGTCCTAGCTGGGGTCTTCAGCAAATTAAACTACAAATGTGATATATAGAGCTGCCCAGTTCTTTCCTAGGACCTTAATTCCATGAAGCATACATTGCAATTTACTGGCAAGCCCACAAATTCTTCTAGGCCACAAATTATTCTAGTTTTGAGGCAAAAGAAATCAGTTGTATTCTTCAGACAGTCCAATTATAAAAAACATCATGAGACACTTGACTGCAAAATCGAGAAGCATAAACTGGAAAGAAATCATCATCCCTTCAGATGTGATTATCTTTTCCCTTTAATGCATCTTCTGATCATTGTATCTGTCTTGAACTAAAACAAGCCAAGGATCATTCTGTGGCCACAGGGCCACTGGCTGGACATGACTTACACAGATGTAGCTAATCTGCTGGACCACATCCAACAGCCTACCTCAACTGGCGTTGGCAGGCTAAGCCCTGAGCCATTCCTCAGCATCATATGGAGGAAAAACAGATGGTCATGCCAAAACTATGCCAGGAATTGAATTTATAGTGATAATTGATGCACAGTAACAGGCCCATATGTGTGCCCATGGCCCAGAAGTTTATTTTATTTGCATTTCCATAGATTAAAGTATTGTCTCCTTGACTCAGATTAATTAGATATTTAGATGTTTAATTTTAAAGTGTCATTGGAGATCATTGCAATTTGTAGCCAGAGACCTCATTGGAAATAAATACAACTGCATTGTTCTCAGAGTTTTCTTTCAGCCTGCTAACCAGCTGGCTGTCATACCAAAGAGGATGCTTGCACCTGCAAAATCTACAGCTTTGAAAAACAAACTCAAATTCTGAAAGATTCTCTTGAGTAAAGAGAGTCATTGCTTCTGTAATGCACGGCATTCCAAGAAAGGTCTACAGCCATTCAACAGTCTGCTGTGTGCCACCCTGATGGAAGGAAAAGTTGCTGGCAGAGGGGTGGGAGCATAGCAAGGGAGCACCTTCCAGCAGAAATCTTTCTATGCATACACAGCTAGAGAAATTGTCCTGGGCACTGACCAGATACTTCTGCTCCTGCTGTGGCCACTGCCTGGCACCAGCTCTCCCTGTCTGTAAAGCTCATTAGAATCTGTCGCAGTAGTGAATGGGTTTTTTTTTCTCTCCTGTACAATGGAAATTGGGATAAATTTCCACTTCATGGTGGAGCAGCCATCCTTTCAGCCCATTCTGTCCCTAGCAGGTCTGTCACACTGGGTTAGCAGTTTGTCTTTGGAGCTGATGTGCTCTGGCATGGACCAGAAGGACAGTTTCTACAAATGCTGCCTCTCCCTTAATGCCTGTTCCTGGGGACATTTCGATTTTTGCTGCCCTGCAATATGTGCCATGCAAGGAAGCATGTAGCCCTAATTCCCTACTCTAATCTGTAATTTGAGCCTTTATTAACATCTATGAAATGTTAATGAATATTGCTTTCTGTTATCCTTCAAGTAATACATGCAGGAAAGAGCTGATTGCCAGTACAGCCATACAGAGGAGACACTGGAAATCTCCAGTAGTGAATTGGTATCTGCAGTTCCTTACACCAGGTCATTAGTGCAACTCATTGATGCTCAGTAACACTATGCACTGTCGTTTACATGGTTACCATCTTCCATCACTTTTATTTAAACATGCTAGCATCAGCTGTAGGTGACACCAGTCACTGAGGAATGCATTAGCATGCCTCTTTGGTCTCCAAGAAGTTTTGAAGTTAGGTGAAGTCTTTACATGTTGACTATTTTGGCAGGCTATATTGTTCTACAATTTATCAGTTGATAACTTTTGCTGCCTCACAGTCATTGTGTTTTCCCAAGTGAAGAACCTTTGGCTGAGCTCTGGAAATATATGCGTTTCACAGAAATGAAAAGTTATTAAATCAGTACTGCAGGGGAATGCAGAGGAATGATCTGTTTGTAATTCTGGGAAAAACAATTTAGAACACTGTTTTTAAAGCTTAACGAAATTACTTGAAATCTTTCACAAAAACAACCAACCTTTTTCATCTGGTCTCCAGGGATTTCGTTTATCTTTCAGATCTGGTTGCTGCAAAATACTGATAATGCAGAAATTCCATGAGGCGTTAAATCTCCATCTACCAGTGGCTTGCAGAATTAATCAAATTACCTTTTAAAGTTAATGCAGTCGGTGAGAAGAGTTTAATGATATTCAAAACCTTCATGGTAATAATTACAGATGAAGAGGGTCAGTCAGTTGAGAATTAATGCAAAAAGTGCGCAGAATGATAATCTGAATTAATGTATCAGACCATGCAGAAGGCATTGGGAGAGTGAGCCATGAAAATAAAATTCATTTACTTCTATTCAGAAGAGTGAAATAAACTCACATGTGTGAGAATTCGAAGTAAAGGCTGCATTTGAGGCTTGAGCTATGCTACAGAGGAGGTGGTGAGTTGAGACTGGTGAAGGAAGAAAAGAAAGAGGGAAGATGAACAGGGATTAATCTGGATTATCTCACAAAGTTTGAAGCTCGGTTCTTCTGTCATGACTCGAACACAGAAACTTTTCCAGAAATTTCTCTCTTGCTGAGGCTAATCATCTTTTTGATTTTCTCCATTCTGTACACATATTTTTTCCACCATTTTAGAAATGATCAAATACTGTGTGAGTGCAGAGTGTCCTTTCTCACACAGTTCATCGTTCTTTTGCTAATGAAGAATTGGAACAGTCCTGAAAGGACTTTCTTAAAAATTAATAAAATATTCCCCAACTTCAGCTGAAGCTGGGCAATCTCAGACTGCACTCAGGTCTCACAGAAATGGGCAGAAGAGCAGCCTGTGTCACAGCAAACGTAGAGCCGAGACCACTGCCTCTGAGCACCTCTTCCTTCTGGTGACTGGCATCAAAAACCAGTCACTGAGGATGTCACAGTTCCTAGGTACTTGGCTTGAGATACCATGCATTGAGATTACTGTCAGAAGAAGGCTATTCAGTGCACTCTGAAACAGGCCTCCATTACAGTTTGAATACCCCAAATATCTTCAGAATTACAGCAAATTCAAAATTATGTTTTTTTAAAAATCCTGGCTATCTTGATCATTTATTTCCCACCTCCTTTTTTGTCACATGTATGTGACTTCAGTACACCTGTGTTTGTTCTGTTCCTGTGAGAGACGTTGTCAGTTGCTGTGTTTGCCATACTATTAAATCGGCTCAGGCATCATATTATAGATGTTCCTAAACACTGAGGCAGTGTTGCTTTTATGGCCAGTTGCATATTGAACTTTCTGGGTGCTGTTTTCACATTTCAAGCTTCACTGGATATCAGCCATTCAGATCCTTATTTTGCGTGTACGAAGGGATTATCAAGTGTGCCCGCTGAGCCCCCTGCAGAGGACCTCTTTACATACCAATGGGATTATGTAGTTTGACTATAGGGGTGCAAATAACGTTTCTGCATCACTATATAATGCAGTCTACAGGTCAGCTATACACAATTTACAGGATCTGGGAAGTTGCACTGGCATTGGAGATTTCCAGAAGCTGAAGTTGATTATGATTGCATCCTTCACCACAATCATAGAATCATTTTGACTGGTAAAGACCTTCAAGATCATCAGGTCCAACCATTAACCTAGCACTTAGGTGTGCCAAGTCCAAGCACTAACCCATGTCCCTAAGCACCACATCTACATATTTTTAAATGTCTGCAGAGATGGTGACTTCACCACTTCCCTTGGCAGCCCCTCCCAATGATTGACAACCCTTTCAGTGAAGAAATTTTTCCTGACATCCAATCTAAATCTGACCTGGCAAAACCTTAGGCCATTTCCTCCTGTCCTATCACTTGTTACTTGGGAAAGTAGACCAACCCCCACCTGGCTACAGCCCCCTTCAGGTAGTTTTAGAGGTCTCCCGTCAGATTCCTTTTCTCCATGCTCAACAACACCTTTTCCTTCAGCCACTCCTCATAAGACTTGTGCCCCAGACCCTTCACCAGCTTCGTCTCCCTCCTCTGGACACAATCCAGCACCTCAATGTCTGTCTTGTGAGAGTCCCAAAACTGAACACAGTACTCAAGGTGCAGCCTCACCAACATCGAGTGCAAGGGGATGATCACATCCCTAGTCCTGCTGGCTGCACTATTTCTGATACAAGCCAGGATGCTGCTTGTCTTGGACACCTGGTCACACTGCTGGCTCATATCCATCACCAACCAACCAACCCCAGGTCCTTTCCCACTGTTTTCCAGCAGCTTTCCAGCTGGTGCTCTCCAAGCCTGTCCTGAATCATGAAATCACATCAGCTTGTGACAATGTGCCATTGTTGAAATTCAGGTTCACTTCTTTGTTGACCACCTGCCTCCCCAGGGGACCACTGTTTAGTGCTGCTGCTTTATTCCCCTAAGCAAATATCCAAGAGAAAGCTCAGGAGCTTCTCCCAACTCTTCTGTGAATCTCATGTTGTGACTCTGCCTTCCTGGGGCTGTTCTTGCTGCTTTATGGAGCAACCAAAGGACAATTTGAGAACATCATACTCTGGCTTTGTGCTGCAGTAGACCCAAATAGTGACATAAGGACATATTGCTGCAAAATACAAAGTTTGAATACAGTGCAGCTTCATTCAGTGGAGCTGACCTTGCAATAACACCTGACATATTATCCTATTGAGAGTTGTAACTTCTAATCAAAACACTTAAAAATACTGCAACCCTTGTTTTTCCATTGCATTACAAAGAAATTTGGCGGATTCCTTGGTTTGCTGCAAATGTTTGTGCTTGCATGCTTGTCATTGAGGGTTGTAGATAATTGGCTTGGCTGTGTTTGATCTCACAGTCTGGCAAAAAAAAATCCTGTGGTGTAAGGGCTTTTTTTTTTTTAATGAACTGCTGAGAAACAGAAATGATGTCATTATAAAATGCTATAGTTAATCCCTCCATGATCTTGACATTTGTAAAAAGAAAAAGTGTGCAAATACTCTTGGAAGTCACAGAATCACAGACTTACAGAATGTTAGGAGTTGCAAGGGACCTCCAAAGATCATCTAGTCCAACTCCCCTGCCCAAGAAGGATCATCTAGATTAAATCACAGAGGAATGTGTCCAGATTGGTCTTGAATGTCTCCAGAGAAGGAGACTCCACAACCTCTCTGGGCAGCCTGTTCCAGTCATCTGTCACCCTCACAGTGAAAAAGTTCCTCTTTATATTAAGATGGAACATTCTATCTTCCAGTTTGGAACCATTTCCCCTGGTCCTATCACTGGCCATCACTGAGAAGAGCCTGGATCCATCCTCCTGACACTCACCCTTTATATATTTATAAACATTAATGAGATCACACCTCAGTCTCCCCTTCTCCAAGCTGAAGAGAAAAACCCATCCAACTCCTGCCTCAACAGTTTAATGGTTAACTGGGATTTTTCTATCATACTGTAAGCCTGTGCTAGGCAGAACATTGCAGGGTTATCAAAGTTCAGCTGTGCCAGTAGGACCCCAAAGGGGAGTTTATCCACGCAGGCATAGAGCAAGTTACACTCACATGTATTATTTCTCACCAGTGCATGTCAGTCTTCTCCAGGGCAGGAGAACGCAGCAAAATGTCATGAAAGCAAAGCTCAACATCTTTGTACTTTCCCGTTTCTCATTTTCAGGTGATGTTTGATCCCAACCCTGTGTTTTCCCAGTACCATCTTCAGTCTCTAAGCAGCTGCTTCTCCTGCCTTTCTCATCCCTCAACCCAGAAAGTCATCTAGTAATTAAATGTGCAGTTTTCACGGTATACAATACATTTACCCTCTGGCATCTATCTTGTTAAAAATACAACTAATAGAAAACATCGGCTTCCTCATGCTTCTCAGTTTCTCATGTCTCAAGTGTTCATATCTAGTTTTATTTGAGATTTAAGTGTCAAGAAATCTTAAAACAAAACACTTGATCTATGGAAAGTAATACTAAAATCACTTATTCACAAGCAATATTAAATGAAAACCAGTTTTTGAAAGGGAAAATTGAGTAGTTTTTAGCCAGTAATTGATGATAAAATTATCCAAGCTTGCTAAATGCATTAACTGCAGGTATGAGGGGTAGTTCATTTATACCAGTTTGAAAATTCCTCCTGGGGTGCTCAGCACAAGAAAGACATGGAGCTGTTGGAATGAGTCCAAAGGAGGCCACAAAGATGGTCAGAGGGCTGGAGCACCTGACCTATGAAGACAGGCTGAGAGAGTTGGAGAAGTAAATGCTCTGGGGACACCTTATTGCAGTTTACAGTACCTGAGGGAGGAGTGGGTGTAAGAAAGATGAGGACTTTTTAGTAGGGATTGTAGCAATATGTAAAGGTAATAGTTTTCAACTACAAGAGGGTAGACTCAGACCAGGCATTAGGAAGACATTTTTGAGATAAGTGTGGTGAGCCCATGGAGCAGATTGACCTGGAAACATTTATGCTCTGAGAAACCTGATCTAGTTAAAAGTTGTCCCTGCTCATTGAAGGGGGGTGGAACTAGGTGATCTTTGGATGGCCCCTTCTAACCCAAACTATTCTATGATTTTGACACTGTCCCGCACGACATTCTTCTCTCTAAGCTAGAGAGGCGTGGGTTTGACGGATGGACCACTCGGTGGATAAGGAACTGGCTGAATGGCTGCACTCAGAGAGTTGTTGTCAACGGCTCAATGTCCAGATGGAGACCGGTCACGAGTGGCGTCCCTCAGGGGTCCATGTTGGGCCCGGCCCTATTCAACATCTTTGTTGGTGACATGGACAGTGGGATGGAGTGCACCCTCAGCAAGTTCGCCGACGACACCAAACTGTGTGGTGCTGTTGATACGCTGGAGGGGAGGGATGCCATCCAGAGGGACCTTGACAGGCTGGAGAGGTGGGCCCGTGCCAACCTCATGAGGTTCAACCAGGCCAAGTGCAAGGTCCTGCATCTGGGTCGGGGCAATCCCAGGCACAACTACAGACTGGGCGAAGAGTGGCTCCAGAGCAGCCCTGAGGAGAAGGACTTGGGAGTGCTGGTGGATGAGAGACTCAACATGAGCTGACAATGTGCTCTTGTGGCCCAGAAGGCCAACCGCATCCTGGGCTGCATCAAGAGAAGCGTGGCCAGCAGGTCGAGGGAGGTGATTCTCCTCCTCTACTCTGCCCTCGTGAGACCTCACCTGGAGTACTGTGTCCAGTTCTGGAACCCCCAACATAAGAAGGACATGGACCAGTTGGAGAGGGTCCAGAAGAGGGCCACAAAGATGATAAAGGGGCTGGAGCACCTTTCCTACGAGGACAGGCTGAGAGAGTTGGGGCTGTTCAGCCTGGAGAAGAGGAGGCTCCGGGGAGACCTTCTAGCGCTCTGCCAGGACCTCAAGGGGGCCTCCAAGAAAGATGGGGAGAGGCGCTTCAGTAGGGCCTGTTGTGACAGGACAAGGGGTGATGGTTTTAAAATAGAGGGAGGGAGATTTAGATTGGATATTAGAAAAAAATGTTCTTTACTGTAAGAGTGGTGGAGCACTGGAACAGGTTGCCCAGGGAGGTGGTGGATGCCCCATCCTTGAAGACGTTCAAGGCCAAGTTGGATAAGGCCTTGAGCAACCTGATCTAGTTGGGGGTGTCCCTGCTTCTTGCAGTGGGGTTGGACTAGATGACCTCTGGGGGTCCCTTCCAACTCTAATCGTTCTATGATTCTATGATTCTATAATTCCATTTTCTTCCACCACAGCCCTTATGCCCCCAGGACGTCTTCAGAGCAGTTTGTGATCATGGTGGGCTTTCAGATACTTCAGCACTTGCCCAAATGTTACTGCATTTCCATGGAGCCCAACAGAGCTGCAGGCAGATTTATTTTTTTTTTGTGAGGCAGACTGGAGTGAAAGGTGGCACAGGGTTGAACATCTGCATGTCTCAGGTTGCTCAGCTGTGAAAGGAGGAGAGTATCTCCCTCACGTGGGCAGTTTAAAATGAATAAAACTAACTTATTATAGAAAATCCTTGAATAGACAGTACTGTGGAAGTGTGCAAAGCACAGATTTCTGTGTCTTCATGTCCTTGAGTTGTGCTTTTCTTTACATTAATGCAAAGGAGAGATGGTGGTTAGGAAGCCTTTTGTATTTATAGCTTTGCATTGCTTGTCCGTGTTCCAGCTAGCACCTGTTCCCAGCTTCAGCAGGCAGCTTGCAGTCTTCAGAAACAGCCCAGATTTTAAATTTTCATTCTGTTCCAATTAAGTGTAATCTCTTTCATCCTCCATACAGATCTAGTTCCACCATTTGGGCACTTAGAGCAGCTTTATATATGGGACATTCCAACCTTAGCTACTCTGCAGCCCCATTGCCCTTCTACTTCAGCACTGGTTTGCCAGAGCTGTGCAAGTGAAACTGAAAAAATCATGAGCTTTGTCTGTAAAATGAGGCAACTTCACCACAGTCCTCAATGCATGAAGTCCCAAATTTCTTATCTCTAATTAAAATATCAGGTTTAGTAATTTATTTTTTGAAGGAGTAGCCTTGTCTATGTTAGTCTAAAGGCTAAAAAATGTTGCTCTTTGCAATGATGTAGATACTAGACTGAAAAATCCCAAGAGAAACTGTGGATTTATAGGTGATCATGCTCCAAATACGCCTTTGGTCTTGAGCCTTTATACCACCCCCAGAACCTTTCTCGAGAGGAGGGGGTTGTGCCATTTGTGCCAGCAGATCATGAGCATGCATGTCACTGGACTGGACATGAGGCTGCAGGGAAGGAGCTCTCTGAACTGTGTCCTTGCCTGAAAACAGGGAACATGGACTGTGAGATCGCAATTCTTGCTGGCTGATCACTTGCTAAGAAAAGGCAAGCTAGACACCGGAGTTCCCTCAAGGTCCGGAAAGACTCTGTGTTTTCCTTGTTAGCTATTGAGCCTATTGGCTGAATTGGGCTGTTGTGTTTCCTAAGGATGCCTGGTAGGGCACAGATTAGTTAGCTGTATCAAATACTGAGAATATACAATACTCTGGATGTGACACTTGGCACTGATAGCTATACAAAACAGTTATATCAGTAGGAAAACTTTAAAACCAAGCCAAGAGTGTAAGCTTAAATTTATATTTTTTTGCTTAAATCAAGAATAATTTAATTTTTGTTGGGCATGCTGCAAAATTAGTAGAATAAAACTGCATACTTGTGTAATACCAAGCTTTTTTCCTCCTCTCTGCATATTGAAATTATGGATTAATTAATTCTTCATTGTTTGTTTGTTTATTGTGAGCAATTTATTGCTCTGTAGATGGAGACCTTTTTTAAAGCAGAGAGCAGGCAGTGTTTAACAATACTCTGTGGATTTCCCAAAAATGCATTGCCAGTGAATTGCAGCTCCAGAATTTTTGATTAACAGGTAATTTAACATTTGTGCTCTTTTGATCTTTGGCTCTTCACTGAGATTGTCAACAGAGCTACAGGAGAACATCACTTACGGAACTGCATTATCAGGGGACCATTGTATTAGTACTAAATCATATCTTAAATGGTTTGGCCTGGCCAGCAATTAAGCCCCATGCCGCTGCTTGCTCATTACCCCCCCCAGCAGTATGGGGGAGAGAATCAAAAGAGTGAAAGTGAGAGAACTCGTGGGTTGAGATAAAAACAGTTTAATAGGACACACAACAAAAGAACATAACAACAGTGATAAAAATAGAAACACCCAAAAATTATGAACAGTGCAATTTCTCTCCACTCCATGTTAATGCTACACAAGACCCCTCCAGCTGAATTATATGAGTAAAGAAAAGAACCCAAAACATTAATTCCAGTTCCTGAAAAGAAACAGTTGGAATTTGGATTTGGAGAGTATCTTTGTGTTCAGAGTGGAGATATACATGGCAAAAGAAATGTGGAGGAAATGCTTAAAACTCTCCTTGAACCCATTCTTGACTGGAAGCCAAAATGCCACCATCCTGTCAATTGAAATAGCAGAAGCTACGCTACGGTGAACTCAAGTTGTAAGGACAAAGATAAACCAATGAATTTAATTGGTGTATCTGCAGTTCCCCTCCAAGTTGAGCACCCAGACCTCAGTACTGTTGAGATGCTCATTTATCATGTCCTCATGTGTTACATTTTCACATGTGCACCTTGCACCCCAGGTAACCAGACTTTGAAGGATCTCTTCCTTCAGGACCGATATAACAAGCCCTCTGAGAGACAGAAGAGAAAGCTCAGGGGAAGTAGCAGGTGGGTAGAATGCTCACCATAAACCTTCACTTGTGAGACTGTATGTATAACCCCTTTTCCCCGTGAAACTGTAGAGAATCAGTTTTCTCTGCAAAGCACTTGTGGCTTGTATGCATGAAAATGCAATATTTCTGCTGCAGTGAACTGCTTCTCCACGTAGTTTTACAAATTGCTTTGTTGTATTCATGCCTTTTTTATCACTTTATTCTCTTCTTAGAAAGAGAAATAAGGCAAGTATTCACAGATTCACAGAATTGTAGGAGTTGGAAGGGACCATGAGAGATCATCGACTCCAACCCCCCTGCCAAAGCAGGTTCCCTAGAGGAGATCACACAGGAACATGTCCAGATTGGTCTTGAATATCTCCACAACCCCCCTGGGCAGCCTGTTCCAGTGCTCCCTGTTCCAGTGCTCCGTCATCCTCATCGTGAAGAAGTTCTTTTGTGTATATAAGTCCTTACAAGCTGCCCACAGATCAAAATCTGTGAATCTGCAATCCACGGAATTATCTCCCTTCAGATCCCTCATGAATCTCCGTAACTTTGGACTCACAAATCTTTTGTATGTAACATGGTTATAAAAATGTCATGTGATAGTCTACAATATCCATTGATAATGTGTTCTATGTTATACTACTCTCCCCATTGCAAATGCATGACTTATTTCTAGTTCTGTTTTCACTGAAGATTAATTTTTAGGAACGCAGACCTTTTTTTAATCAGGAAACCCCTAAAATTAAAGTACTTGCCTCAAAAAAGAAAAAAAAACAAAAACCAGGGGTGGGATTAACAACTCCCCATTCTGTGTGTGAGTCTGGTAGCCTAGGTTGGAAAACTCCTGTGATCCAGGAGATCTAGGACACTCCACAGGTACAACTGATGCACCCATCTGCTTCTCCTCAGAAAAGTGTGCTTGCATACATTGTGGAGAACATTCCTCCATCAGGACCTGTTCGCAGACACATTTTAGGAGACCTGTCAGCTCCCAGTGGCAGAAGTCCAATTTTCAGGTTAGAATCTTCATTTTCCAGACAATATGGAAACAATCATTGAATCATAGAATCACGGAATGTTTTAGGTTGAAAGAGGCCTCAAAAATCATCTAGTTCCAACCCCCTGCCATGGGCAGGGACACTCTTCACTAGACCAGGTTGCTCAAAGACCTATCCAACCTTGCCTTGAACATACCAGGGATGGGGCTGCCAAAGCTTCTCTGGGCAACCTGTGCCAGGGCCTCACCACCAACACAGTGAAGAATATTTTCTTTCTATCTAGTCTAAATCTGTCTGATTTTATTTTAAAATTATTATGCCTTGATCTATCATGTATTTGCTTATGTAAACAGTCTCTCTACATCTTTCCCGTAGGCTCCTTTAGGTACTGGAAGGGTGCTATAAGATCTCCCTGGAGCCTTCTCTTCTCCAGGCTGAACAAGCCCAACTCTTTAAGTCTGTCTTCATATGAGAGGTGCTTCAGTCCTCTGATCATCCTCCTGTGGACTTGCTCCTACAGCTCTATATCTTTCTTCTGCTGGGGACCAAAGAGCTGTTCAGTACTCCAGGTGGGATCTTGTGAGAGCAGAGTAGAGGGTCAGAATCCCCTTCCTTGACCTGCTGGTCATGCTTGTTTTGAGGCAGCCCAGGAAACAGTTAGCTTTATGGGCTGTAAATACACATGGCTGGGTCATGATGAGCTTTTCATCAACCAACACATGGGACAGAATCTAGCTCAATGGGGCAGAGTCTGGCTGGAGGCCTGTAACTAGTGGAGTCCCTCAAGGGTTGGTACTGGGACCAGTATTATTCAGTGTCTTCATTGATGACCTGGATGAGGGAATAGAGTGCACAGTCAGCCAGTTTGCTGGTGACACAAAGCTGGGAGGGGTGACTGACACACCAGAAGGTTGTGCTGCCATTCAACAGGATTTAGACAGGTTGGAGAGCTGGCAGGGAGAAATTGAATGAGATTTAACAAGGGCAGGTGTAGAGTCTGGCATCTGGGGAGGAACANCATAAGGAAGATGTTCCACTCCCTTAATCATCTTGTGGCCCAGCACTGGACTCTTTCAAGAAGTTCTATGTCCTTCTTGAACTGAGGGGCCCAGAACTGGACACAATATTCCAGATGCGGTCTCACCAGGGCACAATAGAGGACGAGAAGGACTTTTTCGTTGTGAGGGTGACAGAGAACTAGAACAGGCTGCCCAGAGAGGTTGTGGAGTCTCCTTCTCTGGAGACATTCCAGACCAATCTGGACACGTTCCTGTGGGACCTAATCTAGGTGATCCTGCTCGGGCAGGAGGGTTGGACCAGATGATCTTTTGAGGTCCCTTCCAACTCCTAACATTTTTTGATTCATGGATTCATACATTCACAGATTCTTTGAACACCCTCAAGTCCTTCCCAATCCATTGGCTGCTCTGAATCCAAGCCCTGAAAAAATACCTTTCTTGCCTTTGTTATGCTGTGTCCATGTTTATTCGAATCTGTGGTTGTTGAAATATACTGGTTTATCCAAAAATCCTGACATGCATTGAAATACATGAATACAGCTGTTATTTGGCCAGGCTGACTAATTGTTCACAAGCTACCTTACACACCTGCCCTGCTGAATTCTGGCAAACACATTATTTAGTATAACTAATCTTTCTTTTTCTCAAAAATAGTTCAAATAGATTCATACTGTCTCTTTTCAAACATCCCAGTCTCTCTGGCCTGGAGGAGGTTGAGTTGTTCTTTGCTGTTAAATGAGGTATTGATTTCCTATTTCTGCTGGCTGACATCCTGTCGTATGAAAGACTTTAATCAATAGATCATATGTCAGCTCTAGTTATTTCACATACCATATTATTATTAACATCATCATCATCATTTTTATTAGTTTATGTTTTTACCTGGGCTGCTCCAGGGTCTTTCCCCTTGTTCTTTCCTCTAGTTCCTTTTCAATGACCTTGCAACATAAACTGTCAAAAAATAAACTTTTGCCTCTTGATGCCAAAATCAGGCAGTAAAATGAGGGGTTAAAGAGAAAAATTCCCTTCCACAATAAACCTACTGCTGCCTCACCCATTCTGTATCATCCCATGTGATCTGTTACAACTTCCCACTTCTCTCCTTCACGTTTGGGATTGCAGAACTTCTCCTGGCAGGACCTGTATTGGTCCTGTTCTGTGTGGGAAACAAGTTGGATGCCCCACTCCTGTCAGTGGATAGTGCCCGCTTTCCCTTTGCCCATCTTTGCTTCCCAGTGACCAGCTGAAGCCCCACATCTCAGTTCACCACAGCATCCTTGTACTACAGTAACCACTCCTACGTAGGTTGTCCGCCTTCTACAAAGTACAGTAATTAACTAAAGGGCATTTTCTCCTTAATTCTGATCTCATTCCTGCTGGTTTTCTGCACAACTATTGGCCTCTACTAAGAAGGTCCTCTGTTAGATCAAAGTGGTGGAGGACTGGATCAAGTCTTCTTTTCTGTATAGAGACACTCTGCTGCCCGTACTGTCATTCCACGCACCTCGTTTTTCACTGTATCCACTGGGACTTAGAGCTGTTTGGAATTAGCCTGTGTAATTCTTCATATCTCCTTTTACCAGGCTTTTTTATAGTGATGTGTTTCTGTTTTGTCTAACATATTTCTGTAAACTTTCAGGTCCATTACTGGAAAAAAGCACAGCTGGAATCTGTAACAAGAATAGACATTTCTACAGTTGCATCCTTTTTAATCTATGGTGTCCATCTGCACATCAAACACATAATTAATGTCAAGCTATTCTTTTAGAAAGAAATTAAGGGCTAGTTTTGATCATTTTCATAAGTATGGATATTCAGTGAAACTTATTCATCTTGTTTATGAATATATTTTTGTATGTATGTAATCTTTATTTTGTTCAAGAAAACAGAAAAAGCTTATATAAGTGATAATGAAATACAGTTTATGTTACAAAACCTTATATTTCTATATTAATTTTTTTTTTGTGGCTTACATTCAAATAAATTAGCTGTCTAATGAATACATTTTAGGACATCTACTAATGAGTTGTAATGGTCTTTTTCCTATAGAGCTATAGACATTTTGTCTTCTAATTGATAGCAATTCCGTGTTCTCATGCTTTCAAGAAGGCAGAGCATAGTTCTCTGAAATACAGAGAAGTACCGTGCATCATCTGACCTTCAGGTCTTGAGAGACACAGTTATCCAAAACATAAAGCTTTGCACTAGAACCCAGAACAAGTCTTGTGATGCAGAGGTAAATCTTTTTATTCCACTGTCTGCAGCTAATACTCAAATGATGAAATATTTTCAGTTTAGGCTGTTTAAAATTCCCATTTAAATGACAGAGTGTAAGGAGTTTAAATTCTTTGACTTATGAAGAAAATAGGAGCTAGCAAGATCCTAAGCTGTACCATAGGAAACTTTAATTATGTATGTGCATAATTTAAACTTTACTTTATATGTGAAACTGTACGGTATGTACTCATCCTACATTCTCACAGTTTGTTTTCAAGGTATTGCACTGGACTTTTATTTCAGTGCAATCATGAGAAAACCTCTGTACCTGTAATTTGATATAATTGGGCTGTGATGGGAGCTAATGGGCAGATAAAATACTTCTTGACAGCTTTTCAAAATTTGTGTGGAAAGGAAAATACCAGTTCTTTTTACATAAATTCATCCGTGACTAACAGTTGTGATTATGATACTTGCAACCAAGAGAAACACTACCTTTGCAGTGGTTTGACCCTGGCTGGAGGCCAGACTCCTACCTAAGTCACTCTATCACTCCCCTTTTAGCTGGACAGGGGAGAAAATACATGTTGAGAGGCTTTGGAGTCGAGATAAGGACAGGGAGAAATCATTCTGCAGTTAGTGTCACAGGCAAAACAGACTCAACACAGAATAAAGTGGGCTGCAGGGGGACCCCCGCCCCACCATGGTATTCTCCACAGGCCGCAGGGAATCTTCTCTCAGCACCTCCTACTCCTCCCCTTCACTGACCTTGGTGTCTGTAAAGTTTCTTACACCTTCTCAGTTCCTTCTCTGGTGGCAAAATGTGGCTGTTTGCATTCTTCTCTCTCTAAAATGTGATTCCCAGAGGCCTGTGACCAACGTTGATTGGCCTGGCCGGCCTTGTCGGTAACAAGGTTTGGGAGGTTGGCCTTGGGAGCCCAACTGGTATCTGCTCTGTCAGACCTCAGAGAAGATCCTACCTGCTTCTTGCAGAAGCCACCCCACAAAACCACCACAATCTTATAGCAGGGTATCTCCTACCAAGCTGGATGAAACTACACAAGGAATTAGTCTCTCAAGTCTGAAAAATAAGTTATTTGACATTTTAGCTTTCCCACTTTCACTTGACCCTCAAAATCACCCTCACGATTTTGCCTTCTGACTTTGCTTTCTGAACCTCTCCAGATTTCCCTCAAATTCTTCCCTTCTCTTCATGAAGTTTATTTATGAAATCAAAGCCTTTAATTTCTGTCCTTTCAGAAGACACTGAGCCAGTGAAAAACAGCAAAATTGAGTATTGCTATGAAGTGATTAAAAATGTTAATTTTTAAGTTAGTAGGATTTTTGAAGTCAGTCTGCATTACTATTTAAGGCTTTGTCCCCAAATAAGTTCTGTGCTGTCACAGAGAAGGAATGTCCTTTCAGAGAAAACCAAGCTCAATGGTGAGGAATACAAACTGTATTTCTTTACAGAGTAAGATATAAACCTTAATTGTGAATTCAGCCAAAATTACCGATAACCCAGGTAAACCCAAATAACCCACATTGTGGGTTTGTTTATATTTTTAATTATTATTTGAGTAACATTTTTTTTCAGATTGTAATTTAGAATTGTAACTTTAGCAAAATTCTTAAGCACACATTTAAGAATATGTCACGTGTTTTGATAATTTAAACTCATGACTGAAGTGCCTTGAAGAGGTACAGAGATACTAATGCTTTCACTGGTGATTAGTATTAACTCTTTATGAGTATTGATTCATCATATAAGTCCTTTTTGAGACATTCCAGGAAGAAAAGCCAGTCACAATACCTTGGCTAAAGGACTTAGTTTTCAGTACACCATCAGGAGGATCATGCAATATCACTTCATTCAGTGGGTTTTCAGTTCCTGTTTTGGTCTGTACTGTTTTTATTTTGGCAGAAAATAAGCTTTCACACAGAGATTATTAACAGTGCATGGAGAATAGATAGAAATCTTAATTTTCAAACAAGCAGTTTTGTCATCACCTGTTATAACAATGTCTAGTTTCTTAAAGATCTATGTATCTTGCTTCATTTGCTTTATGACTGAATTACAGTTAGATTTTCTATTGTCCTATTTCTCAGGTCTGCTGGATAAATAAGATACTCAGAATTTCTCACGATGTAGAAAACCATGGCATGTCTTATTGGCCTCCCAGGGCAGAGCTGTGTAGCTCCAGCTGAACCCAACCATGGATCCTTGGGAAGCTGTTGCTGACCTGACCTGGAGGATGATGCTCTTTGGCTGATAGAGACCTATCTGGCTCTTACGATTTGCTGCCAGAGCCTTTGGAGGCTGTACCTGTAAATACTTCTGTAGTACAGAGATGAGTGACAGGAGGCAGCTCTTCACTCGAGCTTTCCCTTCCTCCCTAACTTTTCTATCCCCATCACCCTTTTCCAGGGTGAGGACTTTGAAGGTACCTCTTACTGCTATGAATCTGCCGATGTCTTGTACAATTAGCACTTCAGCCCATCTGCCAGACCTATTCTCAGTCCTGCTTTTATTCCTTGATGTCAAGGAAGATGCAACTGCAGCTGTTAAGCTTCATCCTTGCTGAATGGTGGCATTTCTTTTCTTAGGCTGAGCTGTCTGCCCCAGCAGTCCCACAGCTCCTAATTGAGGAAGTACAACTTTATTCATCTGAAGGTTTCTCTCCTCTAATGTACTCCAGGTCTTTCTTCCTCCAGATAATATGGGAGGCACAGTGTAATATCCAATTCAATTAAAAAAAAATATTCTAAACTTTAAAAAGCATTATTTAAGAGAATACTCAGTGTCAGCTTTGGATTTTCTTCAAGAGTCTGCTTGCAGTAAACCAAGACTTTTATTAGCAGTTTAAATTGTAATTTATTTCTCTTTCCTGGACATCTATCACTTCACAGGTTTCACAGTCAGGATGGGTTTCAGAATTATGTCTGCCATTATTTCAGTGTTGTCTCTGATGCTGAATCATATGGTGTATGTGGGATAGTAACTTAACTGTGTGTTTCTTTTTAAGGTTCTCTTTGCGACTGTGCTTCAACGGTCTTGCTGCAAAGAGATCGAAATCTTTCCCAGTTAAGATTATAAGGATTTCTTTATTGCCATGCCAGTTATGACAAATCTACCTGAAGATACACCAAAATTAAATTACTTTATTGTCATTTTTTTTCTGCTAGTCAGGGAAGATGTGGGGGAATGTCAGGGCTACTCAATTGGTTTCCATCATTTATAATCCCTAAGACATACTTTGAGTTATCCACCTTTTGAAAAGGCCTTGCAAACCTTCATCTTTCTCTGTTGCTACTAATAACTGCAGGGAAGGCAGCAGAAATCTTATTTCAAAGCTAGCTACATCTAATAGCTGTGGTTTTTTACATTAGCTCACACTGGATCCTTTTACTGTTGGAGAGTGATTGTTTGGCTAATTTCAACTAGGTACTTGCATAGGAAGTCTCTTGCATGTCCTGATTGGTGAAAATCTCTTTCCTATGCAAAGAAGGTTGTAAGAACTGTAAATGTCTTGGTCTATGTTTTTGGTATTTCAGTATTTTCTGGAGGATTTCAGAGGTCCTCACTCCTTGTGGAACTCCTGCAAAGCTTGTAAATGCTGCAAGAGTTGAGACATTCTGGTCGAGGTAGCATATAAAGCTTATACATTTTATAGCTACAGGGAGAAGTGCTGGAGGCAAAAGTCTCTCTAGTATTCCAGCTTCATAATGCCACAGGTGTCATTAAGCTGTTGGGTATTCTTGATCCTAGCCAAAATAAGATCAGAGGGATACTTTTTGATATTTCAACAGGAATACATTTTACTCTCCTCTTGGTTTCTCATCCCTGAACTGTGAAAGAAGTGTCAACTACCTTGAAAAAATGTTCTGTCTCTCTGATTCTCTGCACAAAGAGCAGAGATTTCTTGTGAAATCCAAGTAACTCATGAAAAAGCAGCCATTTTTGTAAGAAAATGGTTGTACTATATGTGAATTTGAATGTGTGTTTTCGTGAAGCTGCTAAGCAGAGTGGTACATTTCTATTTTAAGAGGAAAAGAGACAAAAAATAAGTAAATTTTGCAATTCCACTCCCCCCCCACACACACACAAATTTCTGGCATTTCATTCCTAGTAGCTCAGAGGTTCTACAACATGTTTTTTCTTCAAGTACATTGAGCCACTGTCCCAGCCACAGATGGGGTCCATTGGGACACACCTGAGCTTGCTCCAACCTACCAGGGCTATTGGTGGCAGGGTACCCATGGGAGCACAAAGGGATACTGCGGACTTGAGTATTTTGAACAAATTTTGCTCAAATTTGAATTGAATATTCATGTCAGCCAGTAAGACTACCTTGAGTATTCCTCCCCTAGGGCAGATGGACCTCACCACACAGCTGCAGGGCTGAAACTCAGTTTGATGCAGTAAATGTATGACAGGGAGATGATGGAGGTAGAGACTAGCTTCTTAATTTTACATATATTAATTTCTCAAGCAAGAATCAACCAAAACAGACTCATGTTTGACAGAATTCATTCACATGGAGGTTACATTTTTTGCTGAGCTGAAAGCATTTTATAAGTACCATTTACAAAGCAGGATACTACCCTATATAATTTTTTCAATTTAAAAGGAAGTCATGGTCTCTGCATCAATCCAAGAGAATTTATTGACTTCAATCAGGCTGTTAAGAGGAGGAAGCAAAGAGGTTTTCCCTAAACTAGTTTTGGTCAGAAGGACTCCAAGAAATATAAATAAATGTTTCTGGAGATGGACTGTCACTCATTACATACAGTGCTGTCAATTTCATCCTTCCCACCTCACATTACATTCTGTTGATATTTTACCTCTCTGGACCATGGTACTTCTGTATTAGCCACACATTTCATTGGTTCACTTACTCTCATTGCCACATTGTTCTGCTCTGTTTTATCTGTCCATTTTCAAGCTTTTAAGTAAAATTTCAGATGCTTTTTTAACTGCAATGTAGCTGCTGGTACCTCTAAAAAATACCGATCTTTTGGAAACTTCATTGGATATTCATAACCAATTCTTAGCCCCACACTTAGTTTCACTGAAGCTATTTCCTACATATACTATTGTAGTAAAAGAAAATTAATTGTTCCTTGCATTTATAGTCCCAGAACAAAGATTTGCTTCAGTCTCAAGTCTACCTGTATCTGAGCATTGCATCTGCTGTGGGAGGTGATTTTCCCATCAGTTTTGCTCCCTGGTGTACATGCAACAGGAACCAGGCAGAGCCAAAAGGAGGGCTCTTGCTTCACACCCACATGATGCACCTTTCTGAAGAGCTTACAGGAAGATTTTGTGGTCAGCCCATCTTTCCTGGAAAAGAGCTACCCTTCTGTGTCCAGAGCATGATGGAAGTAAGTGCACCCATGCCTTGGACCCATGCATCAGCTGGAAGATGGTGTGATTCCGTCATCTGCCACTCTTCACCCAGCAAGAGTTCTGGGAACACCAAGAACCAAGGAGAGTGGAGAGGGACCCTCAGACCACCTGTATTTTACACCATCACCTGGTACCTCCAGTGAAGAAAATACACCTCCAGGTGGCCCTGGAAGCCAACATGACTTGTACATCCTTGGGAAAGGAGTGACTCCCATGGGTGCCTGTCTCTTGCTCTGGAGACTGCAAGGGAAGCACAGGATAACAAATCAGCACACATCATCACCCTGACTAGGGTGCTGAGCTCTGCTGCAGGCTTAGCATGTGCCTCCAGCCAGCTGAAGGTTATCTCACTGGTTATACAGGTGAACAAAGTGCAGACTCCTGCAGGTAAGCATCCTGCTGCTGAGAGGGGTGGTGTTTCTCCCTGGTCATCTGCTGAACAAGTAGATAAACATCACTTCAGCTCTCTGCTGTGAACAGGAATGGGTTCAGACAGCATCAACTCCATAATATGCAGTGAATGAAATCTAACAAATAACAAGACTAATGACATGTCACATCCTCCATTGCTTTCACAGGCAACACTATCAGGTCCCACTTGGGCTAGTGATGCCACAGCTGAGAGGTGTGTGCCAAGAAGAGAAACACAAGAGTTTCTGGCAGTTACTTTGTGGGTGGCATCACATAGTCAGCCATATCAGGGATGTGTTAGAAAAAGCTGCGCTTTTTGCACACAGTAAACTTATAGAAAATGAGTGTGCAAGCTGTCACAGTCTCTTGTTTGGGCTCCTGCATGACTGAAGCAACTGAAAATGCTGGGGTTTAGCTGCTGGTTCTATCAGATGGAGTAGAGGTGAGGCTGAAAGTCTTTGAGAAACTACAGCTTGTAACTCTGCCCTGTTAGGGACTGTCTTTTTCTACTAGGAGATGGCTCCATAGATTTGGGTGGAAAAATAAATCCATATCTGATGTTGGACAAAATTTGCAGGCAAGGTTTCTGGTCACAGGAAGATTAGGCAGCATATGAATGTGGTCCCACACTGTCTTCTTCAGATCTAAGTATTATATCCTGTTTCTCATCCCCATCAAGTTGGGAATCAAACAGATCAAGCCTTCACCTGAAACCTTTAACAGGATCCCTAGTGGGCATCACCAGCAGACAGAATTAAATAAAAAAGGTTTCTTCATTAAACTGAAAAGCAGATGTGACCCCTTGGAGGGAAATACATAGTTTTCAAGAAAAAGGGGAAAGGTTTTGTATTCCTGTATTCTCCACAGGTTCAGAAAAGAGATGTTTTGAACTTCAACATTTGACACTCTCATGCACTGGCAAAAATATCTACTTTCAGGACGGAGAGGCCCGGGTGAGCTGTTGCCTGTTTTTGAACCATTCCGCTGGGGACTGATGACCGCAGGAGGATCATGACTGTTCTCCCCATACATGATGCCAGAGGGCAGCCATGGCACTGCGGTCAGCCCTGGGCTTTTGGCACAAGGAGCTACCAAGAGAGGTAAATCAGCTGCAGGCACACGATAGCGAAGCCAAGACTATAAATATTGAGAGAATCCCTTACCATTCCTCCAGGGTTAGGGTGGCAGAGCTGATGCTCCCCAGCTGGGCACCAGATCATAACCCTCCCCAGCCCTGGCCCAAGTGGGACTCTAGACCCATCCTTGACCTTCCTTCAGCCATGTGAAAGCAGGACCCTGCAAGAGCTTTTGATCCATCTCCAGCCACAACCAGATCTCTCTGGGGTTCTTCTCAATTCTGCCTTGCTACAAGGTTGCAGACAGCTTTCTCCGTTTTTCTGCCCAAAGTCCTTTTGGTCTTTTTCAAGCTTCTTTGAACAAAGGACTTTGCTATACACAAAGGGGTTTCTGGGTCAGCTTTATCAAATAATCTTGGTACTGGAGGCACATTTTATGCCAGTAAGATAACTTACCAGTTTTGCACATGAAATAAGTTTTAGTGGGAAAGGTTTTTTGTTTGAGGATTTTGGGTTATTTTTAGTATAGCTATTTCTGACTATTTTTTTTTTAAATGTGGGAACACTTTTTATTTTTATATTACCATATGGGTCATAGAAATAATCATGTGATCCCAAGTGAGATAAATGTTTTTTCCATGCTGTTTTTTATAGGAAAGGGCTGCCTTTTGGGTATTTACCACCAAATACGCCCTACATATGAAAAAAAACCCACCCAAGAATATACAGACCAGGCTTCAGAACACACATTTCCCAAAATGAGGCTTGGTTATCACAGGGAAAACCTACAATTTTATTATTGTGATCTTTATATATTTTCTATAAACAGAGATTTTTAATGCACTTTCTGCTTTAATTTCCCTTTCTGCTCCCATCCTCAGGAGTGGTGGGCACATGACTTCCAGGTATATCCCAGAGATGCAAACAGCAGTCATGGCAGCAGAGACACCTAAAACCTTGCAGATTGGTTAAAGGCCAAAAGGGTCCATGGATGACTGGGTTGCAGAGGACTTCCTGTGCCTCTGAAGTCCTAAGGATAAAGCCTTTGAGGTATCTCTCAGAAGATGTAACTCATTTCTCCAGACCCACCAATATTCTTGCATTGTTACTAGTGCACTTACACTGTGCTGTACAGGAGCTGGGAACCTTCTCTGCTCCCAGGCAGCATTTTCAGACTGTTCTGGTGGTTGTGTCAAAGTGGGAATTTACATAGTTTCCCCATCTGACAGGGAAACCGTACCTGCAGGCATAGTTCTTAAGAAAATCTAAGGTCTACTCCAAAAAGTAAGGGGGAAAGATTCATCTGGATATGTGATCCCCCAGAAATTTAGACTTGGTTTCTGAATCACAGATGTTCTTCAGAATTCATGTTCTCTCCAAATGAAGCCATATCTCCTGCTTAATACTTTTTTCTTTGTGTGTGTGTGGTGAGCTCAGCCATCCATCTCAAAAGTTGAATACTCTAATTCAGAGCATTCAAGATTTACTAATGTAGCTCTCAAATTGTAATGCAGATAACAGTGCAGCTCTGTGAAAGCATTCAATTTAGAGATAAAATAGAAAAGGACTCTCTTCTGCATTTCAGTATTGATATAATTTAAATGCCACAACAGTGCAATTCATTCTTGCATGCCTTTGGCTAACTGCCAGCCACAAAAATGGAGTGTGAGGAGAGAGACAAGAAAGAGAAGGCATTATGGAAAGATAAAGTACACTGGGAAAAGGGTGATTGTAATGGTCAGACCTGTACCTATGCTATTATTTTTGTTGCGTAACTCCAGTAAAACTCTGCCTATAAATATTCGGTAGGCAGGCTTGATCCCTAAAATCCATCATTTTTCTAGGTCTGCCAACTATTTTCCTATTAGCAATTCTAGTAATTATTGCACTTGCAAATAAAGCAACAGTAGAATTGAGAACTGAAAAGCAAGACTGAGAGATTTCCCAGGTTCAAGCAGGCAGCTTAAATGTTCTGACGTGGCTGAGGGGGCTTGCACGTCCGTCTGCTGCAGGGCTGTGAGGGACAAGCTGTTTGAACCGGAGAAGCTGGGATATATTGCACTGAGGTTTCCCTGTCTGGGTTGTTTTAGAATATTTTTTTTCACATGAGAGTTAGTGTGAATAAATTATTTTCATCTAACTCTAAATATTCTGATACATGCAATAAAAAGAGATGTATACTTGCACTTAGCAAACCTAGGAACTGTTTCATAAATATTGAAGAGTGCCACACTTGGTGCAAAGTCCCTTTAAGTGACCTTGCCTGTTTCCATAGGGCAACATGTCTCAAGTCTGTTTAAAAGAAAATTGGCCAGCGTGTTTCCTTTAAAATAAAAGATGGATTAAAAGTTTCTGTAAGAGCTCATTTCCACTATAACTCACTCATTTTCAAGTCAACACTACAGTCCAAAAAACCAATGTTTAGGTCATCCACAAGGTATTTCTGTCAAAAGAATGTAACAGCTGTCAGTCTTCACCATCTGTTTTCTTACAGTAATTCTTCTTTTCACTCGAATTCCCATCTTTTAGGTTGTCCAGAGACAAGCTGTTTTCTGCAGTCTGTGGTTCATTTCGAGGAAGTCCCAAGTGTGATCATTTGAAGTTAGTGAATTTTTAGAACGCAGAATTAAATTGCAAAATATTTTGGCTGCATTACAGTGAGGATTGCAGCAGTGAGGACTCCTGTTTATTTTTGATTAGGAAAATAAACAGAAAAGTGGCAAACCAGAAGAATGGAGCTAGGGAGTTGGACTCATTCTGATTGTGTCCTTAATAGAGTCTGACTGCTGTCTCTGGGTCCAGTGGTAGAGTTACCTTGGGAAGAGTGTTGATTTCTATCTGGAAACATGGGAAGCATCGCATGAAATAAGACTAGATGTCCACCTGGTCTGTCAGGTATCCCTGAGTGCCTGTGCATACAACTAGTTGGAGGACAGCAGAGAGTTGGTGTGGAGAGCGTGGTGGAATGGTACTTGATGGACTTCAGTGCTTGCAGCTAGGTTCCGCGTGGCCGTGTGAAGCTGGCATTTGCTCTCTTTGGTTAGGGAAAGCACTGTGCTGGCATGGCTGGACCTCACGTACATCAAAGACGGTGAAGTCTGGGGCGTGTGGTGCTGCGCTGCAGAAGCACAAGTCTCTGCACACTCAGTTGTGTCTCCATCATACACCACTTTGTCATGTCATTCCTAGCAGCCCCTGAAACTGTAAAAAGCCTTACAGTGGTCATGCTAACAGCTAGCTTAGAAAGTAAGTTCTTGCCACTCCTTTATTGTACCTAATATGAGTGTATGCTACTAGCTCTGTAATTGATTGATCCTCCTGTTAACTCTGTAAGACTCTATTATTTCATACCTTGAAATAAAGAAATCCAATTTGTTTTCTAATTAACAAGAGGATATTTCCTCAGGTGTAGACAAATGCTGCCTTCCAAATACTTGAAATGCTACTTTGCTTTTGGCTTCTGACAGAGCAGAGAGCAATGTTCTTTGGTATATCTGATTTTGTTCACTTACTCTCTGAACAGCCACAGGCTTTTCAGTTTCTCTATGACACAGGAATTACTTTATTGCCCTATGTGCATTAATATTTGCACTATCCCTTTCTGGACTCCTTCTGTTTAAACTCTATTCTTTTGAGATACAGAGATCAGAACAGATGCACTGTTAAAGGCAAGGGTGAACATTTTGTTTACCTTGGGACCTTATAAATCAAGAATTTTCTGTCCTGTTCCTCGTGCTTCCCAACATTTTAACTGTTTCTGTAAGTAGGATTTCATATAGAGCACAGACACGGGTCTTTCCCCTTTGTGGCTGCATTGAATTTCCAAACTAATAATCCAGAGGAGTCATTCATACCAGTTCCCTTACATTTGTCTGTCCCCTAGCTGTCACATTGCCTTGGCAGGACTCTCTTGAGGAATTCCTCCTGGTTTATTCTAATGTTGATTAATCTGAAGAATTTTTTTTTCTATTCATCTGTTCTCTAGTTTTCTGAGGTCATATATAAACATAATTAGTGCCACTAGTTTCAGTTTGGGACTTAAGCGTGCTCAAATGTAACCTTCCATCATACTGAGGAGCGACCTGTTATTGATGCATCTGCTCCTACAGTGTTTGCAGGTCGTGCCACTGCTTATCTTTCACACTATGATTTACTTATCTTCTTGTACAGAACTCTGCCAGTGGCTTTTTGAAAGCACTGCTGAGCCACGACAGCTGCTTCTGTTTCCATCTGCTATCTCGAAGAGTGGTAAAAAAATTAAATGATCCCTCCGAGTCCTTCTGTCTGAGCAGCACTTTAAAAATGAGTGCAAGAATCATGGTTGTGACCGATCCATTTGCCTTTTGTTCCTCTTATGTGAGGAGAGGACAGCTGAAAAAATCTTCCCTGATACAACGTTTGACTTATGCCTTTCTTGTTGACTGATTCTCACTTTTACAGACTTGTCTTTATCTTAAATTAAATCAACTTCAGATATCATTGAAGCCAGACATCCTTTGAAACTTCATGCTGATAGGAAGAGACAGATATCAGCTAAGCAGCAGGTATTAAAATACCAGGATCCACTTTAGGAAAGGAAGATATAGCTACTTTACAAATGCATTTTCAATTTTAGGGTTTTTTTTTTTTTTTTGTTGCTGTTCTTCCCTATATTCCTAAAAGGAATGCGGCAGCACTCTTTGATCTTGGAAGACTGCAGCACATTGAGGAGTGTAACAAAACTGTTTCCTTGCTTATTATAAAAGCCAGAATGTTTTAGTCTTTCCCATCATTTCAGTATTAGATTGCCCTTCAAATTGCAGAACAAAGCAGCTGATATTAAAAGGAAAGAATTCATCTCTTCTCATTATGTGTTTCAAAAAGGGACTGGAGAAATGCATGGCATGAAAAATCCGTAGCCATTAAACACAGCCTCTGGCTCAAGAACTCCCTGACGTGCAACACGCTGCAGAGGACATGTCCCTGTATATTTTCCTTGTTTATGTAGTCTTCCCTTTCTTTCTGTTGTCCCAGTCTCCTGGGGGATGGAGGAAGGATATTGAGTGGTGCCACATGTCTGGGTGTGCATGAACAGAGAGGTTTGTCCTGGAGATAGGAGGGTGAGTCAGTAAACCTTGTGTAGGGCAGTTGGGTCCTTTCTCCCCCCTTACACGGAGCATGGGAACAGGAGCTGCTGGACAGTTATCTGATCATTTCCTCCTGAGCAAAAGCAAAAGCTTCCCTAAGAAGGCAGGTGCTTCAATGAAAACAGAGGACATTGTTGCTTTGTGAAATTATTTAACAAAGATTATAGAGACTGTATTCAGCATCTTTGAAATATGACATCTTTGATCAGCTGCATGTGCAAAAATGGGCTGAGGTAAAAGACAGGGAGAGAATGCATGGTTACTTTTAATTAAAATGATTGATTACTACAGTGTGTGATAGTCTGAAACTGATTAATGTTCTTAATAAGTTACTTTAATCTATTTGTGGGTTTCTTTTTAAGTCTCTTGTGGGTATACGTTATCAATACCTTCCTTGGCTAAAGCAAATTATTTTTCCTATCTTTTTTAGGGTGGTTTATCCAGATAGACACATTCAGAATTACAGATGTTAAAAATCTGAGGTTGCTTATTCATAGTCAGGAGGCTTAACTAATTATTATCTATAACATACGACCTTCTAATAACCTTCCCCACATAGAAAAGATGCAGAATGAGACAGTAGTAATTAGAGAAGTCATGAATGTAAAATTACAACTTCTGAGTAACAGTTTAATCACTGATTAGTTAATGCTGGTCAGTATCTTACCCTCTATGAGGACAAGGTATAAATCTCATCTGACTGACCATACTGTCCTCCTGCATGTTGGGCCAGGGACACTGCCACAGCCTGGTCCTGCAGTGGTGCTGCCCAGGAGGTGACAGTCCTGCCTTCCCGCTGGGACTCAGCAGCCCTTCTCAGTGGGGAAATACTGTGGGGCTGGAGGATTGCTGCTCTCATGATTTTGGCTTTGTGTGGCAAGGTTTTTGTGGCAGGGGAGGGGAGGGGGCTACAGGACTTCTGTTCAAAGCTGTTAGATGCTTCCCCCATGTCTGACAGAGCCAATATGCTCCAAGACAGACCTGCTGCTGGCCAGCACCAGGCCCAGCAGGGACAGGCAGGGGCAGCACCTTAGTGATAGTAGATTTAAAAAGAAAATAAGCAAGAGGTTTTTGCCACCAGAGGACTCAGATGCAGGGTCAGTGAAGGTGGGGAAGGAAGTGATCCAGGGACTGGAGCAGACATTCCTCTGCAGCCCCTGGAGAAGACTGTGGTGAGGCAGGCTGTCTTGCGCATCATGGAGTTTGATGTGGGAACAGATATCCACCTGCAGCCCATGGAGGACCCTATGCTGGAGCAGGTGGATGCATCCAAAGGAGGCTGTGGTGGCATGGGAAGCCCATGCTGTGGTCACATGGGAAACCTGCAGCCAGTGGAGAGAGGAGCTTATGGAGAGAGGTTTGCTGGCATTGTGACCCCATGGGAGACCCATGCTGGAGCAGTCTGGTCCTAAGGTCTGCACCCCACGGAAAGGACCCACATTGTGGAAGTTGGTGAAGAACTGCAGTTCATGGGAAGGACTAATGTTGGAGAAGTTCATGGAGGTCTGTCAACTGTGGGAGGGAACCCATGCTGGAGCAGGACTAGACTGTGAAGAGTCCTTCCCCTGAGTAGGAAGAAGCAGCAGAGACAACGTGTAATGAACTGACCACAACTCCTATTCCCTATCGCCCTTTGCCATTTGGTGGGAGAAGGGAGAGAAATTAGGAGTGAAGCTGGGTCTGGGAAGAAGGGAGGGGTGAGGGGAGGTGTTTAAAGGTGTTTTAAGATTTTTATTTCTCATTATCCTTCTCTGGTTTGATTGGGTAATAAATTACTTTATTCCTAGTTGAATCTGTTTTGCCTGTGGCAGTAATCGGTGAGTGATCTCTCCCTCGTTTTATTTCAACCCCTGAACCTTTTGTTAAACCTTCTCTCCCCTGTCCAGCTGAGGAGGCGGAGTGATAGAGGAGCTTTAGTGGGCATCTGGCCTCCCACCAGGGTCAAGCCACCACACAGCTGAGTAACAGGTGGCATATTGACACTTAGGGTTTGGCAGAGAGGATGGCAGTAGGAGGTGGGGTTGTTCAGCTTCGAGAAGGCTCCAGGGAGACCTTTTAGCAGCCTTCTAGTACCTAATGGGTGCTCTTAAGAAAGATGGGGACAAAAGGTTTAGTAGGGCCTGTTGAGATAGTACAGGAAGTAATGGTTTTAAACTAAAGAGATTCCAACTTGATATAAGGAAGACAATCCTTGCAATGCGGGTGGTTGAACACAAGAGCAGGTTGCCCAGCAAGGTGTTAGGTACCCCATCCCTGGAAACATTCAGAGTCAGGTTGAACAGGGCTCTGAGCAACCTGATCTAGTTGAAGATGGCCCAGCTCATTGCAGGGGGTTGGAACTCATTGATCTTTGGAGCTCCCTTCCAACCTAAACCATTCTGTGATTCTGTGATTGCTTTGTATCTGATACAGAGTCTGCAGGCAAGTATTAGTGTTTTGTGGGCTGGAGGAGGAACTGGTTCAGCTCCATCCATCCAGAAGCCTCCAGCATTAGATATTTGTCTTCTGCTTTAAATTCATCACGTGAAGGTTGTACTCCTACGTACAAGGTAGTGCCCATGGTGTGATGAGTGTTCATGTCCAAGGCTGGCACATCCCCACTGCAGTCTCCAGTGCTTTTAAGGAGGTTAAGGAATATGATGCACTGAAGAAGCAGGTTTCTTTTTTTGTCTTTTTACCCCCTAAGTTTTCCATGCCCATCAAGTTTGAAAGCCTAGGGCAAGATTAATTAAAATCAATGGAGCAAAGCAAATTAAGCACTTAAAAGTGCTCTTTGGGGGCTATCAAAACTAGAATAATTCAAAATAAATATTCAAGCGTGTGGGGCTTGTTATGAGACTATATTATCATTCAGCCCATTCATCCTCTCTCTCTCCCTTATTTCTTTATCTGCTCTTCACAGCAGATGCGCTTTCCTCAGCTTTTCACACCAGCGTGTCTCTGCAGTCTCAGGACTCTGCGCCCACGCACCTAAAATAAAAATCACACTTCAAACACACAGCCTAATCCAGCAACTCTTACTCACACTAGTAAGCCTTGCAGAGATATAAATAGCACTGTTCAGGTTAATGGGATTGTTTGTGAGAAAAAAAGAGTAGGCTCACAATTCCAAGTAGCAGTCATGGGATGAAAATCTGCATTTTTGTTTTGACTATAAGAAGCACGGTTTTGTATTGTGTATATTATATGATTATCAGGAAAAATCCTATCACTTTTAGAGATCTCCAAATGCATTAAGCTGTCTCCCCAGTTGCCATCCAGATTGAAGCCCAGACTAGATTCATCATCCTCCATGCAGGAGGAGTTGTAAGGGTAGATATTCACTCTGAAATCTCAACTCCTTTTGGTTTTGTTTTTTTAATTCAGGCTGTGCTTCTGCCCCACCTGAGTGTCTGGTAGGGAAATCTGCTGATTAATATATGCCTGCTTCTGCCTGAGGACCTCGGGACTCTTTTTAAGTGGTTCCATTTACAGAGTCCATCACTCACAGACAGGTTTATTCGATGCTTCCTAATATAATTCCAGATGTAAGGGGGGGGACTATGAAGATGATGTCTATCAAAATAGTTGTTGTCTACTTAGACTGTACTCAGCCTGATTACACAAGGAGTGCAGTGGCACTCAGAACTTTATTACATACTTGGCATACCTGATACTGAACTTATCACTCTAAGGAATAGGAGTCTGGAGAGAAATTCTCCATATTACATTGTGTCTTTGGCTCCATGAGATAGGAAGAAGACTAGTCCCAGGTCCTGACTGCTTGTCAGTAAACGATGTGGTGCACTGGGCTGTGAGTATTCTGCATCACCAGGCCTTTCTCCATGACAAAGCAGTATTATTGCACAATGAGTAGGAAGCACTTACAGCACCTACAGCCTAAATTATGCTTTTCTTATTTTTGTCATATCAGAAAACAGATCAGCATGCATTTTAAGCTACCACATAGAACTGTTTCTTCAGATCTCTTTTTTCCTTTTTAAATCCTTTTCTGAGTTCCCTCCGGGTGATTGAAGTCACAGAATCACAGAACATTAGGAGTTGGAAGGGACCTCAAAAGATCATCTAGTCCAACCCCCTGCCTGAGCAAGATCACCTAGATTAAATCACACAGGAATGCATCCACATTGGTCTTGAATGTCTACTGAAAGGTGCTGTGCTTGTGCCAGCAAGAATAAAATCTTGTTTTCAGAAGGCTCCTTTGCTTCCTGAGTGTGAGAGGTATTGCTACCCACAACAGATCTACTGGTGCTCTGGCTCCTGTAATAAACTTGTATCCCCTGAATACAATTCTTAATTTGGAAATAAAACGGTTGGGATTTGGTTTTTTTTAGTCTGCTGGAGTTAAAAGCATGAGTTTGCTCATGCTCAATGATCTCTCAATGTGGAGACATCATAAAAGCTGTGTGATGTGAGCAACTGCACAAAGAGACTTCACTATGGGGATACTGAGGTGTTAACCCAGGACTTCACTATGAGGATACTACAGGTTTAATGGTTACCGATGTCTCTTTCAGATGCGAACATCTAGAAGCGTGAGGTGCGATTTTATGCGTGACGCTTGAACAGAAAATAAACAGAGGGCTAATATGTGGCCTGTGCAATGAACACATGCACTAAATTCTTCTAGAAACATACCATTCAAAAAGGTTTAGCTCAATAATCTACAATTAAAAGTTATTTCATCATAAGGCTGATGGAAGGCCAGCAAATGTAAAAGAGCTTCCAGGGATTGAGTAGCTATCATTGGTTTCTGGGTTTTGTTGGTGTAGTTGATAGTTTGCAGAAAGGGGCACAGAATTTGCCTTCCTAAAGAAAGTTTAGACTTACTCCAGTTAATAAAAATTAGTCAAACATTACAGAAAAATTAATTTTGATCTAATTTGAACATAATTTATATGTTCAAATAACTAATTCAGTTTAGTCTGACTTGTACCCAGTGTTTGCTTTTCATGAACATTTGGGCGAAGAGGTTTTACTGGCATGGATGCTCACAGCAAATGGACATATACACTAAATATTCACTTAGTATTACTTGCTTTCATACAGCAATTAAAGGCCCCCACTGTGACTGGAGCCCCCAGCAGCCATCAGGAAGATCCCATCCTGTAATTCATGGCTTCCTTTTCAAGGCCAGGATTTCTGCCTTTCCTCTTTAATTCCTTTGCCCCTTTCTGGTCCTACAGTTTAAAATGGTGACAGATAGAAAATAAATAAAAAATAAAATTTAAGCTTTTTTCTCCTATGCCCTGTCCAAAACTTGTTTTAGCGGTGTCCCTCTTTCTGTATTTTTAATGTTGACAAAAATATTTGGTTGCTTTGTAAAATTCTAATTCTGCAAATTTCCATGTTTAGGGGGTTTTAAAGGAAAATATTTTTTTAGTTAGGAAGTATTTGCTCTTCTGCTGTCCTCTGAGGTAACATAAATATTACGATCATGTACTGAGATGTAGACATACAGTTGCTGGTCTTCCATCTGGTAAAGAGGAATATTAAGCAGAAAGGCTTCACCATATACATTTTATTATTTAGAAAAGTTACTAGATTATGGACTGGTGACTCCTCAGACCACTAAACTGACCAGTCTTACTCAGCAGTTTTTGCAAGAAAATGTCCTAAAAGGGCAGACATAATGTGAAGGCTGTGGGAGCCCTCTGTATAGTCTTGGACAGAGTGCATATTTCAGTGTGAATTAAAGAGCTGATATTTTGCTCAGTGGAAAGCTAGGACCTAAAGCCATCTCACCAGGCTTTGCTTTGAGAAAGTTCATCTAGTATAAGTTGTTTTTCTGGGTTTCTTCAATAATCAGTGGAGACAGGGAAGGTCTGTGTCTCCAAGAAGATTCACATCTTGCCATGCTGTGATGAGTGCCTGCGCTGTGAAGGATGAGTCAGTCAAAAGATTTGCTTCTTTCTTTTCATGCAGTCTCAGACAGCAGGCCAAGGTTCAGGTGCCCTCCACAATGAATGGGAAATGTGATGTGGGTGACAGGTAGTCTTTGGTGGAAGGAGAGCAGACCTGGACCCCTAGGTAAGGCCTTGGAGAGGCAGAAACTGCTGGGATTTGTCCATTGCCCTGTCCCAACATCTGCAGACTGCTGCTGTAGAACCTGCTTTGCTCAGCAAGAGAAGGCTGAAATAATATGCAAACGGTATTTGCTGGCTTTCCTAATCTTGCTTATCTGGTTGTCACGTTGCTGCTGGCGTTGTTGCTTGTGTACATGTCTGCCATGGGAGAGCACGTTAGCTGTGGACAACACTCTTGGAACTGCTGTCAGAATATCCTTCCCTGCATTATTGGTTGTAAAACCATCTGCCAAGAGCATTTAAATATATTCTCAGGATTCAATCACAGTTGAGGATTGCAGAAAGGAAGGGAAATGGCTCCTGGTGGCGCTCCTGCCCACAGCCCAGCTTCTGTCTCTGTTATCAGGGGACTTTGCTGTGAGCATCATCCCTGCATGCTTGCCAGACAAGAATATCTTATCCATCATGGTCTGTGAAAAAGACATTTTCACCTGTAGCAAATCTCATCCATTTAGAAACTCTGTAGAGCCCTTGCCAAAATACTTACTTAGCTTTGAATACTTCTTCCTAGACACAGAATTCTTCCTCACCACCAAAATAAAAATATTTGTTACAGTGAACTGCTATTGTTCAAGAGACAGTATCCTGTAATAATCATATTAATTCTTCCCCCATCTATGCCTAAATGAAAACCTGTCTGTGCCACTGTTCGGTTTCCCTGGTTACAGTGACTTTCTGTTATTCAGGTGCGAATTTCCAATGTTAAACACAGTGTCTTATTGCTTTTGTGCTGTGGTTAAGATTAGAGGGGATGGGTAAGCTTTTGTCTGAGCAAAACCAACATATTCTTAGTAACTTATATAAAAATGATAGCATTTACACTATCTGCATAGTTGTATTTTTTAAAAAAATTAGAAGAATACTTAACAGAGGAGTGAAATTGGGAAAACACTGTGGTTGGTTACCAATGATACAGGTTTTCTATAAAATCTGATTAATATTTGACTTAAAACTTTGTAATCTTAAGCAAAGTCAAATGGATGTCCTTAAAAATAAGGAAAATTTGCTGTTAGTGGTCATATATTACACTCCATATTACTACTTCACCTTCAGACCTGTCAAACTGTGGGTTGGGATGGTGAGGGGACAGTTTCAGAATTCCCTTTGCCAACCATGTGAAAGCAATGGGTACAGCTTGCAGGATTAAACACTTTCTTGCACTGATACATCCACTTTACTGTCTCCTCCAGTTCTGATGTGAACACAATTCATTTTCTTGCCCCCAGGCTGCTGCTTAGACCCTCCCATTTCAGAAGGTTACAGCTGAAAATATTGCAAATCTCATTCCTTCTTCCCTCTCGTAATGTATGCTTAACATACATTGCCTTTCATTCCACTTGGGCGATGAAAATTGGTTACACAGAGAGCTTTACAACAGCACTGGAGGACAATGGTTGGCAGTAAGCACCCTTAAGTCTTTGCACCGTGTGGTTCTTTCCATAATACTCCCATGACAGCACTGCTTGGCTTGCAACCTTTTTTCTACTTAGAGGTTGTCTATGGATTTGCTTATTGTACAGATATTCCTGCTGTGTAGAAGGAAAAAGCAGTTGATTATGACTTTATCCAATTATGTTACATGAGTCCCCAAACAGAGAAATCCGTTTCCATTTTGTCAACTACTATATGCTATTCTGACACCGACATTACCTCACGTGTTTTGACCTGGCATATGACTGTTACAAAAGCACAGAAATTGCCAATTTAGATCAAACCATAATTTTCTTGTGCCTGGTATTTCTTTGACAACTAGGTGCAGAAAAAGTATGAATTAAGTTGAATAGGGTTTCAAAGGCTATGTTGGATATGTTGTGGGTTTTTTCTTCCCTGAAAGACAAGAGTGCAAGGTGAGCTTTCTGGATTAGGAGAAACTCGGTTTTCCAAAAGCCAGGCCTGGCGTGGGGTTATTGACTAATGATTGTTTTTTCTAGGCTTAAGTGAAAATGCTGCATCCAGAAATATAAATGAAGATTTTTCTATATGATTGTTGATAATCTGTTATCCATTGATACCTCCTCTCTCCTAAGAAAATTTCTCAGAAGGTACCACAGTGAAAAGTCAACTGCCCATCCTAGCAGTTAAAGTGAGGCCCCTGCTCTGATGATACTGAAAGGGTATGGACACATGGTGCAAGCATTTCCATTCTACGCACACCTACGATAGCTCCACACAAGCTTACCTGTGCAGCAGACATGGCATGGTGCTGCACAAAGGTAGCGGTGGGCTCCGTAAAATTAGTACAGTGCTGTGCCCAGGCTCATCATCTCTGCTCCTCAGCAGAGGTAATACTTCCAGGCATGGGTTCAAACTGGTGAGCTGTCTTGCTCCCAGTTTCAGAGCTCGTTATGTCAGCATTATTTGGGGAAACGCTGCAATTTTTTGTACCACACCTTACTGACCTACCTGCTCATACCTAGGGAGGAGTAGTGATGTGCTTCTTGACAAATGAGTTACAAAGGAGACATGCAACGTCCCTGACCAGACCAGTCTGAACAGTGCACCTGCAATTAAGAGTCAGTGTTTTCCTCCCCAGTGCAGTTTGCACGGTGGAATGAGATAACCCACATAGGAGATGATTAAGGGAGTGGAACACCTTCCTTATGAGGACAAGCTGAGGGAGCTGGGTCTTTTCAGCTTGGACAAGAGGAGACTGAGGGGTGACCTCATTAACGTTTATAAGTGTGTAAAGGGTGAGTGTCAGAAGGATGGAGCCAGGCTCTTCTCAGTGATGGCCAGTGATAGATGGGGAAATGGTTCCAAGCTGGAACATAGAAAGTTCCATCTTAATATAAGGAGGAACTTTTTCACTATGAGGGTGACAGATCACTGGAACAGGCTGCCCAGAGAGGTTGTGGAGTCTCCTTCTTTGGAGACACAAGACCAATCTGGACATTTTCCTATGTGATCTACTCTAGATGATCCTGCTCGGGCAGGGGGATTGGACTGGATGATCTTTCAAGGTCCCTTCCAGCTCCTAACATTCTGTGATTTGCCCAGCCACGCTGGGCTGAATTTGCCTTCAGATATTGCGTGGTTTCCGTGAGGTCTCTGTTGGGTACATATATTGTGTTAAGGGCAATGATAGAGAAAGCTGCAGGTGGAGAGCTGGAGGGAATGGGAAGAACAAGGAGACAATAATAGAAATGAAAGCGTCTTTGGGAAAAATATCTCTCATGTCAGTAGCTTACAGTCTTCAAGAGGCTTCTGGTGAGTGTACAGACCTAGTTGGCAAGACAAGTCTTAGTGGCAAAAATAACCTCAGAAGTAATACAATAGAAATTTGCACCAACTAAAACTGGGTAGTTTGGTTTCATTCTTAAAATTTAAACAGCTTTCTGTACACTAAAGATACTCTATAATATTTAAAACTCAGTCACATGAATCAAGTTGGATGAGATCCATTTACCTAAGTTTTAGATGTCTAGAAGGTGGCTCTTCCCCGGTAATTACTGGAGAGAGAAAGGTACTTGCAGAGTGATTAATTCAAACAACCTCTGACTTGGGTTCGCCTACAAGAGCCCATCTGAGCTGTCACATTCAGCTTGTCAACATCATCCAACCCTGTAAGAAACACATGAAAATCGGTTAGACATGCCACATAAAGTGAGAGATAGAGCTTTCAGTTTAGCTTTGGGTGATACTTAACAAAAATACCCTCTGGTTGTTCTGTATAACAAGATTTTTAGCCTGGTTTCCCCTTGAAATGAGGCGTATGTGATCATGCTGTCTTCCTATCTGTCACGTCCTTCTCAGAAATTTTATTATCAATCAGATCCAACAGAGGAGACCCAAATGTCATATCTTCCTGAGAGCTGACACTGACTAGTTTGACAAGAGTCCCAAATTAATATATTCACTGGATGAAAACTGGCAACAAGAGCTTGGTGGTTATCAGTTTGACCTCGTGGTTGGCTGATGACAGCATAGGTACTGACAAGCCAGTAGAATACGCATGGAGTTTAGAAGCAGTTACAGTATCTGCTGCTTTCTTATCTGGTCAGCAGTTAGGAGGTAAGGGAGTAAGAAGATATCTTTATGCTTGGGGAATTTGAAGAGGAGGAGTAAGAGACTTGAAGATGTTGCATCTTGAGGAGTTGCATCTGGGAGCTGGTGACAGAGGACACAAAACTATAAAAAAATTGCCTAGTTCTGCTGCTAAACCCTCCCCAAACTTTTAGTCTGTAATTATAATGTCAACAAATTAAATGCTAACCAACATTTTCTCTTCACAGACATTACCTTAGATCTGACACACAAAATAATGATAAACCCACACAGCTGTTTGTCGAGTATTCTCAAATTATCCTCTCGCTTATCTGTATGCACATTGTTCATGTTGAATTCTCTGAAACCAGCAACCTTCCAGGACATGATTTCTTAAATCACTGCCCATATACCGATTTCTCAGTATAACCTGAATGTTAATATTTTGCAAGTTTGAAATGGTTGAACATCAACATGATTTACAGAGTCTGTTTTAATTATCTTGAACAAACAGTTATCATTTCAGTTCTGTAACTATGGAAATGAAAAGAATAAGACAGGATGGAAAAAATAAACCCCAGAATCACCTGCACAGAAATGATAATACATGGGTTAAATATACACCAAGAAAGTAGAACAGTGAAAAGTTCCAAATGGGGACCCAGCTTCCCTAAAGATTAATAGTAAGGGCCATTATTTTACTGTTCAGTTTGAAATGGGATTCCCTATTGACTTAAAAAAAACTATATATCCAGAATATTCCCATTACCTTTTTACTTATCTTTTGCTGTTCTTGAGTATGCTCCTTTTAGCATAATAATTTTTTACTGTTTCTCTTCTCTTTCTCCCTGTATACCTCCTTCCGGCTATACTTTCTAACTTTCTTTTATCAGTCTTCTCTCTCCAGTGGAGTCTCCTCCATCAAAACAGCCTCTCATTCCTCCTCCTTCGTGCTCTGCCCAGTCTAGTCTCCCAGCAATCCACTCACTCTCTGCACTCTCAAAAACCAAAGGATTTGTCAACAGTGCAGCATTCCCCTTACTCAATGCTGTCCTGAGCACTCATTTCTGTAATCTTCTCTATGCAAAGTGAGATAAATTTAAGCAAAGGTGGTATCTTTGTGCCCCACTGAACTATCCCACCATCTTCTTGTTGCCACCCTTATCTGTATTAGCTTTCCTGTCTACCATCTCTCTGCCTTGTCTTGGGCAGTAGACAACATGCAGTCCTAGTAATCAAACTCTTTGAGTCAGCAACAGTATCTTTCCATTTCAATGATCTTTGACAAGTGATGTGAGAGTATATTTCATACTGCTAACTACTACATATTTCAAAAGATCTTAATTTGATGAATTGACCAGGGGAACCCACTATTTTTCTGTTCCCTACACAGTGTGTTTAGATTTCACTGTTTAATCAAGTGACACTTAGCTCATTTGAACTGACTTATGTATATTCTCAGTCTTCAATTCCCACAATCTAATCAACAGCTTCATAACAAGCAGTAAACAGTCATCATGCTCAATCCTAGCACCATGCTGCATGTTGAGGCAGAGATACTGAATTCAAGGACATAACTTACTCTGGACCCTTGGTGTCCCCAACACCCTTGTTGGGACAGGGACTGATTTTCATTTTCCTTGCAGCCAGGAGGAAAACTAGTCATGCGATATAGTAGACGTGGTAATTTGCTCCAAGAGCAAATTTGGCACAGTTCTATATTTTCTTTACCAAAAAAAAAAAAAAAAAAAATACCTGGGGGCAGTTTAGTGAATGCTAGAGAGAGCAGCTCTAGCTCAGTAGCCTTTATGAGCTGTACAACATTCATGCAAAAGCCTGTTTGAAAAGTGGTAATGCAGGCAAATGTGAGAGTTACTTCCGAAGCTGAGTTCATCAGTTATTCCCACTAGAGGTCACAAATTTGAAATATATACCATTCCCCTAAAAACACTTCTTGTGGCTGTTTCTTTCCATTACAGCATTAACTGCAACATCTATATAAAAATATTTCAAATTATTCATAAGGAATACACAGTTCTAGTTCACTCAGACTGCTCAGAATCTCGCCTTATAAGACTAGGATGTCTTGAAGAGCAATTTCACCAGGTGGATATATCAATGGCACCAGGACATACTTTTATCTGCTAAGCTGTAACGACATCAGTATGCTCTAATGACATTAGTGTCAGTAATATCCTACTAAGCAACATTTTTAGTTAAGGAACACTAAATCCATGAATCTATAGGTTAAATTTGCTTGTTTCATTAAACACACATCACACAGGCAGAGCTATGTGTGTGCGACTCTACAGGCGCTATAGGCAAAACACTGCCTGCAGTAACTTGCTTTAGCAGCTGAACATCTCTCTATGCTGTGGCCAGTGAATTAGAGGTGTTGCTTGAATTCCATCTTTAATTTTCTCGTTCTAAATTACAGTCAAAATCATAATGTTGCAGTTAATAGCTAGCAGTGGTTTGACAAGCTGGATGAAACAAGTTGTTGCCAAGATAAATAATTTCTTCCAACTGGAAAACAGAACTTCATTCATAATCTAAAAGCATCGTGCACAGAAAGTGCATCTTTTAATGGGGAAGTGACACTGATGTAATGAGTGTATGATTACATTTTTAAAAAGTATTTCCCAAACTACTCTCAGTGAGGGGATGTTTGTTGAGATTAGCATCTGTATGCTTTTTATCAGTTAGGTCCTGCTCCTGGGGTTACCTTTGCATTACTCACATACAAAAATCACTTTCTATTCGTAATTTTCCATTCAAATAAAACGATGGGTTTTTTTACCAGAGCAAAGTTAATACCTTTTGAGAACATAAACTCAAAATGTTTTAAGAAATTTGCTCATGACCTCCACAGATGTTGTGACTTGCCTCTCTTGAAGTTTCAGTGCACTGCAGATTGTTGCTTAAATTTGTTTCAATTTGCATGTGACATGTCTGAGATGCCATTAATGGTTTGGTAAAAATTAAAGATAAGACAGTTATATGAATGACTCTAGGAGAGGGAAAGCAGATCAAAAGAAGAAAAATCCAAAATTCACAAAAATTTTTCATCCCAATTTTGATATTTTTGAATTTGGAATTATCAGACAGTGTGATTTTACATTTTAAATATTAGGACACTACTTATCCATAAGCAAAGAGTCATTGGGGTGCCATATTGAGCATTTTAACAAGGCTGAGGAGAATAGAATCAATCTCCCACTGATATACATCCTACTTTACTCCATCAGGGACAAAAACATTGCAAAACCGTGGCCAATGCCTGCTGTAATGCTTTTCCTTTCAGACAGTCTGCAACAAAATTATATTTTTATGGTAGAAACATTGGCTTAACCAAATCAAATATTAATATCTGGTTAAATCTATACTGCTTCCCATGTATATAACACATGAGTATAAGCACACAGTTTATTATATGGCAGATGATCCTGCAGTTTGTGATGGAAAGCTTCATGTTGCCTAATTCTCTCCCAGGTTTCTTTCTGTAGCTGAAGAGGACTTTGACCAGAAAGAGAAAAACAAATTTTGAGTAAAAGTATCTGATATATCCCTTGGCTAAATAAGATGAACTGCCATCCTCTATCTCTAAGACTATTTGTCTTGTAATTCCTTCCAGCTAGATAATTTTTCTGTGGCCTGGATTCTGTTAACATTTTATTAAATTTATTGCACATTCATAATTCTATTTAAAATATGAGACTAAATCCAGTGTGACTGCAATGTGTGAGATCAGAATTTCTCTATGGTATAAATGGAAACTCACGTACTTTGGAAATAGATAATGCTGAGGGAACTGAAAACTCTAAAGATATAAAGAGAGTTGTATTTCATGAGGCTTAAGCAGGCTTTACTTTTAATCCTTTCTTTTTAAAATAGACAGGCTGAACAATTATTCATTCAGAAATGGTAAACCTTCAAAAAAGACAATACTGTAAGGTAAGACCTACAAATTAAATAAGGGCAGAATCCTTTCTAATATGATTAAAGTTACACATTAGGATATTAATGATCTATCAAGTCAACCAAACCCTGGGTCATCTATAGACAGTTTGTTTAACAGAGCAGAGATAACATATTTTACGCAGCTGGAGCCAAAGTATTTATTTTCTTTTACAGTAATAAATGTCTTCCATTGCTGCCTGGCTTATTATTTCCACATCAAAGGAAAAGAAACCCCTCGACTGTGGATTGGGACACAGAAAAGAGGAATGAAAAACACCTTTTAGGGTGATGAATAAATTTCTAATTGAAGACAGAGCATGGGTACTCTGACTTTCCTCACCTACAGTTAGCACTCATGGCTTTCTTCGTGCCATTTCATGGCCTTCATCATGGCAATTCACTGCAGAAACATTATGTGAGACAGACCAGAAGAAAAGAGTTCAGAAACACTAGTTCAGAAAACAAAATTAAAAATAAAATGAATATACCCTGGAAGAAACTTGAAGTATCTTCCACCTCGCTGGCATGTATACAGTATCAAGAAGTCCCTCTAATCAAAAATCACTTGTGATTTGCTTCAGATAATATGCAGGAATATATTTAATCTGTAATTTTTTTTCTGGTCCAAAATTTATGTTCAATCCCAGACATAGTCAGAGCTGTGCTAGTCCCTCATTTTCTCAAGTGCCAATGTTAATGAAACCAGGGAAGGTGCACAGGGCAGGGTTCAGCATGCAAATTAATATTTCAGTGTAGATGTCTATATGTGGAGGGCTACAAGCACACCCAGTGTCCAATAACTCCCAGTATAATTACTGGACATGTAGTCAATACAGTCAGTGGAACCTGGAGAGCTATTCAGCTCACCTGGAAGCAGGCACGTAAAACTGATGAGTGAATTGTCACCTAGGCTCTGCTGACTGTATTGACCACATCTCCATGGACTACACTTGGAGTGTAAACAGTTCAATTTAGCTGTCTTAATCTCTGTGTGCATTGCCAAATCGAGTGCTGGTGGTTCTTACTCATGTCAGAATGAATTACTGCATGGAGCTTAAAAAATCCTGAATCATGTCAGTATAATTTGGTAATATTATGAGCAAAGACTTCTTATGCAGCTATGGCGTTTGGCTGCTTAATTAGACATTCCTGGCTGTTTGAAGCACCCAAAACTGATGTGCTTAAAATCACCAGTTGCAGTTTTATATCTTTCCATACTTAATGTCTTATGAGTTTCTGAACAGCCAAAGAACCATAGCAATCCTCTACACTGAGTCTCTTCTGAATACAGAGGATTGCTGTGTCAGTAGATCAAGAGCAAAGACTTAAAGGCATCGATCACCCTAGTCACTTCTCTTAATGCTACTAGATGGCACTCCAGGTCATGGGCTAAGGAGGACTCACACAGCTGTGCAGCCATGTACTTCCCACCAAAGGCTATGGCTATAGCCAACTCTCCACTTACCAAACAAATGCGTCTCACAAGGTTTTAGTCCCCCAGCACTGATTTGTGGAGGGCTCAAGGACAGGAAAGGATACTTTAAAGTCTAGCATTCAAGACAAAAAATTGTATTTATGCAGCTTGAACCCGAATGGTGAAATACCAAAACTGTCCTACACATCCCTATAAATGCTCACTTTGAATATTTTTGAGAGAAGAGACATAAAAAAAAAATTGTTTCTTGTAACAATTTTTATAGAAAGTTGATAAAACAAGCTGTCTGTTCATCATGTATACAGAGGGACTGACCCCTGTAACATTTAATCAATTTTGCACTTCAGTAGAAGCAAAGATAGGCCCACGGTGAATGCATGCCCAGGGGAAATCACTCCCAGGAGCTTTTCAATTAAATGTTTATCCAATATAATAGATATTTCTGAATTTTTTATGTTTTTATTTTTTATACAGAGAGTACTCTCAGTACTTGGCTGGTTTATATGTGTTGCATTTCCTTACAATGTATTTATGTAGAAAAATCTAATTCAGATGCAGCCTTTCATGTTGAAGGAGTTGTTTATACACAGTTCTACTTAGTAAGTTCCTTCCCAGCCAAATGTACTGGAAGACTGGAATATCACACTGTGAAGCACAGGCTGAGTAGCTAATACTAGCTGGAGTGCACAGGGGAAAGAATATTTTTATGATATTCATGCTTGCAGGTTTTCAAGTCTAGTGCATACGTATTTACAAACTTCAGATATCTTGCATATATTTCATCAGTGTCAGCCATAATATAAATTTTCCCTGAGCAAATTATGCAATATTATCTACATAGTAAGTAAAGTGTACTGATACATGTGAAAGTGTTGCCTGGAGTCTGAGGCTTTTACAAGCATTATGACACTATTATTAACCTATCAACGTGTTTAAATATGTCAAATCAGAAGTCTTGACAGCAGAAGGCTGGTTAACACTGCAGAAAGGAGAAAGGCATGTCTTCAAACATTTCCTCTTGCATAAAAGCTTTACAGTGTTATGTATGGGGCCTGAAATCAATCTGCTTGGGTCTGGTGGGTTTCAGAACAAGGAGTGAATTTCATGTGTTTGAAAGCGAAGCTCTGATAGTGTTGTTCTTGATTCCTCTCCTGAAAACCATTCCGATGAGGAAACCATCCCTATGAGTGCTGGTACCAGCACACTTTTACCAGCAGGTCACCTGTACAAGGAGGGTCTGCCCACCCCTAGAACAGGATATGCCTCCAGAGTTCTTTTTTTCCAGGGCAGGGCTGAAGTGGGGTCTTTAGATTATGTGTCTGTGCTGGATCCAGAAAATCCTACCATAAATGTCAGGGATTGGGGTGCAAAACATCATGTCCTGAAGGTTTCCCTTTCTACACAAGGGTGAGGTTTAGGAACAAGATGTAGCACACTGGCCCTACCATGTTACCGCCAGGTCCTACCAACCTGGAGAAGGAACGATGCTAACAATGTCAGAACTGCTCTTCCACCCGTGGTGAGCATCTGGGTTGAACATCTTGTTCACAGGTCTCTGTGGATGTGGGAGACCAGACTGGGCACAGGTTCATATGTGCAATGGCCCTGGCATGGGTCTCAGCAGAAGGCTGAAGTGGTTTATTTGTTTTAATTTAGTTTAAATTTTTTCTGCCTACCCTCTTCAGGTATTTTAATAAAATATCAACATCTTTCACATTGAGGCAGCTATTGAAAAGCATTGTGAGATTCACAGTGAAATCATGAGAGGTGACAACACCATAATGTAGCATGCTTGAAATGAAAGCTACTATCAGGCCCTGAAGTGCTATTGCAAGATATTCCCACGAGTTAGAGGCGGTCATCCAGAGGCAATGTTCGAAGATGCTGTGATTTCTCTCCTTCAGGAGCAAATACATAGTCTCTCTCATGCTCCAAGATAAACATTTCACTTATCAATGTGTCTTGTAGAATGTATGATTGCTGCATCAGCAGAGATAAAATGCAGCAATTGCGGACTAAAATATTGCATCTCCTGTAACAAGATTTGGGGTAGCAAATTTACTAATTTTTCTTCTCTGTGTATCTTAGGAGCTGCAAATACTCAATAGCATCTGAATTTTCAAATCTTTACTGGGACTGTTTATAAGAGCAAATGGAGCACTAGACCTTTACAAAGTTCAAATATTTCATTCAGAATTAGACCTAAAGCTGTAATCTGTGAATGCCATAGCTTGGAAATATAAGACAACTTTAAACACTGGCAATTTGAATTCAAGTATAATGAGGCTGGGAGAAAAAAAGAAAAAACAAACACAAAACCAAATCAAACCGAAACAAACAAACAAAAAACAAACAAACAATCCCACAACACCCCAAAAAGCCCAAACCAGTGGATGACAAGTTGTCCATGAGCCAGCAGTGTGCCCTGGTGGCCAAGAAGGCCAGTGGGATCCTGGGGTGCATTAAGAGGAGCGTAGCCAGCAGGTCAAAGGAGGTGACTTTCCCCCTCTACTCTGCCCTGGTCAGGCCTCACCTGGAGTCCTGTGTCCAGTTCTGGGCTCCCTGGTACAAAACAGACAGGGATCTCCTGGAGAGAATCCAGCAGAGGCCACAAAGATGATTAAGGGCCTGGAGCATCTCCCCTATGAGGAAAGGCTGAGTGAGCTGGGGCTGTTCAGCCTTGAGAAGACTGAGAGGTGATCTCATCAATGTTTATAAATATCTGAAGTGTGGGAGACAAAGGGAGATGGCCAACCTCTTCTCAGTGGCCTGTGGGGACAGGACAAGGGGCAATGGTCACAAGTTGGACCGCAGGAGGTTCCACACTGATGTGCAAAAAAACTTCACAGTGAGGGTGACAGAGCCCTGGAACAGGCTGCCCAGGGGGGTTGTGGAGTCTCCTCTGGAGACTGTTTTGACGCCTACCTGTGTGACCTACTATAAGGAACCTGCTTTGGCAGGGGGGCTGGACTTTATGATCTCTTGAGGTCCCTTCCAATCCCTACAATTCTGTGATTGTGATTAGTCATTTATCACAAGTTGTTCTGCTTCTTTGAGGGGGGTGGGGTGTAGTCATTCCTGACATTTTTCCCTTGCTCCAGCATGGGGCACCACCCCTGGGAGGCAGTCCTCCATGAACTTTTCCAATGTGTGTCCTTTCCCACAGGGCTTCAGCTCTTCACCAACAAACATAACTCTCTGTATAGACAGATACTTCGGATGATCTTGAGAGGTTCCCACACTGGAAACCTTCCTTCCAGCAGACTTTCAGGTGCTTTTTTTCAATCTGAAATGGAGATAGAGAGATTCGTAGAATAAATAGACCAAATGAGTGATAATGTAACTGATGGATCCACAGGAACACATAGTCCAGAGTTTTAAAGGAATTCAAGAATGAAGTATTTGACATTTCAACAGCATTGTTCAACCTCTTGTTTAAAAAACAGTTAGTACCAGAGGCTGGGAAGTAGTTAATTTAATACCAGTTTTCAAAGGATTAGAGGAGAACCCTGACCACACCTGGAATATTGTGTCATGTTCTGGGCTCCTCAGTTCAGGCAGGACATAGAACTCCAGGAAAGAGTCCAGCTCAGGGCCACCGAGATGATTAGGGGAGTGGAACATCTTCCTTTTGAGGATAGTCTGAGGGAGCTGGGTCTCTCTAGCTTTGTGAAGAGGAGACTGAGGGGTGTCCTCATTAATGTCTATAAATATGTTAAGGGTGAGTGTCAGGAGGATGGATTCAGGCTCTTCTCAGTGATGGCCAGTGATAGGACAAGGGGAAATGGGTCCAAGCTGGGACCTAACATTCTGTGATAAAGAAGGAACCGCAGAACAGGAGTTAATTGCTGGTGGTAGAAATTTTGAATTTACAGACACATTGGAATATATGACATAAAAATTTGGAATAGTCAGCATGGATTTTAGAAACTGAAATTATGATTCAGAAGCGTAGCTCTAAATATGCTCAGACAGGGACAGCAGAGAAGAGCAGAGACAGAAAACCTGTCTTGTTCCAGGGCAAACTGAAGATGCCAAGACTGTCCATCCTTCCAAAACTATGATTCAGCAGAGATGGGATAAGGATCTATGTAAAAGGAAGTGCATGGGTAAGTCTGGTAGGATAGTATTGTCCACTGTAATTTCCCAAACTGGAATTAAGAACCATTCAATAATAGTAACAAGTGAATTTTTTTTTTCTGAATCATCTAATGGAGGTCTTTACCTTAGAGCATTGTGAGCACTGAAATTTTACAAAGATCAGCTGGTTAAATTAATTGAGGAAGGAAAAATTTATTAAATCCCACTGAGTATAAAGATACTTCCGCTGAACTACAGATTATTTGAGACTGAGAGAATACCCTGGGGCAGTGTTGCTGCTTGTTTGCACTATGTTTGCCCACTTCTGCTGCCCACTTCTGCTGGGGACAGGGTATGGGAAGGTGGGAATAAGGACAGTGATACAAGAGAAACAGTTGACGTAGTGTGCCTGGATTTACACTGTTATGTTCTTCTGAGCTGTTCGATTACACTGTCTCCCTTGGTTATCCATACACAGATATGTGGAGGACCAGATTAGTAAAGATATTTGGGTTACCCATTGCAGCTTATTTTCAAATAGCCAGAACAGTCAAATAGTGGTAAGCACCTAAATAATATAGACTTGATTACTGTCAAAAGAGATCTTTTTCCTTTAAAACATAGCAGTGGCATTCATTCACATGGGAGTGTAAAAACCTTATCTCCAAGTGATAGAGTCTGTTACTGAGAAGTTATGTATCAGAAAGGGCTGTTGCATTGTAGAGGTTAGATGCATTATTGCAAGTGACAGGGCTGTGACAGCGCAGCAGTCCTGCTTACTGGCGCTGGAAGAGGGATGTACCCACAGGACTCCTCACCATAGAGGTGTGGGAGCCAGTGGGGTGTCTCTTGGATCATGCACTCATATTTTGAAACAGAAAGAATTAAAATGTTAACAGAAACTATTGGAGACATTTTTAGCACTTGTATTTGTTAGTGATTGTCAGGATTTTGATGAGTGGTTTGTATGCCCCAAATATATGTGTATGTTAAGCATTCAGATACAGATATAACCCTGCAAACCCTGAATAAAGCCAGTTAAACCTCTGTCCCAACAGGAAGATTTGAGTTTTTGAAAAAAATATGCAGATGCAGCTCTAGAAAGGGAAAGCAGGAATGTGTCTGAGTGACTGACAGGACCAAGGGACTAATCAGCCTGTAAATGCCGCTGATGTGCTCAAGGAAGAAGACCACAGTCCGGAGAAGATAGGGAAATACCTGAAGGAAGCCCATAGAAACATTTCACTGGGAAGTGGGGCCATTCATAGCAGAGGTTAGAAAGGGAGTATTTAAACAGAAAAAAAAATGAGAGAATAGAATGAAAGACTGAGAAAAAAAAGAGCTCAGGAGCACTTCCCAGTGTGGGGAAGACCATCAGATGCCACCTCTTATTCCACACTCCCATACTCTAGATTTGTTCACTGCAATCCTTCTTAAATCTTGGGCCCTTACCAGTGCATGGGTGTTCACACCAAAACCATGCCAAACTGTTTATTTGTATGTCCACATTCAGCTCCTTTGGGAGGATGGAGATCTCACTGCAGTAGCTGGAAAGTGTGGAAGCTGCAGCCAGCCAATACTCCTACCTGCCTGATTCAATTAAAGGCACATTCCAGTTGCTCTCAATGTCTTATCATGCAGTTTTGGATTAAAATCAATGCTGTACAGGATACTAGCACTCCTCCCAGGAAATCTCTGGAGAAATTTCCACTGTAGAGATGGAGACAGCTAACTTCAGCTGTCTGGACAGCAGTCAGGCAAAGGCTCATCTATCAATCTTGTGATTAAATGGATGGTTATTCACAGAGAGCACTGGTTTTGTACTGATGTGCCTGTACAGGGAAGGAAAATGAGATGATCCTGAATCATTGGGTTTAAATCAGTGTTTTAGCCAGGCGACATCCAGGAGTCACAAATTAATTGATTCTTTAGCAGGCACTCATTCACTCTGAAGGTGTCTTTGCCTTCACAGATAAGATACTGGCACCCAATATCTTAACAGTGGCACACATCTCTGAGACAGAGGCTTCTCCTATTCAGAGAAATATGTTGGAAAATGTTGATTCTAGGATGTAATGTGTTTGTTGTGTTATAGGCAAGGTATAATGCCTGCCCATTGTGTGGTGTGTGGAAAGAGGGTTGGCAAACAGAAAGAATGTCCTGAGAAACAGATGGTCGGTGATGTGTTAACTGTCTGAGCAGTGATAACCTTAATCCAATTAGTTTCCTAATCAAGATTAAGAAGACACCAAGGTGTGAGAGAAGGTGAAGAAGAAACCTATAATCTATAAAACAAATATAAGAGGATGAAAAACATGCTAATGGATAAAATGAGGGAAGCCACAAGAAACATTACCGTATGTCTTGTCATATAGCCATATTTGTTTGCTATGAAAGCAAATTAATCAGAATTGCATCAAAAAAATATACACAGAACAAGAAAAGCAGCTGCATGACAGAATTATAAACTGCTGCATGGATAGCCAAGTGACCAGGAAGGGTCAGTAAGTTAAGCAAAAGAACTAAGAATAATTTGAAGTGTACAGGCATTTGATAAGAATGAATGGTGTTACCATTCAAACCCAGTCAGAGGTTATTGAGTTTCTGCTGTAGCCATGAGGAATGGAAGGATAAGTGAAGGGAGAGGCTGAGGGATATCTAAATGGAATTTTTGCCCCAAGCCATGTCTGCAGTTGAAATGTTGAGGACTGTTTCTAGCCCTGCCCTTCCCCCAGGAGCTGTGGACATTTAGCTTCCCATGCTGGATTTCTGCAGAGAAAGCTGTCTCAGCAAAACTCCCCCTGCTCCATCAGCATCCTGTAAAAACAGTGGTACTGATTAGCTTAAACCTCTGCAGTCGCATCAACTGAGCTCTCCTCTCTCTTTTATGTATGGGACAGATGATCTGTTTTGTGCAGCTCCTGTAGCTGATGTAGCATCTGCTTATGCAGCACTGAGGAGGGGTACCATGCAGAAGCCGCAGAGCATGGACATTGCCAACTTGCTACAGGTATCTGCTTCCCAGCTACCAGTGCTGGAGAGGAGCAAGTGCTTATGAACCAAGCCTTGGCAGATGGGACCAGGCTAGGGGCACATCTGGAAAACTCAGCAGATGGTGCAGAGCATTTGTTTATGGAAAGTGGTATTTCCTTCTTGAGCCATGCATTGGCAAACTTGGCAAGAGAAATCGACTGCGGATAAACCTCAAATTACACCTTTGCTACCTCTGATGAGAATGCACTTTATTTTCAAGGGATTCTCAATAAAAACAGAGCACTTACATGTTTTCTCAGAAATGTTTTCAAGTTGTGTTTAGTCAGTAGAGTTCACAACGATCAACCTGAATGTTTGAAATGTTCCCACTGACCTGCTGCACTCTTTATTGGAAAAAAAAAAGTTTCACAAAAAATGGTTTACTCAGTAGTGACAAAAATGACACTGGTAAGAGGGAAGGCATTAGCTGGCAATCCTGGCTGGCTAAGGATGTAGGGGTAGCAAATCTACATTGAGACAATCTGAAATCCAAATGAGGGCATTATTAGGTCACAAGACTTATTATGACGTATAGGATCTACTGAAAAAATCTGCTCACCTATCAGATCAGGGTGGTTAGATTCATTAGGAATGATTACATTCATTAGGTTTCTTTCTGGCTGGCTACAAGGATATTATTACAGAAATAATGGTTTGCTTAAGAAGAAACAAAAAGATTACTTTTTTCTTCTCTTTTTTTTTTTTGTAATTTGGATAAAATAAGGGTAAATATTTGCTCTGCTTACCATAGCCCTGCTAGGCAGAAGCAAGACATCCCCAAACTGATACAGAGATATCACAGGAGTCTCAACATCACACAAGGGAAAGCTCCCAAAACCAGTCCTTAATTGTACCTTTTAACTAATTGTACCTTTTAACTAATTCGTGCATTCATTTTCAGGAGTACATAAGTTAGCACATGACAACATAATTCTTGGATACACAAATTACTTCCACCAAATTTATATCAGCACTTTGTTATCTTGTTCCCATAGTTACACTATTAGTACAATTTAACAAGGTGCTTTCTTGCTAACAAAAAAAAAATCATTCTAGCAATGAATCCAAATTAAAATACTTTGTTGTTATTTTCCAATTTAATCACTGGGCAAGGTCAGTCTCACTTCAGTGAGGTCAGTGGGGTATCTCTTACACATCAGTATACCCGCAGCTGAGTTTACTCTTACCTGGTACACTCCTCTGGTCATGAGTTTCTACAAAGCTGGAAAGACATTCCCACACCCCCTCCCTGCATAAGGTCAAGAAACAATGCAGTAGGTTTCTTCAGTTGTTGCATGTCATTCATTATTATTCAAACTGGGATTCCACTCCATTGAAACTTTCATGTTAATGGATGCATTTGTGAACCAGCATGGATGTTGCACAGGCATGAATGTGCTCTCCAGAGTGTTCTAGAGATGTTAGTTTTTTTCAAAGACAGCACTCCAAAGAGGAATGATATTTCAGAGCAGTATGGTGGGAGTGGGGGATAGCAGTACCTGTTGTGCTCCAAGGAGCCCAAGATGCTCTTTTCATCTGTGGCAGTCTGCTTCTCAGACTTCACCAAGAATAAAGTTCACTGGTCTTTGAGCAGTTGCATGGATGAATGTTAAATGTGGGGTTCATTAGGTTGAAAACATGTTGAGCTGGTCCTGTTTCAGTGTTGAATTGAGTATTTGTGTTATTAAGGCAGTATTCTGTATCTTTATGTTTTACTCATGAAATAAGGTGAGAAACATTCTCATAGTAGAAAGGTTCAGAGGAAAGTGATTTTGAGGGGCTCAACAGGTGCTTTTGAAGTGATGGGCAGCCGAGTGTCTCACCAGCAGCCCTCTCCACACATTTTGAGTTAATTTGTGCTATTACTGAATATACCATACTTACATTGCCTGGGCATTGTCAGCAAACTGTTAGCATATTTTTCTGAACCTGATCTCTCAAGGTCCCTTCCAACTCCTAACATTCTGTGATTCTGTGATTATGAGCTTACTCGGGAACCTTGAGATGCCAAATGCCACTTCTCAAGAACAAACATTACACAATATTTTAAACCATGCAAAATCAAAAGTTGTTGTGGTTTTGCCCCAGCTGAGAGCTGAACACAACGCAGCCAGTCTCTCTAAATTGTTGGAGGTGAAAAGAAAACAAAAAAACAAAGACAAACCACAAGGGTTGGGATAAGGATAGTTTACTGGGACAGTAGAGAGAGATAACAATGATAGGACTTTACAATAAAATATATTCAAATGGTCATACAGGGTATAATACACTGAATTGTTCTCAAGGTGGACCTTATATTTTCTGTACATTTATTTGAATGTTCATGTATCTCTTGCGCTGTATTGCAACTTCTTGCAATGTGATGATGGAAACACTTGCTGATGCATTCAGAAACATTTTTTAGTTTCTTGTGGAATTTCTTTTCTTTTTTGCTGGTGCCCAGCAACAGAGTTCAAATAAGCCAACTACTTCAGAAAACAACTATATTATNGTGTTATTAAGGCAGTATTCTGTATCTTTATGTTTTACTCATGAAATAAGGTGAGAAACATTCTCATAGTAGAAAGGTTCAGAGGAAAGTGATTTTGAGGGGCTCAACAGGTGCTTTTGAAGTGATGGGCAGCCGAGTGTCTCACCAGCAGCCCTCTCCACACATTTTGAGTTAATTTGTGCTATTACTGAATATACCATACTTACATTGCCTGGGCATTGTCAGCAAACTGTTAGCATATTTTTCTGAACCTGATCTCTCAAGGTCCCTTCCAACTCCTAACATTCTGTGATTCTGTGATTATGAGCTTACTCGGGAACCTTGAGATGCCAAATGCCACTTCTCAAGAACAAACATTACACAATATTTTAAACCATGCAAAATCAAAAGTTGTTGTGGTTTTGCCCCAGCTGAGAGCTGAACACAACGCAGCCAGTCTCTCTAAATTGTTGGAGGTGAAAAGAAAACAAAAAAACAAAGACAAACCACAAGGGTTGGGATAAGGATAGTTTACTGGGACAGTAGAGAGAGATAACAATGATAGGACTTTACAATAAAATATATTCAAATGGTCATACAGGGTATAATTTCTCACCAAGCTGCACACCCCAGGCCTCACAGCTCAGAGCCGTCCCAGAACCAGATTGCCCCCAAAACCGCATGTCCTGAAGCCATGCCCCACTCCCTCGGTGCAACGTGTTGGCTGCTATTCCTTCATGAATTACAGGTTGTCCTTGCAAACTTTATTTTTGCCTTGAGCTTAATGAGAGGCAAATTGTAACATGATATTGTGTCTTCAGTCCCAAAAAAGGCAGAGTTACAGAATCATAGAATCCATGCAGAATGGCTGCTACTGTGCAGGTTTTAAGGAAGTTTGATTTTACAGTCTCTTTATTTGATGTCTCGGGAGTTGTGTAGCATGTTGGTGTATTCCTGTGCATTTCTGGAGTCCCTGTGTTTCTTCTGGAATGAGCACTCCTACCTCTCCTTTCCTTTATAGAGTCTAAGTTTGGACTTTTGGGGAGAATTGCAAAACTTATTTTCCATACATCATATCTTTTCCATCATGGTCAGGCAGTTTGTCAGCAGATTGAAGAAGATGCTTCCCCAAACTAAGGTTTTTCAAAGAAACTGTTATAACCTCTGAAGTCAATTGGATTTACTTCCAATACATTTGTTTGGGATAGGTTAGAAGCTCTCAGCCCTTTCACTTCGTTGTACCACTTTCCAATGCAAATAGTCCTGCGAGGCTGAGAAATGAAATCACAGATGTCACTGGTTACAGAGGCAGGAACAATGCATTAAAGATCGCTAACTTATTATAGCCAGTGGTGATGCTGATGGGCTGGTGTCTTGAAGTTTGTTTCCTCTAAACATTTATTTATAAAAATAAAGTAAGCTGAATGACAATACACTGAATTATTCTCAAGGTGGACCTTATATTTTCTGTACATTTATTTGAATGTTCATGTATCTCTTGCGCTGTATTGCAACTTCTTGCAATGTGATGATGGAAACACTTGCTGATGCATTCAGAAACATTTTTTAGTTTCTTGTGGAATTTCTTTTCTTTTTTGCTGGTGCCCAGCAACAGAGTTCAAATAAGCCAACTACTTCAGAAAACAACTATATTATACAGGTTTTCAGCCATTATTTATTCATTTATACAGAGACTACTGCAAAAAAAAAAAAAAAANGACGTGGGGCTCCAGAATCCTTTAAAAGAAGACATAGTTACTGCAATCCCAGTTAAGCCCATTTTTCCACTGGTTCCATCTCTGGCTCTAGTTGGGTTAGTCTTCTTATTCCCTTTGGAAATGCCATGTCTTCTGGCTCATCCTTCTTAATGAGCTACTGGGCAGCATGCAATTCACAGGCCACCTTCACACTCAACTTTGTAGGTACATGGTTCTTCTGGCAGCTCATGTCAGTCTCATTGGTCTGTGATGAGAATGCCAAATATTCCCTTTGCTTTGCTTTGCTGCTTTGCCTTACATTATTCCAGCCCTTTCAGTGTCTGAGCAGACATCTTAATTTCTAAGACAGAAATCAGCAGCAGTGGTGTATTAGTAGCCATATACCAGAATTTTTTTAAATGGAGGCAGCCCTACTTTTTGTGACTTCTAGACATCAGAGCTGAAAGTCAGCACCAGGGTGGTGATGTGCTGTGTTGGAAGTACTAAGGATTGTTCTACCTCAGAGGCATTGCAGCACCTGAACAGTACACGTGCAGGATTTACAAAAATGTTCAAAAAGTATTACAACTTGACATGAACCTAGACAGGACTTGAAATTGCAAGTGCATGCACACAAGGATTTGCTGACAACTGTGCTGGTAAACTTTGCTGCATAGTGCAAGTCTTGGGGTTAACCAGCAAGACTAAACAAAAAAGGCACAGAAATGTACTTCTGTAGAAGTGAAAAGAAATTCCAAAATTAACCCCTCCAGTAAGGAACCAGTAGGAGAATCGGGATTCCAAAGCACCAAAGCAAGGACTGTTGCAGTTATACTGAATGAAAATGGGACATGTTATTAATCAGACAGAGTTGATAGCAAATGGAAGATGTGGTACACTTGCCAATATAGATATAATAAAATATTCACAAAAACAATGCAGATTTCTTCCACTTGTTTTCAGAGATTTTAAATTTTCTCAGCTCTGGCTTGAGAATGCAATGAATTCAGGTGGCTCAGCAATCTCATAGGCTTGGCCCTAGAAGAAAGGCAGGATAGAAAAACATCATCAGTGGTACTGGTCTCGTTCTCCAGGGCTCTCACCCACCATCCAAAGCTCACATACTCAGTGGGAGAGACACTGCTGCCCCTGACGCCTCTGCTGCTGTTAGCTTCAATGAGACATCAGCTCTTGAAAGGCAGTAAAGTCTCACTGCTAAATGTCAACTTTAATGAAGAAGCAATGCAGCTGAGCGGTCTGGGGGCCTATTGTCTGTTTCTCTTTTCTTCCAAGCAAAGCTGTTAGGATATCAGGAAGAGCTGTAGCAGAGATAAGTGAAGAATAGCACATGACAAGCTCTGCAGGCATAAAGACGTATGCACGCGCCTCAGGGGCATTGAAAGGAGCTCTAGAATGTCAATGCCTTTATCATCCCTCTGAACTTGTCTTGCCTCTGTGCCAGTCCATTTGCAATATTGGCTAACACTGCTTTAGAAATCAGATTTAAATGATTGCAATGACTTTAGTTAAACCAGCTCAAGAACAAGATTGCCTCCTTCTGCTTCCACCTCTCTCTTTTCAGAGGAAACTCTCCCATATTACCACCCTCCAGCTGACTGTCTCTACATATAAAGGTCCTCCGCTCTGCAGGTCCTTGGCTTTGCTTTACCCACTTCCATTTGCCTGCAGCATAAAGGTGCTCCCAACCCCATCTAGCTTCTTTACCATCCTACAAACCACTCTGAGGTAGAAGTGTGGGTCCCCTCGTCAGAGTAGATGGAGAGCAGGGTACAGAGTGACTTTGGGAAGGCTGCTGATTTTTTAAAAGGGAAATGGAACTAGTCTGGAGCTAGATCTTCCTATACAGGGGTAGTTGGAGTCCTCTGGCAGAGTACATTGAGCAATCCCCAGCCCTGAGGAAACTGGTGAATCCTGAACAGATTTTAATACTTGGAGGGTGAGCCAGCCTCTGATAGAGGGTGAGTACAGTTCCTGCTTGTCAAGGAAAACGTGGCATTTAGCCAACTGCAGGTAATTTCCAGCAAAGTAGTAATGCTTTACAGAAAACAAGGGGGACAAGAGCCTTTCCCTAATGCACTCAATTACTTCTTTTTTCTTTGCTCATGAGAATGCTTCCTTGTCATTCACATCATCTTTTGCAGTGGTTAAATCCTGGCTGGAGACTAGTTACCCACCACTATCACTCCCCTTTTCAGCTGTAGAGGGGAGAAAATATCTATTGAGAAGCATTGGTGTAAAAATAAGGACAAGGAGAGATGATACAGGAATTAACTCCATGGGCAAAAGAGGATCAATACAGAATTAAAAAAAATGTTTTTTATTACAATACACACACATGGAAACCAGAGTAGGATAATGAGAAATAACACTAAATATTAAAACATCTCCCCCTACCCCTCCCTTATTTGTGGACTCAACTGTGTTGATACTTTCTGTCCCTTCCTCACCCCAGGTATCACAGGGGGAGATGGGGATGGGTTTTGGTTTTACTGTGGGTATCAGTACAGGCTGGGGGATGACCTGCTGGAGAGGAGCTCTACAGAGAAGGACCTCGGGGTCCTGGTGGATGACAGGTTGGCCATGAGCCAGCAGTGTGCCCTGGTGGCCAAGAAGGCCAATGGGATCCTGGGGTGCATTAAGAGGAGCGTAGCCAGCAGGTTGAAGGAGGTGACCCTCCCCCTCTACTCTGCCCTAGTCAGGCCTCACCTGGTTTCCTGTGTCCAGTTCTGGGCTCCCTGGTACAAAACAGACAGGGATCTCCTGGAGAGAATCCAGCAGAGGCCACAAAGATGATTAAGGGCCTGGAGCATCTCCCCTATGAGGAAAGGCTGAGTGAGCTGGGGCTGTTCAGCCTTGAGAAGAGAAGACTGAGAGGTGATCTCATCAATGTTTATAAATATCTGAAGTGTGGGAGACAAAGGGAGATGACCAACCTCTTCTCAGTGGCCTGTGGGGACAGGACAAGGGGCAATGGTCCTTTCGCACAGGGCTTCAGGGAAGGTTTCTAGCTGCTTCTTTCAGAAACCACCTCTGCAGCACTCTTCTACACCAGAAGCCCACCATGCAAAACCACAGCATCTTTCTACTTCAGTCACTTCCTCTGAAACTTCTCTTTCTCCACTGAAGCACATGGGGAACGCAAAGCTCCAAATGAAGGTAGAAGAAATGGGACTGTCATGCCCACAAATAGGGGGTTGAATGCCTATAAATCTTAAAACAGTTCTCATTCCAACATTAAATCACATTCCCTTATCATGATGCATTATATTCTGGAAATCATCACCATGCTTTGGCAGTGACCATGGTGACCATGAACTTGCATCTAAGATTACAGAAGAGAAATCTTGCTGTTGGCTATTTATCTTATCCCCTTCCAAACAACTTCTTGAATCTTCTTGAATCTCTCAATTAGTTTACATAGGAGAGTTTTCTCTGGCTGGCCAGCAACCAAGAGCAGGTGCAGGCGGCATCTGTCCTGCAGCTGTTTTTACTGTTTGTACTGTGTTTCACTGCTCCCCATCTGCCAGGTGGTGTGTTGAGTCAGCATTCTGCATCAGTATTGCAGTGGGGGGATGCAAAGTTGGAGGAGAGGCTCAGCACATTAAGAAGATTTCCTTCCCCCTCTCCTTTTATTTAATTTCCTCTTGTGTTTATAACATTTGTGTCTCTTTCAAGGTACAACAGCCAGCAAAGCACAGGTCAGATCACTGAATCACAGAATGTTAGGAGTTGAGACCTTGAAAGATCATCTAGTCCAACCCCTCTGCCTGAGCAGGATCATCTAGATTAAATTACACAGGAACGTGTCCAGATGGGCCTTCAATATCTCCAGAGAAGGAGACTCCACAACCTCTCTGAGCAGCCTGTTCCAGTGATCTGTCACCCTGACAATAAAAAAGTTCTTCCTTATATTAAGATGGAACTTTCTATGTTCCAGTTTGGAACCAACTGGACCCTTGTCCTAATACTGGATATCACTGAGAAGAGCCTGGCTCCATCCTCCTGACACTCACCATTAACATATTTATAAATATTAATGAGGTCACGCCTCAGTCTCCTCTTCTCCTAGCTGAAGACACCCAGCTCCCTCATAAGGAAGATGTTCCACTCCCTTCATCATCTCGGTGGCCCTGTGCTGGAGTCTCTCAAGGAGCTGTCCTTGTATGTCCTTCTGGAACTGAGGGGCCCAGGACTGGACACAATATTCCAGATGCAGTTTCACTAGTGCAGAGTAGAGGGGGAGAAGGACCTCTCTTGACCTGCTAACCACCGCAACAAGTGTCTTTAGCTTGGAGAAGAGGAGAATGAGGGGTGACCTCACACTAGCCACCCCCCTTCTAATAACAACTGTTTGAATTCTTGGTGGCTGTTTTGAAATCACTTGCTCAGGGTTCACCACTGACCCATGCTATTTCATGTACCAGATGGGTGAGTGGCCCCATTTTCCAATAATTCCCAATCCTAACTGTCAAACACTCTTAGGGAGTCATGTGTTGCAACTGGGAGTGGATGTCATGCCAGATGTTTCTCTGGAGCACTAATCTGCAGGGGCTGGTTCTTTAATGCACTGCTAATATGCTGGTGGTGATGGTGTGCTCCATGGCACATGCCAGGTGAGATGCAGATAAACCCCTGCAGTCAAGGGTTGCAGGAGTGTGGATGGAGTTCAGTAACAGTTTAGGGAAGCCTTGATGCTGGTGCACTCATTGGTTATGCACTGTAGGCCAACCTGGTTTAACAGAGTGCAACTGCAGGAGGAGAAACAGTAAGCAAGAGGCTTTGCTGACTATGGACAGGGTATGTCCAGGTAGAGAGGCTTACTAACTTTATGGTCAAAGGAAGGCAAAATCTGAAGCTTTTCAGTGAAGTGCTCAAGCCTGGAGTTTGCCTTCAGTGCTGACCCTGCTGTAAGGCTGTTTGGTGTAAGGGTGCTCTTTGGGTTGTTTTGTGTCCAGCTCTGCAGCTACTGCAAAGCTTATATGATGAGAAAAGTGACAATCCTAGGTGTCTGGTGTCTGAAGATGATACACAGTGCAAGGCCTGTAAGTTCTTGTAGTTATCTTAAAGACCCAAAGTAGCTGAATTTTGCCTCACAAAGAAACATATCCTAATAATAATTTTTTAATACACTGATCAAAATCCATTTTTTTAATAATTATTTAAACAGCATCAACTTGGACAACTGAAAAGTTTTCAGCCTGGCTAGAGCTCCTGAGTTTGTGCCAGAACATCTCCCCTGACAACTCAAAACTGCCTTCCCTTTTACAGCCTAAATGTATTCCTGGATGGTTTATATCCATTTGTGCAGCTGCCAAGACTGCCCTTCCAGTGAAGTAGCTCTTCCCCCTCTTTGGGATACATTCTCTTGTGTTTATACATAGTGATAATAAAACTCGTCAGCGCAACAGCACCATAAGGCACGCAGATCAGATCGGTTTTCTAGGCAACACTTGGTTGTTTTTAAAGGTTTTCCCCCCCTTTTTTTTTTTTTTTTTTTTTTTTTTGTGAGTACTTACTGGCTTCAAAGAGTTCATTTTCAGGTGCAAAAGACTGAAACAATGGTATTTGTTATGGACTCTAGACTTAGCTATAGAAATTCCCTTTCTGTATGAGCATGTCTTGCTTCTCATCTTGCTTCCACCTCAGGAGCCTGCCTGCAGGACTTTGATGCGTTTATCCCAAAAACAGTGGCTGATGCATCCCCAGACTTCCCCACTCTGTTGCATGTTTAAATTTGCTGACAATTGCAGTAGCTTCAAAAACGAGCTGGAGTCCTGCACTTCCCAAGTACAAAGCCAGGCTGTTGTAGTTTCTTGATGTTTGGCAGAGATGTCATGACAACTTGAATGAGGATTGGCAAAAAATTCTCTCCTTGGCTTTCCTCTTCCTTTACCATCACATTTTCATACCTTTAATAAAGGAAAGGGAAAATTTCTATAAAGACTAGATAGTGAGATAGCCCAGTAATGAGGTCCCTGTTTGCCTCTTACCCCATTTATTCTGCTAGATTTCATCTACCTTCTAATACTTTGGCTGTCATCCCCCTTATGCAGTATTTCTTTTTAAATTTCAAAGATGTTTACCTCTCAACTTCCTCATAAGAACATGGGCCTGGAAAAAACATCAAAGCTAGTCCTCTTATCATAGGTCCCATGCAATACCTTTCCTATCATGCAATACCTTTCCTAAAAAACCACATTACACCTTAAAATAATCTTACTCTGATCACCTGCATGTTCCAAACATCACTTTTCTATAGATCAGAAGCCACCAGCACCCCATGGCTCTAGTGCTTACGCTATGCTGAGAAAACTCCCTGATACTGCCAGCACTCAGATTTACCTTTTCAATGGGTGAATTTTACTGCTGACTCTCAGTATTCCAAGGGCTGATCAGCATTTCGTATGTTCTATGCTTCACAATTTGTCCCAATAGTCTCCCACACTGATAGTGCCCCCCATCAGTGGAGGACAATTCTTGCAAAAGCTCCTAATGAAAACATTAAATAACTGACAACCAGCCTGATCCTTCAGATGCCAAACACAGGGAGCATCAAGACTTCCTCATAGTGCCTCAAGACTCCCTTCAAGTAAAAATGCCAGCTCCCCATGAACAAGGACCAAACTCTGTTTCTCCCAGTTAATAAATGTTTCTATTTGACACAGTATTAAATCCTTCCTGAAAAGTGTGTTACTTAGCTTTTATAAAGGTATTGCTTCCTAGGTGTCAGAACCATGCTAACATCACCCAACTTCGCTATTTTTTTCCCTGTTTCTTTAAATCTTATTTACTTCAATAATTATTCAAATCAATCAAACTGGTGATTGTTTGCTCAAATTACTTTAAAAATCTCAATTTTTTTTTTCTAAAAATTAGGTATCACAGGTACTGTTTTGTGGTATCTCACCAATAAATTTGTTGGAAAAACAAGCTTCCTACCAATTTTGCATGACAATGTGCTAGTTATTTTAGTATTTGGGGTTGGAGGGTCCAGTCCTCCAGCTTGAGCACATTTTGATCATTTTAGTTTCACTATGGGCTTGTAGGCAGTTCTCATTTCCAAAAGCCCATCAGCTGTCAGGGTATTGTACTCCTGTTCTCTATCTTCCTCTGCATTAAAAAATGAGGCAAAATATTTGTTCATAGCCCCAGCCTCACTCTATTTCTGCTTTTCTGCTTTCTTTATTAACTAAATTGAAGACTATTTGAGTTTTTGTTTCAATCTCTTCTGAAAGACTTAGCACAGCTTGACTTTCGGCAAGCTATCTTTTAGACCTGCATTATCTAGCCTCAAAAATGTGTCTGTCTTTGTTAACTAGTCCCTTCTCCTTTCATTTCTAAGGTCTACCCTCACATCTTTTCTCTTTCCTTTTTCCAAGTTTTTTTAGGGGGATGGGTAATGAGGGTAGAAGGAAACAGTTTTCTACTCATTTAGATAGAGCTGAGAGTACCCCTGGAACTCTATTTGTCTTCTTAAACTACTTCAGAAAATTTACATCTTTCTTTGAAAGAAATTCAAGGCATTCCCCATGATTAAGTGTGGACCACTTCAGTCTAGTTAACTTATCAACTAATTTCTTTAGCTTATCGAAGTTTGTTCCTCTGAAATATGATTTTTTTAAACCCAGTTTCAGGATAATTTTTGTTTATATTGCCATTTTATTGAATTTTAATTGACTCATGGTCACTGAAGGCAAGATTATTTTCAGCTCTTATTTCTCTTTACCAAAACCATGTTTAAAATAGCTTTGCTACTTAGATCAGTAACTTGTAATGAAACATCGTCTGTACAAATCTCAAGCAGTCTAGCCTATGCCATTCATAATAGCACCTCTTCTCCAGTCTGTCTGTTGTAGCCTACACTGAATTTATACTGAGTTTATTCACTATTAAATCTAGTACATTTCAGTATATTATAGTTTGATATGTTTTGGCTGAAGACCAGGTTCTACAAAAAGAAGTTAACATTAAATTAGAAAACTGTAACACTCCACTGTGACAGCATTCAAAATAAACTTGCAATAGTAAGTTTTGTTCTCAAGCAAAGCCAAGGCAAAATTGCATTAGGCAGCTGTGATATGACAGAAACAAACAAATAAAAGCAATATAAACAAGTAGTTCTTTCATTATTTACACATTTCTTTTTTCAGGAGACTCTAGCATGTGAGAAAAGTGGCTTTTGGATATTCCCCACATGTTCAAACCACCTGGCTGCACAACAGTTGGCTCCCAGGTTGTGGCCCTCTGAGCTCGTGCATTTGCAAGCCCCTTTGGCATTCCTGTGATCTCTGGGTCTGGTATGGAGCTTCAGCTGACACACAGAGCTCATAACTCACCCTCTGTGTTACAAAAATATGTCAGATAAACTCTGGTGGACTATGACACAGTGTACATGCTATTTTAGACATTTTAAACAGAAAAAACAAAAGATAAAATGTATTAGATCCCGGGGCCAGTGAACACTACAGAAGGTGGAACAGTGTAAATGTGACTTTTGACATATACCTTCAAGTGGGCTTCTAGCTGTACCACCTCCAATATCTGCTTCATGGTAAAGAATTAGTTTTATCTCTTCTGGTATATAATTTCAGTTTACCTATTTTTCATCAGTTAGTCATCTCCCACTGCTGTAGCTGTTAGCATTTCGTTGTCATGACATTTACAGGGATTTTTGCCCACACGGTGATTAACCTGTATCCATTAATAGTCCCCTGTTTCTATATTTTTTTGACAAGTCACTATAAATATCTATTGCATATAAGCATGGTTGGAACACCAGAAGTTGTGATCTTTCACATGGAGTCATTGGGATGCACCTTGTTAGTCACCTGCCACACACTCATAGAAATCTATGATGCTCTTACATTATCTTTATGCTCAAGCTGGGATAGTTGTTGTGCTAACTAAATTATTCATAGAACTACATTAATCTCAATGTTTAATTATCACAGCTAATGTTCAAAATTTGGAAGCTAAACGCTCCCATGATGATACAACCCCTCACAGAATTTCTGCCTCTATTATATCAAAGAAATCTCTATTGATACATGAATCCAACACGAGGTCTAAAACAGCCCCCCTTAGTGCAGTACAATTTGTCCTGCAGTTCTTCCCTCAAGTGATCTTAACCAAACAGATTGCACTGTCATTGCTATTCTTTTCTACATATTTATAACTTAACATATACTTCACACATAACTGCACCTTCCCAGTTGTTTACATCTTTCTGAATATTTCATGCTTGTCTTTGGGAATGGCTGTTGGTCAACCATATTTCTGTTATGCAGCTGCACATCTTGCAGCAGCACATCGATAATATTTTGCATTTTGCTATCTAAGCATAACTACCAGTCATCAAAATATCTGTTATCAGTCAACTCAGGCAGGTTATGGTGAGTCTTCTCTCCCAGACTGTAGTGCTTACCTTACTACTGCATTCCACAATGCTTTTTTCTTTGTGGTCCAGTCACTGCATATTTAGTATTCTTTGTTCCTTTTCCTGTAATCAGCTCTTGATATGTCTGAATATATGTATTTTATCAGATTTGTCATAATACTTCAGTGTCTTAATTAGCCAAGTGGCCATAATTGTGTTGACTTTTATTTTATCACAGGAATGCAGTGGAAGATTCCAATCCTTATTCTTTCTCCCTTGTACCATCCATAAATGTTCTTAATCTTGTGAAGACAGGCTAGTCTACATTTCCAAGTAAGATGATGTGAAATAAGTATATAGACTAAGGCACTTACTGCTGAAGCTTCTCATGTCCTCATCATATGTTATTCTAAGGTTTTACTTCAAATGAGAACTAGTCCCTTGAATCAAATACCCCCATTATACATGGTTTTGGAAGCTTTCTGAAGGAAGATTAACCCACAAACCTTTTCTTCTTCTCTTGGGTGTGGAGAGACCATCTTTAGACCTCTCTAGGAAGGTCTGCTTTTGTCCACGTCACTGAGATGACAGTGGCTCATCAGTGCCCTGCTATAATTCCAAAGAGCACCTTGTCCCACATAGCAGCCCAGGGAACAAAAGTCCAGATGCGATTTTATCATTCCAGCTCTCCAAGAAGACTGCTCTTGAATCTTGAGTTTTGTGAATCTGCAAAATGGAATCCATGAATTAGCAACACTACATGAGCACCACTAAGATATCCTGCTGCCAGAGGAACTTTCTGTCTGCTTATGCTTCAGATTAACAGACTGTGTCATCTCCTCGGGGAGCCACTTGGCACTTCTCTGAAGAACCTCTCCAAAACTGAAAACTAGGTCTGTCAGTCTTCAAACAAAGCAGTGATTAAGTCTTATAAAGTGTTTGCCTCTTTGTATTGCACAAGAACCATTTCAGGAGTTAAGGAATCTTGGTGTGGTTCAGGAGCCTTCTCCTAAGCACAGGTTTGTGGTGATGAAGCTCACACATTGAGTCAGAATTTGAAGGTCCCCATCCTTAAATTTAGCTCGCGCATGGGGGGTTGGACATAGTGATCTTTCGGGGTCTCTTCCAGCTCCTAATATTCTGTGATTCTGCGATTCTGTGATCCAGTATTGAAGAACTTCTGGAAAGAAACTTCTGTGCTTATCCAAAAATAATCTGTGTTATATGCACCAGTACTGCTACTGTGAATGGAATCAGTAAATGGAGAGAATCAGGGGATTTGCTTCAAAATTGCATATTTGCTTCAAGCCAGAACAGAAATGTAAACACAGAATTATTATCCCACTCATTAGTACACTTGGTACATTAGTACACTTGGTATCCCTCAAGGCAATCTCAACTGCATGGATGTGCAGCCTCTGTGTGCACTCAGGACTACATATGACCCTGTGATTTCAGGCACTTCCATTCACCTTTTTCCTCAGGTAAAACCTCCTGAAAGACTGTAGTCCTAATGAATGTCCCTTGCCAGAGTCCTCACCTTTCATTTTGCTGTGTCCTAGAAGTCCACTACACCAACATGGCTGGCAAATCTCTATGCAATTTATTAAAGTTAAATGGGTCTCTGGTTTTGTAAATACCACTTAGAAAAGAATCTGAAAACAAAGAACCAATCAGTTTTTGGAACCATAGGGACTTGGAGGCTCTTGCATGTGAGGGTATACAAAGAAAATAGCTGGTCAGTGTAATTGTGATTTAATTTTCACTCTTTTATCAGGAAACTTGCCATCATCATACTCTACATGCAAGCAAATTGGGTATGTTGTCAGGAAAAGAATGAAGATGAGAGGAGTCCTGCCGGCGGGAATTTCTCAGCATTCGTTTCCTGTATAACAGTCAGCCTTTTTATAAATAGAATATTAATCTGTCACTGTATTTGGCACAACGATAGGATCATGAACGACTTGCTTGCTAATTACCATTTGAGCTCATGCACAAAGCATGGGCTGTGATAATATTAGCTTGGTCAGAGTCACAAGTATGTCAGTGCCAGCAACAATTCAGCGTCTGATTCCAATCTCTGAGAGTGTCATATCTGCATCCTGCCATCCCAGGAGGTAAAATCCTGGACTCCCTCTCTTAATATAAATAATTTGTCCTGTCACTAAGAGCCCTAAAGGAAAACCATGTGACAGCTTCTGTTAGCTGTTCATATATGAAAAAAGCTTTTAAGACAAGATGTAAATGTATATCAGGCATATTTAGCTACTGTTTAGTAATCATTTCTTAAACACTTCAAAATCTTCACCAGACTCCAGTACATAGGAGAAACCATTTTTTACCCCACATCTTGTGAGAAAACTAGAGCAATGACTAGGGGAAGCCCAGGGCCATCATTCCAAAGGCGTTATTCCTGCCAGTAACTTTCTCAAGTAACCAAAGGGAAAATTATTTGGGTAGGATTCTTGTAAGTTTTAGAGATGCCCGAGCATTTCTGAAGAGTGTAAGTGAAACTAATAAGTCATTTATCAATTTCCCCCTGCTGCTTCTCATAAAAGCTTCATTTAGCTATAGAGGTCCTGGGCTGTCTGTAGGCTCAGGCCCTAATCACCACTGCATATTCAGCTCAGACACAAAAGTCTGCCTTCAACCAATACAGATTTAACTTTTTCCTTACTTGAATCAAAAATTCTATAGGATGAGATGATTTAAGTCTTTTCATTCAATAGGTGAGCTTTCCAAATCGAAAAGTTTCTGAATTTATTAGATAGTAGTAAAACAGTACTAGCCTTTATTACGTTTCCATCTCAGTCATGTTGCTATTAGAGACAGTGGAAGTTTAGACAAATACATGGGACACGTTATAAAATCATCTCTTAGTAGTTTCAACTGAAATTGCATTAAAAGTTTTCCATTTTTCAAATATGTATAAAACTCAAAGTAATTTCCCTTCTAGAGAAAAATCTTCTAATCCTCTTTAGAAGAATTACAATGTAAAAATTTCTAGCAATGCAAAGTAGATCTGTGGGTGGATTTTATACCTGTCTTCAGTCTTGTAGCTGATAAATGAGTTTCTACCTGTTTCATATTATTGAGCAAGTCTGTATTCTTAAAGGCATTTGGTGCAAAATATTCCCTCGGCAAGTAAAGACTCAAGGTTGACTAATTTTACTTACGTTAACTTCTATAGGTAAGGTATGATTCCTGCACCTGAAGATTTTGGCCATTCATCTAGTAGAATGCATGCAAAATGTATAGACAAAGGTAACAATGATGATGTTGATAATAATTCTCTTTTTTATATCCACCTTTATGCAAAGGGATCTAGTCCAACCTGTGTGTTTTCTTACCAAGTCCAACTGCAATGAACAGAATGACTCCAGAAAGTTGAGGAAATAAATCAAAGCATGCAGGAACAGAATTCAGAAAAGATGAGTTAACTGGAAATCTGAGGAACTCATCTGGGAAGCTGTGTATTGAGCTCCTGAGATAAGGGCCCATATTTTTAATTACCTAAGTGGAAAAGAAAAAAGTTAAATTATTTTTAGGAGGTACTAAGGACATATGTCTGAAGTGCTATGTAATAAAACCCACAAAGATACCAGTACTGGCTAAGTGGTCTTGCACAATTAGCAGAAAAATCCTACCTCTATTGATCATTAACTGAGAATTAAATTTTCTCTCATTTTGAGGATGATTAATAAAAGTCAACTAGCTCTAGTAGTTGCTGTTATCAAACAGAAAAAAAATCAAACTTTTCTCAACATTTACCTGGATAAATGTGGACATTTTCACAAACACCAGAAGTACACAGACTTGCTTCATCATTTCCATGGAGTCCCTTGCAACTCTGAGGGCAATGCTTATGTGTTTACTGTGAGAAATAATCTTTCTGGAACCATGTGTAACCGGTGCAAGAAAGAAAATTATTGTGCAGTTTGTGTCTAAAATGTTTGGAAGGTCTTGTGAAATTCTGTAAATTAATAAGGCACTAGGAACTTACAATTTGTCCAACCTTCATGTTCTGAGTAAATCAGTCTTTATCTAATTGTCCTTGTTTCTAAACCTAATTGTCCTTGAAAGTATTATAAGCTGCTATATTTTCACACAAATGAACTGCTCAGGAAGAATTTGTCAAATGCATTAGGTGCAGCTTTTATTGTACGTCAGATGCTTTCTTCAGAAGTGCTATCAAGGCTTTGTCTACAGCAGTTGTGTAGCTGTCAAAAGGAAAATACCATTCCTGAGCTCTGTTTTCACATCTCTCTTCCAGTATTTCACCGTATAGATTCAGTGCAGGTGTGGTTTGTTTGTGGGCATTTGAGGTGTGTAAAATGACAGGGCTTATGCTTGTCCAGAAAATACAAGAACTTGTTGCAGTTCCCACAGTGACAGCAGCTGTTGGCTGCATGCGATATTCTGTAAATAACCTGTGGTTTCCAAACAGCGTTTTGGCTCAACAGCTGTTTAAAAGGCTGAAGGCCACACAATGTATTCTTTTCAAGTAACACATATACCTGCAGATTAAAGCATGGGGAAACAATATAATACTAAGACTGATTGTGGTGGTTTGACCGTGGCTGGAGGCCAAACTCCCACCAAAGTCGCTCTATCACTTCCCTCTAAGCTGAACAGGGGAGAAAACACGTGTTGAGAGGCTTTGGAGTCGAGATAAGGACAGGGAGAGATCATTCTGCAATTAGCATCATGGGCAAAACAGACTCAACACAACAGAAAGGCAAGAAAACTCTCTAATTTATTACAATACACACACAGAGAAACCAGAGTCGGCTAATGAGAAGTCCAAACAGCTCTTAAAACACCACCCCCTGCCCCTCCCTTCTTTGCAGAATTCACTTTATTCTTGATTTTGTCCTCCCCAGGATGGCATGGAGGAAACGGAGAAATAGGGAATGGAGGCTTCAGTCTTCAGTCAGTGCCTCATGAGTTCTTCTTCTTGGGTGGGGGTGCAATTCTCACACTCTTTCCCTACACCAGCATGGGGTCCCACCTACAGCAGACAGTCCTCCACAACTTTCTCCGTGTGAGGCCTCTCCCGCAAGGCCTCAGCTCTTCACCAACTGCCCCAGTGTGGGTCACTGCTAAAAACTCATAGAATGTCTCTCAGTCTCTCAGTCCCAGACTGCCCCAGCCTGGTCCCCCACAGAGTCACAAGCCCCACCAGCAAACCTGCTCCAGCGTGGGACTCTGTCTCTCTCTGCCTCTTATCTCTCTCGGCTGCAGGTTCTGTCAGGGCTTGTTCCAACGTAGGTCACAGGTTCTTCCATATTCCTCCACCTGCTCCATGGTGGGCTCCTGCCTGGCCCAGGTACCTCTCCATGGGCTACATGTGGGGTCTCTTTGTCCTTCATGGGCTGAAGGGGGACATCCACCCCACCATGATATTCTCCATAGGCCGCAGGGAATCTTCTCTCAGCACCTCCTCCTCCCCTCCTTCACTGACCTTGATGTCTGCAAAGTTGCTTACATCTTCTCACTCCCTTCTCTGGTGGCAAAATGTGGCTGTTTGCATTTTTCTATTTCTAAAATGTGATTCCCAGAGGCCTGTGACCAGCGCTGATTGGCCTGGCCAGCCTTGTCGGTAACAGGGTTTGGGAGTTTGGCCTTGGGAGCCCAACTGGTATCTGCTCTGTCAGACCTCAGAGAAGATCCTACCTGCTTCTTGCAGAAGCCACCCCACAAAACCACAATACTTATAAAAGATGGTTTAGGATGCATTACATCTTATCAGTCATACTACTAAGGGCTAATGCTGAAATTATGCTTGTTTCCATGTTAAAAATGACAGTACAGATATCTACTGAGAGCATATGGATTTTCTCATTCTCCTAACTGAAATAAAAGCTGAGGAATTAACCCATTCAGCATAATCTTTATTTTAAGTGTAATTTTCCACATTACACTTAATTTTTATATCTTATCCTCCCTTACTGAAGATGCCTCAATGGCATTACCCTGGCTACTGATGTCCTCATGTCTGCTTCAGTGAAGCCTACGAGTCCATCAGCATAGCCAAGGGCTGCAGTTAAGTGTATCCATACACTATTCGCATTGCTCTGACAGGAAATGTGCCATGTATTGCGTCCAGTTCTGGTCCCCTCAGTTCCAGAAGGACATACAACTCCTTGAGAGAGTCCAGAGCAGAGCCACCAAGATGATTAAAGGAGTGCAACATCTTCCTTCTGAGGACAGGCTGAGGGAGCTGGGTCTCTTCAGCTGGGAGAAGTGGAGACTGAGGGGTGACCTCATTAACGTTTATAAATATGTAAAGGGTGAGTGTCAGGAGGATGGATCCAGGCTCTTCTCAGTGATGGTCAGTGATAGACAAAGGGAAATGGTTCCAAGCTGGAACATAGAAAGTTCCATCTTAATATAAGGAGGAACTTTTTCACTGTGAGGGTATTGGAGCACTGGAACGGGCTGCCCAGAGAGGTTGTGGAGTCTTCTTCTTTGGAGACATTCAAGACCAATCTGGACACATTCCTATGTGATCTACTCTAGATGATCCTGCTCAGGCAAGGGGGTTGGACTTAGTGATCTTTCAAGGTCTCTTCCAGCTCCTAATATCCTAATGAGTAGCCAACTGTTCTGTTGTCCCCTCCTACCAACGTGCCACCTTCCTGACAATAATCAGTTCAGACTGGATGTGACTTCTGGAGACCACCTGGTCCATCACCCCGCTCACAGCAGGGCTCAGTTCAGACTGGATATGACTTCTGGAGACCACCTGGTCCATCACCCCGCTCACAGCAGGGCTTATATGGGGTTTCCCAGGGGAAAAACATTTTCCCAAAGCAACTGGCAAGGTACAAGTCATGCCTGTGCTGTGCTTCTTTCTAAGCTGTGCCTGGGGACAGTCCCTGCAGGCAGTGGGAAGCCAGGTCCTACACAGAAGTCCAGTCCTCTGAGATTGGCATATTGACATGGTTTCTCAGCCCATGGATTTTCTCTGCTACTGACTGAATGGGGAGAGGCTGCATCAGTGAAGATTCACTCTATGGGTTTGCTTTTTTTGTGCTTCTGTAATGATATATTACTACCTCAGGACATATCTTTCCTCTCATGGACAGAAATCCTGGTTCCATGGTACCTCCTTTGCCAGATACCCACTCCATTATGAAGAGGGGAAGACAACCTCCAGGGAGGCTGCTCCCTAGTGACCACAGGACATGTGTCTGAATGTCAAAACCTGTGCTGGTCCAAGGCTGAGGTCAAGCCAGGGCTGGTAAGGTCTGGGTAGAGGCTTTTCAGTTTTCTTGGTGTTAAAAGGATCAGCGTGTTTTCATGTTTGAGATGTCATGTGGTGATTCTTCAGGTAACCCAGATCAGAAGTTGACAGCAATGTTGACAGCTTATTTTGTCTTTGCAGAACAATGTCATTACTAGTGGTTTTGAAGAGTACACACTTTATGCATAAAACATATTTCAGTTAAAAATGTTCTGCCAACTGACAATAAAAAAAACCCTTGCTGTTACCTGCGTATGTTGCAAAGACTTAGGTTACCAGAAATTATAATTCTTTTCTTCTATTTCTATCTGATTTCTTTGCTGACCATTTCACATTAATCCAGTGTTTCCCTTAAATGTCAAGATTATTAATCATTCCCCCCCCCCCTTTTTTTCCTGTGATCCTTTCATATTCCAGTTAAGAAATGTCTCACCACTAAAATGTGATTGTACTGGTACAAAAACTGGCTAGGAATTATGGATGTAACTTTTTTCTTTTTTAAACAAGGTGCACAACTGATGTTGCATCTTAGGTTTTTATATTAAATACTTAATCAAAGCATATAATTCTGCGACTTGTTTTTAAGTAACCTAGCTTTGAAGCTCAGGATGAAAAAGTGTGTTGCTTTAATGATAACTGTGCAGGTTTTCATCAAAATGAAAGTTTGGTCTCATTATGCCATTGTTCTCCTTTTCTTTTTTTCTCCAAGCTGCCTGTCTCGTCCTGGGTTGTATGATTTTTCCTGATGGCTGGGATTCAGATGAGGTAAAACGGATGTGTGGTGAAAAGACAGACAAGTACACGCTGGGGGCTTGTTCAGTCCGCTGGGCATATATCCTGGCAATTATTGGAATCTTGGATGCCCTGATCCTCTCATTTCTGGCATTTGTGCTTGGCAACAGACAAGACAGCTTGCTAGCAGAGGAGCTCAAGTTGGAAAACAAAGGTAGGACTGCTTTAGACACTCTATTATTGGGTGGCCTCAAGTGCAATTGCTTAAAAGCAATGATTGGTTTCATTTTATTTTATACTTAAAACTTGGCATGCTGGCTTACTTCCTAAGTTCCTGGGAAAGAGGACATGCAAGGTTCAGGGAAAGTTTTGCTTTTCAGGGTCCAAACTATAAGAAATGTTGAAATTGCCACAATTGCTGTAATATGCATACCTTACCTTGAATAGTTTTTAGAACAGTAGATGGGATGTTTTGTTTTACCTGCTTGTACATTATATCATTAGCTTTTATGTTTCACTATCTCCATCTTTTTTCAGTACCCCATGGAAGACTTGTTCATTTGGTTCCTTTAGGATTGTGCGTGGTAGCAGGAATGGCTGTGATGTGGCGTCTGTGTTAGCAGAGTGCACAGTAAGGAGGGAGTGTCAGGCTGGGAGATTGGTAATGAGCTGTGCAAGGGGACTGACCGTGCAGCAAGGCACTGCTGAACTAAGCATCAGAGCCAGGAGCAAAGAAGAATCCCAGTTCTTGTTTGATCTATCACATCTGATGAGATACATACCACAGTGGGCACATCCCCGACTCATCTTTTTAATGGGCCTGTTGTCCCTGGATCTGTCTGATCTCTTCTGAACCCGCTGATATTGTCGGCTTCTACAGCACCATGTGGCTGTGAGTTCCCGAAGCTCACTACCAACTGCTAAAGAAGCACTTTCTTCTATCTGTTTCAAATTGATCACCTATTAGTTTCACCAAGTGTCCCCCAGATCCAGTAGTGCGGGGTTCTTCATTCAACTCATCCACAACTTTTTTGTAATTTTGTAGGTTGCTTCTAATAATAGGGAAGATATTAGGAGCCACTCACCACTGGATTGAAAATCAAAAGCTGTTTGGCAGTCTGTGTTGTACAAAAATAGCTGGTCTCAGTCCTGCTCCAGAAAGACCATTATCCACCTACCTGAAAGCACCAGCACACTGACCGCAGCTTTACTGAATCACAGACAGTCAGCATGCTCCGCTCAAAGATAAATGGACTTGAAAATTAAACTTCACATACAATTCCAGACCTGGTTAGAGCCTGCTAATGTTGTGGGTTAAGGAAAGTGTGTGTTGCTTGCAATTGCATTGTACATCTGTTCTGCAGGTAAACTGAGGGCATCAGTTTCAAGGACTGTCCCAGTGACCCTTTTCTATAAGAATAATATTAATCCGCATTTGAAAATTAAAATACTCAGAAAGGCATTCACAGCTCTGCCACAAATGCTTTTGGCATCAGCACTGTGTTTTATTTGTCTATACCTTACAGAGCTCATGAACCACCACTGCTTATATCAAAGAACCTAATCTGTTTTGGCACATTATGAGGAAAAAAAAAGCCTCTGGAGGCTCATCACCTCTCACATCACTGGCACAAGCTCCTGCCAGAACATTTGGTCCTCAGCGTGTTGGACAAAATCATTCAGCAGCTCATTTTCCTTATATTAAGCACAAAAATGTACCACACCACCAGCTTCAAAGAAAACCAGAACTCAACAAGAAGGGACACCACCCACTTTACCCTTCACAGTCAAACCTAATGTTCACTGCTTTTTAAACTCTCTTTTAAATGAAAAGAGAAAGAGGTAGCATGTCTTCTAAAAGGGACATCGTCTCCTTTTTCCCCAATAGTTTATGCTAAACAACAAAAGGTCAAGCCTGTTCCCCAGTAGATTCTTGCCATTTCCCCACCTGTATGTGTTGCCGCTGGGCACAGCTGCAGCCCCAGAAGACAAAGACAGCACAGTAGGTATGTGGGTGGACACCACCACCTCCATCAGTGGTGGAAACATGCCAGGTGCCAGCGCCCACAGAGCACCAGCTCTCCACTTTGCTAGCCAGAGATCAGTCCTTCTGGTCGTTTGGACACCAGGAAAGCCTGGTGAGCAAATATCCTACCAAGACAGCAAGGCATTAGCACTGAATTCCTTCCAGTGGTCTCTGACTTCTGTACAAGATGGGCTGCAGCTTGATTTTCCTTATGCTTTGTTGATGGAACAGGGCTTTGGGACAGAGTCCCTGCAGACCTGGGAGATTGCACTCCAGAGTAGGCACTGGGATGTGCAGGTAGTACTCATGATTTTTTAACCTAACTTTTGACTGTGGATGCTATTTGGGATGGTGTGGCACGGGTTGTGAGGCAGGTTGTGTAATCCTGGCAGTCACTGTCTGCTTGCTTAGGTGACCAGTTTGAGCAAGTGGTCTGTGGTTAGAGAGCACATTGATTACTTACACCAAGAGGAACCTCCACTTGCCCTGTCAGCACTTCCTCTGCTGCCAGGGCTTTGTCTCAAACATATAGATATTGTTAGGCAGTAGCTCAAGAGAGGATAAGACACGGTAAATTAAATATAAGAGTCACAACAGTATTCATATATATGGAAAAAGCTTCAAGAACAAGACATTATTATGCAACAGCCAGACAGCTGGGCAGCTGTTTTCTTCTGCAAGCTGTGATCTTCTGCAAGATCATTAATGAGTCTGCAGTGGCTGTGTGAGTAGCTGGCACCACAGCTGTTTCTGAACATCAGTGACAAGTGAACAGTTAAAAGTATATTAAATGCAACAAGGTAGTATAAAGGTGAGAAAAATTACAGAAAAAGAGCAAGCTGTACTTCTCCGTACTCTGGAACTGTCTCAAGTAAGGAATGTTACTTGTTCACAGGAAAACACAGCCTTATTTCTTCTGTACAAGAACACTTCCTTTTTCACTACATGATAAAAATAGTGCTTGCTCATTTCTTATTTGCTTAGATTTGAGACTGAACTATAATGCAAGTTTCATGTATCAGAATCTTAACTCAAGCTTAGCAGACTTTCTTCAGGTTATAGCCTATTTAATTCAGTTTCCTAATCATGCAAATTTTACATTAACAGTCCATACTTTTTTCAGTGAAAAAAAACTGTTTTGAAGGGGGACAAAAAAAAAGTACTTCTAAAAAGTCATGTGCATTACATTTATCCCATTAGGAAGAGGAGGGGAAAGAACAGTGTTGCATGGGTTTCATTAGTTTGCAGAAACTAATGGTAATGACTTAAACGCCTGCATGTTATTAAACTAGCAGCATGCAGGGTATAACAAAAATAGTCAGAATTCAAATTATCTGTAAGCTTCATCAACACCATTTTGAGTGAGCCATCAACATCAAACATAAACCTTGATGTTGTATAATGACATATTTTAACATTTTGAACAGTAATGTCTTCATATAGAATCATTGAGTGGTTCAGGTTGGAAGAAACCCCAAAGACCATCTAGTTCCAACCCCCTGACATGGGCAGGGACACCCTCCACTAGACCAGGTTTCCCAAAGCCCCATCCAACCTGGCCCTGAACACTGCCAGGGAGGGGGCAGCCACAGCTTCTCTGGGAAACCTGTTCCAGTGTCTCAACACCCTCATAATACAGAATATCTTCCTTATATCTAATCTAAATCTACCCTCTTTCTGTTTATGTCTTAATGACCTAAAATTAAAGTTCTAGACAAAAGGTGAAGAAACCAAATGAGAGGTTTCCAAAAGAAATTGAGAGTACAAGGCAGTTATTTTATGGCAGAAGGTGGTAATATGGTCTGCATTATGAGTGATAAATACAAAAGCATTCAGAAGAAATAATCCTGTTAATCAATATCAGCACGAGCAGGTAGATGATGCATTTTGTGGACAGCTGTGGTTTTTCTGATGGATAGAACAGCTTTACAATGTATTTATGTTTAACTTATGTTTGACTTATTTTCGGGGCCCATATGGTCACTGATGAGCAATTTGTACTAAAGATTTCCCACAATTAAGAGCCTAAAGCTGCAATAGATAAAAGGAGCAGGGAGTTAGAACATTTGAAAGATTCATTTACCTTGGAACTCACACGGGCTCAAACTACACAACATGGCTCCCAACAGCCACATTGCAGAGAACTCATGGCAGAGCTTAGTTCAGGATGGCCAGCCCAGGACTTACCAGTTGGTTGACCCTTAGACCCTCATTGTTCCCCATTCCAGTACGGTCAGGGACTGACCCAGGTGTTGAAGGCCAGCTCCATACCTCTGCCTGATCTACAGTCACTGCAGAATAAAGACAAAAGCTAAGGCTAAGTTGTTTCTTGGTGACAAAGCAGTTAGTTTTCTGTAAAAGGAAAGAAAATAGTCTTGCTCAGAGATTTGCACACCTTTGGCTAGAGAACTGTCTTCTGTAAATAGGAGTAGTCTATGCACATGATTGCTGCTGCAACAGAAAACCATCTGCAGGAGTCCTAGCATCTGAATCTGAGTGACAGGAGGCTAGCAGTGTACTTGTCCCATCGAGGGACACCCTGGCACAGTGCGCATCAGCTGTCATCCTTCAGAAGGAAAATAGCTCAGGTCACAACGCATGTGCAAACTCTTGTGAAATTGCAAAGCCCTGTTTATCAGCAGGTATTTCTCATGGCGTGCACACACAAACATTCAGGCTTGTTCAAAATCAGGTAAATAAACATGAGTTTATTGATACCCGATTTCAGCTTTCACATATACATAGTACTTACTAGAACTGCCAACAGTCTTGATAGTAATAGAGTTTAAATCCATTTGGAACAACATGTATAACCCATGTTGTCTATCCAATAAAATTACAGTTCCATTTTTGTAAAGCTGTGTGTCCCTGACTCCTCCAGAAACACAAGTCAGTGTGTACACCTTTTCATTTCAGTTAGCGTGTATCTTCAAAAATAAAGACACCTTCAAAAATAAAATGCAGTATTTCTGTTACCCTCTTCCATTTTTTAGACAGATATGTCTCCTAGTCTCCTCCCATCCTTCCTTTCTGAAGTGTTCAAGAGAGATCCACTTCAGCCTCTCACTGCCTCAGTGTGTGACTCCATGTTCAAAGCACTTAAAATGACTTTGAACTCAGAACCAACTTGGCCATTTGAATTTCCATTTGAGAAGGCAAAAGTGGAAGAAACTCACTGGGGAGTGATCTGTGATGGATTGTTATAGACAGCCCTCCACATGCACTTGCCAGGCTGCAGCTGGCCAGAGGAAGCTGGAACTATGTCAAAAGATTTATGCGTTTGCGTCAAAGGAGAAGTATTTAGGTACCCTGCTTTTCAAAAGCAAAATCAAGCCCTTCTATGAAGCCATAGGTTCAGGTTGGGAATTCCTAGCCCTCATTTCAATCTTCAAAACATGATTCTCTGTCATGCCAGCCAAGAACAAAGTCTTGTCACTTACATGATGAGCTCACATGTTCTCTTTCAGCTTCTGCTGACAAATGGCTCATCTGTCATAGTGTCATTGTAGTTAGCTCCAGTTGTTAATTTATCAGTTTAATTACAACCTTTTTCCTTCATCTATCACCTCTACAATGAGCTACAGAGCTCTAAGAACAGTAGGCAAGTAGTACAACACACACATATTTTATCTAGAAACCTGAAACTAGAGCAAAGCTAACAGATATTTTTTGTAAATTTTTTTCCTAAAATCTCCTGCTTCTAGGTAATGGAAATCAATGTCTTGAGCTTTCTATTATATAAATATTTTACAAATATAAAGATGGAGATTTCATTGTGGTGGCATCAGATGAAGATCCAGGATGAATATTGCATTAGCACTGATTCAGGATCTATGCCCAACTTTCATTCAAGGACTGTGCGAACAGTCATGCAATCCCTTGCCTAGTGTGTGTTGAATTCTGTCACACAAAACAGAACAACAGCTCCAGTAGGAGGACTTTTGGGTGCCCCTCCTCCACAGAAGTCTACAGTATGTTGTGTTGGACACTGCTGTTGGAGATAAGACCTGGAAGTCTGAGAATCTCCAATTTGAGGAGAGAACCTCCTCAAACCAAAGCAGGTAAAAAAAGTATCTTGGAGGCTTTAGTAGAAACTATGGGGAAGAAACTGCAGAGTGAGACCAGCAGTCAAGGGGCTTCAATACAAACTTAGAAGACATTTTCAAGCATTTCTTTTGAAAATATCCACTTTTGTGTTTATGGGCATGTGAGAAGCTACTTACATTTTTGTACTGATACTGCATGGCAGTAAAGCAAAAGCCCTAGACTGGTGTTCAGAATAGCTGAGTTGATTCTATTTGGTTCTGTTGGTTCTCTTACTGAGCTTGGATCTATCATTTGTTTTTTTCCATTTCTCTTTTAAATTGAAAGGGGGAATGAGACTGATTTTGGTGATAAGGTTTGTTTGGTTTCAGCAAGGGACGATAAATTAGAAAAACTAAATGGTGGTGGAATTATTATTAAAGTATGTATTTTAAGACTAAGCCCTGATAAAAGTATTTTATCAGGGAACAGTGTGCTAAATGATGATACTCTTAAGGTGAAGCAAATGAGGCATCAAAACTAAAAGTCAAAAGCTGATTAAAATACCTTATTAAATAAAGGTCAATCTCGTGGTACTGCTGATTGATATCTCAGCTGATCCTACAGTTCCTTTCCAGATCTACTTTCTATAATGAGAAAGCAAAATTAGTCATAAGCATATGCATTAATTACTTAACTGAAGAAGTTGTAGACCATGAAGAGTCCTTGTTTCATAGTGAAGAAAAAACATGGCAAAACTGCTTTCTGTCTTGTAGATAGAGCCTACGTGCTGTTACACTCTGTAAGGAGTCTCATACAATAGAGACTCTGTTACAGAAATGTCTCTGTTACAGAAATTATCATTCCATTTAGAGAGCTTATGATATCAGGGGCCGAGTATGGTGCCTTAAAGGCATGCTGGTAGCAAAAGTCTACAATCCCTATATGCTGATATAGGGAATTAAATGTGTTGTATGGCGTCTTTGGTCAGATGAAAAATTCTGTGGAGTTGAGGGGTTAAGGATTACAAATCAGAGTGGCACGATGCATTAGAATGCGGGCTGAACTCATTAGACACTTCTCTCACAAGCCAAAGCCAAATATCCAGGTTGTTCAAGACAAGTCCATACAAAGCCTGGCCAGATCGGGAGACCTATGTTGTTAATTTAAAAGGAAGCCTATGGCTTGTTGCAAGCAAAACCATATTTACTGAGCTAGAATCTAACAAGTCTGACGGTGCCATCACTAGTAGTTGCATTAGAAATAGTGTTTTGAAGTTTGAATAAATAAATCAGAGATATTTTGCAATACATAGATATGTAAAAGGTAAGTAGCTGGCCCATATTTCAGTCCAGGTAGTGCTAGTCACACACAAAGATTATCCCACTCCACTATCCACACCTTCTTCCTTACTGACAGAAACCATGTTTTTAGAAAAACAGCAGAGAATAAGAATGCTTATGACTCAGCCACTCTTGCATGAATGTTTTTGGGCCAGGTCTTAATGCAGACTAAATAATAAAAGGCAGGTTTGTGCCAAGAATATGGTCTGTGACTGGGAACACCTGAACCAGAGGACATATCTGCTGCTCAGTCCAACCTGCCAGCTGCCTGGGCTGTCCATATGTTCACACCAACCTTAACATCTTCTCCTCACCAGAGAAGAAGGAAGCCAGCAGAACTGAACTGTAACTGGTCCTTGTTGAATCAAGTTCCAGTAATTTTCTTGAGTTTTAACAAGTCATTAGTTTCATTATCTCATTTTCACTGTGAATTTGTTTTGACACTTCTTCGGCAGTTTCATAAAGCCAGGATCATTTTTCTATCTGCAAACATCAGAAAGAAACACAAGTAACCTCTCCTGTTCTGGGCATAGTGTCAACAGAAACAAAATAAGTTGTTGGTAGCTTTAGAATAAAGGAGCTATCAAAAATCCAAAGGAAAGCAAGTCACAACAGCCCTGTTCCCAAGTTGTGGTCAATGGGACATGTAAGCCATGCCTAATGAAATATTTTGAAATATTTGCGATATCTGGCTCTTTCGGGTTTCTGTTACAGGTAATGTCCAAGACCATTTACTACAGTAGAAGTTGAAGGTGACCTGTTTTGTGCTGGCAGTGTAGATTTTCTCTATTTAACCAGTCAATATTGTATTATTTTATTCTAGAACCTTGAAATAGTTCATGTTATTTCTGCATCACTTCCACAGTTGACCTGACTTTCTTTTGAGTCCCTCAACATCTCCTGAGTGACAAGTTTGCTGGACACCAGTTTGTCATTCCCACTGATCTGTTCCTGGATGCCTGGGATTCCTGGCCCTGGGACAGGCCCAGACTAGGTCACCTATGTATATATGTATATATTAGTTCCTTAGCTCTGGGTTGACTCTCCCAGGCCCAGCTGCTGCAGCTGAAAATCAGTGTTCTGCCCTTGGCAGCTAAGATCTTTTTATGTTGGCTTTGATACATCTGTACAGTCTTACTCTCTAAAATACCAGAAAACAACAGTGAAAGAAGAAAGAGAGATATCATATTCATGAGTAATACTGCACTCAAGATCACTGTAGGTGTGTTAGCTTCATTTGCTAGAAAAGAATACAATAGATAGCAAGTGAAATTATAATACAAAGATATTTATTAAGATTTTGCATATCTCTTGTATCTAGAGCATTTTTTTCTTAATTCATTTTTTTAGATGAAATAAATTAATTTGCTTGTGGGACATGGTCCATGTTATTACATTTAGTTTTTCAGGCATTTGGCATGCCAGCACTCCAGCTGTCAGAAATATTTTAATGCACCTACTTCAAGAGCATTTAGCATGAAATGTACTCTACAGACATGGTAGAACTGAAAATAGAGGTTTAGTTGCAATCGCGTCTGACTAAATGTATTTACAATATCCCAACACATTTGATTTTACAAACTGCTTTCACCTTAGCTTTGTAAATCTAAAATTTCTTAGGATCATAATGAGCTAGGATGAGGATGTCATTGCACAAAGTCATTCATCTCAAAATTCTTTCCTCTCAAAGCACTTGCACCCTTCTAAGGCAGCATTAGCTGAGATTCATGTATATTTCCCTCAGCTCCTGCCTTCTGATGTTCCCAGCTGATAGACTCCTAATCACCAAGTGTATTGCTTCTGTCTAGTACACACATGGTGACGCCAAAACTCACTGCTCTTTCTCTAACTCTGGTGTCTGATAAGAGGCTGAAAGGATCAGCATGATCATTTAACCTACTCTCCAATATCACAGAGGCTGTAGGATGGCCTGAATCCCCTCCAGATTATCAGTGCTGTGTAAACTGTGGCACCGGAGCTGACACTGTTCTCACTGCCATATGCACAAGTGTTACAGCCACTTCTGCTCAGTGTTTCCTTATATGCACCTGAGATGTTCATAACCCTTCTGTCTGTCAGCACATCTCCAGCTCCTGTTCAGCTGATTTTCCACATGCTGTCTGTCAGCTAAACGGCTCCTTGATGTATCATTTTGCATCAGGCTGTGCTTATAGAATCGGCCATTCGCTAATGCACATAAAGATTTCTTTGGTCTTTTTTATCACAGCAATTCAGAGAGAAAAAGTGGACATTGTCACTGGCTCCAGGAGAAAATCTGGGTGTTGCAGGACATGTCTCCTTCTTCCTCGCTAGAAGGAGATTAAAAGATGTGAAGAGGAAGAGAAAAGGAACTGCCTTATTTCTTTTCTACAAGTGCCCTGAATTCAGACAAAAAATCCTCCTAACATAAGCCCCATTGTCTGAACTAACACATCAAGCACTTTGTGTCCTTGGAACTTTCTTTGCGTTCCATACTCATTCTTCCAAGGGTTTCATAACCTCTCACTGCATGTGGACAGTTCAGTCTATAAAGATAGATCTTTACATTATAAATGTTCACCATTGTCTGGTACAGCTGAAGACCCTCAATGCCCACTGTAGGGTCTAGTAGATGGACAATGATCTAGAAATACTGAATAAATCCACCAATGTTGCTACCAGCAATGAAGCATAGAAGTAGATAGTTCTTGTTTCCTGAGCATAGGAGCAATAGTTTAGCTGTGCTTTTTACATTTCTACCATAATAAAATATATGAATGATAAGTGCACATTGGGTAAGAACTGAGAAAAATAGCAATGTTATCTAAATGTGCCCTAAAATGGATGCATCTGGAATATGTGCAGAGTACAACAGTTCAGTTATTTAATGGTTACTTCAAAAACAGCACTTTCAAACACAAAATTAGATTGGCATACCAAAAGTAGATTCATTTATACAAAATGTTTACTAGTATTCTTTTTATTTTTAAGTAGATTATTGAACCAAGACCTTCAAAGTTTTTCCACTGGGCATGTTGGACATGATTATACAGTGGGTTGGGTATTTTATCCCACGAAATCAGTAAGAATTTTAGAGGGTGAGAGCAAATTAAATCCATTAGAGCCATTCAAATACTTTTTAAATGGTAATAAATATTGCTTACACTAATCCTTGAGCACAGAGTTTCAAACAACATTTTTCAGGTCTTTTAATGTTTGATATGTATCAAATGCCTTCACATTTTCTTTGAATAACTATAATAGCACTGACAATAACAGCTGACTGACTCCTTGCAAATAGAACTCTGGCAATAAAGATCAGACATCATATAACCTACAGAGACAAATACTGGTCTACTAGAGAAAGTGGAAGTGCGCTATAAATTATACAGTGTGTTTCAAATGTTAAGGAGAAGGAAACGTCAAAGAATCAATTGGAAATTCGGTAGTGAAGCTGTGCTGGTGAAGTATAGAAGTGCCATACTTAGAAAAGCAGCCCCAAAACACAGCACTTGCACCTTTAATGGAAATACTGGATTTGGTGACATGGAAAGAAGTAATGCCAGATGTTTAAAAGCAGCTTTGCTTGAGAAAATTGTTCTGCCTCAGTTTTGTAAGTATCCTTCCTGATGTTCTGTGGGTGTTAATACTTAACCCATGTGGGCAAAGATGACATGTTATTAAGTACAATAAATCTTCCCAGATAACCATCAGCCCAACTATTGTCTTGAAGATGACTGACAAGCTTATTCTAAATAAATCCCTAAAAGGGCTCTGTGAAATGATTAGTAGTTGTGTGTTTACAGCGATGCCAGAAGATCGGGTTTATACACTGATCAATCATTTATACATTAGTGAGCAGATGGCATCTGAGGCTGTGTCTCCTCATCTATCAAGCAGTTCTCACAAAGGTTAAAGGTAGTAAAGTTGTACTCAGGCTCAAATACAGGCATAAACATGTTCTCAAAATGATAAGTATTAAAGATACTTATAGTATCAACTGATAAGATTTTATATTTCAGAATAATTTCTGTAAAAGATTGTGATCACAAATAATTTTCCAAGGTGTCACCTTCTTCCTTAAGTCTAGCTGAAGCCCACCCATTGCTTTTCAGGGCTTTTAATGTCCTTGCAGACAGCTCCAGAATATGTGCCCACCCAAAATCAGTCTCAAAAAACTTGTGGATAGGGTGATGCCAACCTTTTACCTCTGTACTATGGAAAGTGTTTCTGAAAGAAAAACATGGGAACCTCTGGAGAAGCTGGAGCTGTGTACAAAGAGGAAGTCCAAAGGCCACTGCTTTGGTCTGTGGCTCTCACTTTGGAAGGGGTCTGTTCTCCCTGTTTCTAGACAAAGACTACATCTGACTTAGTGAAGAAATATCAAGACAAGTCCAGGAAGGGATGTCCATGGTGCTGTGAGATCCATCAGAAAAATGGAACAACCAACACTGGGTCCACTGATTCACCTGAAAGCATTAGTGGCATCTTCATTTTCTTTCCCTTTCCACTGAAATGTTAACTTTACACCTATGGATGTGAGCACAAATGCTTTTAATTGTGCAATCCTCCCAGTTTCTGTGCTTACCAGCTCACAGACTGCCTTCTTTAGTGTGCTTTTAGGAGCTGTGAAGCATATATATTTGTATATATATGAGGAACATGCAGGACCCTTCAGAGCACTGGGAGCACAGGAAAATTTACCAGGGCAAGGAAATGGGGTGAGTACTGTGTCAGAGATGCAAGGGGTATCGGCGATTGGAAAAGAGCTCAGCACACCAAGATGAGTTCTAGGGAATCTTTACTTCAGTTCAGCATCCATCTTGTTGTGTTTCATCTTTCAGCAAGGCTCCCCTTTTTATTGTACATCTCGTGAGAAAGCTTATTGCATAAACACCTGTCCTTGTTTTCATTAAGCAGAACTGTTTTTCAGAAGCCAACTAAATTCTCAAAACATCTGTTTTGGTTCTCATACTCCTAGCTCCTATGACCTTTGTTTTTGCACATTTGTCAAAACACACTTTTTGCCAAGAGCATGGTCTTTCTTACCTAAATCCCAATTATTCAGACCTTGATGCAGCTAAGCTAAGAAGTACTGCAAGAAGTTCTGGTGGCCAGTGATGTTGGTCCCCACCACAGCACACTGTCTGCTACTTAGATTCATTTTTAATACTCTAAAGCTACACCTAAAACCCATCAGGTTAGTTCATCACCCTCTAAGCCTGTGTTAAATGATAAGCTCTGCATACTTTGTGACAGGACAAGGGGTAATGGTTTTAAAATAGAGGGAGGGAGATTTAGATTGGATATTAGGAAAAAGTTCTTTACTGTGAGAGTGGTGGAGCACTGGAACAGGTTGCCCAGGGAGGTGGTGGATGCCCCATCCTTGGAGACGCTCAAGGCCAGGTTGGATGAGGCCCTGAGCAAGCTGATCTATTTGGGGGTGTCCCTGCTTCTTGCAGGGGGGTTGGACTAGATGACCTCTGGGAGTCGCTTCTAACCCTAATCATTCTATGATTCTGATTCTACTATTGAAGTCACAGTTATCAGCCTGTGTTTGTCTAAACACATAGTTAGGTTGTATTCTGGCATAAGTTAAAGCCCTAATTGTAAAATTTACAGGGAGAGAAAGCATAATGTCTTTCAAACTAGGCATTTATAATAAATAAAAAATATTCCATTTTCTTTTCTGGTCAGGTTTCCTGTGCTGTGCCTCAGTTCCGCCTTGGTTCTTCTTTCTTCTTTCTTTTCCCTTCCTTACTCTTCTTTCAAGAGCATGTATTTGTATCCCATTTGCTTAAAAAATCTCTTTATATCTCTTCTATTTCAGACCTTTAATTTTGATAATCCCAGGATTTTATCTCAACTTTGATAATACCTGGAGCCAAATATAGCTAGAGGCTGGTCACAGTTGAATTCCCCCAGGGCTCAGTCCTGGGTACAGTTCTGTTCAACACCTTTAATGATGACCTGAGTGAAGGGATCAAATGTTCCCTCAGTAAGTTTGTAGAGGACACTAAGCTGGGAGAAGGTGTTGATCTGCTTGAGGGTAGGGAGGCTCTTCAAAGGGACCTGAACAGGCTGAATCAAAGGGCTGAGACCAACAGGATGAAGTTCAATAAGGCCAAGTGCAGAGTCCTGCACTAGGGACATAATAACCCCATGCAGTGCTGCAGGCTTGGGGAAGATTGGCTGGACAGCTATCAGGTGGAGAAGGACCTGGGGGTGCTGATGGACTGCAGACTGACTACGAGCCAGCAGCTTGGTGGCCAAGAAGGCCAATGGCATCCTGACTTGTATCAGAAACAGCGTGGCCAGCAGGTCTAGGGAGGTGATTGCACCCCTGTCTTCGGCACTGGTGAGGCTGCACCTTCAGTACTGTGTCCAGTTCTGGGCCCCTCACTGCAAGAAGGACATCGAGGTCCTGGAACATGTTCAGAAAAGGGCAACCAGGCTGGTGAAGTGTCTGGAGGGAAAAATCTTATGAGGAACGGTGAGGGAACTGTGTTTGTGTAGTCTGGAGAAGAGGAGGCTGAGGGGAGACCTTATCACTACCTGTAATTTTCTGAAAGGTTGTAGAGAGGTGGGTGATGGAGTGACAGGTGATAGGACAAGGGGAAATGGCCTCAAGCTATGCAAAGGCAGGTTCAGATTGGATGTCAGGAAAAGGTTCTTCACTGAAAGAGTTATTGGCATATGGAACAGGTTGCCCATGGAGGAGGTTGAGTCACCATCCCTGGATGTATTTAAAAGGACAGATGAGGTGCTCAGGGATATGGTTTAGAAGAGGACAGGGACAGTTGAACTTGATCTTATAGGTCATTTCCAACCTAGTGATTATGTCATTCTGTGATTCTATGACTAGGCATTTTCTCAACTTATATTTTCATAATCAGAGAAAAATAATATAGCATCATTTAAGCAGACAAAAAAAGGGATTTTTTTGCTGTATATCTAGTATTACGTTCTGAACTCTAACAGTAAAAGCTTTATAAATGGTGTTGTCATTCCTAGCCTGCTTGGGAAGAGGAGGTGAATGTTATCATGTAGTAAGTATACATGGACTTTTATAGCTATCACTCAGATCAAAGCCTTCTGCATTGACCAGTTCCATTTTTTTAACAGGAAAAGAATGCAGCAATTCATCAGTTGACCAGTCTAGTTAATGTTTTGTGCCTTTTTTCTAGGTCTGGAATTTGTGAACTGGCTAGCTGTGACAGTTTGAGGTACTTGATACTTCTCATTTCTAGATCATTGACTCAAATATAGCACATATTTGATGAAAATTGACCCAAAAAATTGAATGTGGAGGATGACAGATGGCTGAAGTATGTAAAAAAAAAAAGGTTGGTTTCTGCTCATCTTACAGTAGACAGATGCCAATAACCAAAACATACATATAGCTCAACCCTGCACTAACATTCTAACTGGGAAGACTCAGAAATGAATGGAGAACATATGTGTCTTTGCATGCCTTCACCACTGAACTCCTAACTTTATTTCCAGAAATGGAATTTACTAGATATGCCTCTCAAATCTCTGAAATCACATTGGCAGTATTGAATATCATGCACACAAAAAGTGAGGCCTCTTCTGAAGAACAGTTAACTCCTTGCTCCTGACAGGACTGTCACTGCAGATCGGGTAGGTGATAGAAATGGATGCAGTGTGAATATGTTGGGAGAGAGGTGGTGCTTTTTGGAAAGACTATATGGTAGATTCAAAGGTCAACTTTCTATAGCTTATGTCTGCCTTGGGAAGTGCAGTAGTGTCTTTTCATTCCCACTCCACCTCAGCATTTTAATCTTATTGAATTAGTAAAGTGATTTAACCTAGTATTTGACACTTCTTTTTCTAAATTTTCAAGAAATTTAGTCTCCAGTGAATATGATTTTGCTTTGTCTGCCATTTTCTAGTGACAGATTAGCTCCCAATTCCCAATGAACATAATGAGGTATTTAAGATAAAAATAGTCCCCCTTCTGTGCTCCGCTCTCCCATTTGTGTAATATGATTTTGAACTTGTATTCTCATTTAAAGAAAAAAAAATCGTGCTGTGAATGGCTATGAATCCCATCCTTCCAGGACTGCATTAATATTGATACTTTTAAAAGACAATGACAGGCAAACCATATTCATGTATTTTCAGAGCTGGTAGCAATGATGACATTTCATATTTCTATATTTCTCTGTCCTCTCAGATACAGAAGGACTTTCTCAACAACAATCAACACATTCACAAATCTAACTTTAGTTTGAACAATGTCACCATGTTTCCTCATGGCATAACATGTACCAGCTGGATCTCAAACCACACAAAACCTAGTCATGGAACCTTTCTAGACCAACTGCCATTTCAGTGAGGCTTTCATGAAACAAAGTATATGGTTGTTGAATTTCATGCTTTACTTTAGATGGATCTTTTCTTACAATATCACATTTCATTTTGATATCTGAAAGCAAAAATTTCTTATTTTTCATAATTACCTTATGACATTACACTGCTTATCTGCCCACCTGTTTATCAATCCCCTGCCCTTATAACTTTTAAACCCAATTTCAAGAAAGTTGAACAAAAGGCCAAACTCTTGAAAGTATCAAACTCCCAGAAGTGTTTTGAAAATCAATGGCTGGATAAAAAAAGAGAGCATTAACTAGTGATCCCACTAAGGGAGAGCCAGGAGGCTGAGTGCTTAACAGCTTTTGGCTGACCCAGTCAGCACAAATCTCATTTTAGATATGCTGCACTGTCTGCCGTGTTTTGATCATCTGTCATGCTAAATAAAGTTAGGTACAGTACTTGAGATACATTGCAAGTATTTCTTTATGTATATATGCATGGTGGTTTTTATATATATATATATAATTAAATATATGTAGTTTTATGTATAATTATATATCTAAATATAAACTTTTTAAATATATACATATATATAGATATATATTAAATGAAAAATAGGGAAAATGAATGAAGCCAAGAGACCTGTGAGACATTTGTGGCATGCGGGAATCCTGGAAGTGTGGAAAGGTTCAAGGTGTGAAGGGAGCTGAAGTACAACACCAAACTACTCAGCTCTGGTGAGGCTTCAC
>VXBZ01005952.1:904294-919500 GCA_013399135.1 Heliornis fulica
TTAGACATCAGGAAGAATTTCTTTACTAAAAGAGTTGTCAGACATTGTAACAGGCTGCCCAGGGAGGTGGTGGAGTCACCATCCATGGAGAGATTTAAAGGGCAAATAGATTATGTGCTGAAGCACATGGTCTAGAGGTGGACTAGGCAGGGTTAGGCTGTGGTTGGACTCAGTGACCTTAAAGGTCTCTTACAACCCCAGTGATTCTGTGATTCTGTGATACTAGTGAAGGATCTGCAGACATGAGAAAGATGGCCATCATGGAAAAAGGTGAATGAGTGTAAGAGGAAACAGGGTATTGCTATGGAAGTGTCATCAGGCCGCGGCAAAGGAGCAGGTTCATACTCTGCCTGTGCAGGAGAAGGAGGACACATGGTGTGCATTGAAAGACAGACTTCATTGGTTGCTTGTACCACTTACATAACACTGGGATCATTTCAAACTGACCGTCGAAAAGGCAATTCAAGTATCTAACTCACCAAGTATTTATTGAAATATTTCAGTTTAACTTTAAAGCAAATGATACAATAGCAAATAGCAGAGACCCCATTTTTCAAAAGAAACTGTAAAAATTCTGTTTCCGTTCAGCCCCAAACTATTTTTTCCACTGTTTGCTTCAGCCATTGAACTGAAAAATTGTCTATTTACCTAACAGTATACTTTAAAATGTTTGCAGCACAGGCATGGCCAGTGCTTTTCACTCAGAGATTTGCTGTGAGGATAGCTAGAAAAACGTGCCTGCCAACAGGCACTGCCAATTAAGTTCTCTCCGATAAGATCTCGGCTGTGCTTCGGAGAATTTGTTCCCTTGTTCAGCCAAAGATAAACAAGGTAGAACCAACCAACCTGCCTCCACCGATTATAATCTTCCTAGGAGATGCTATCATTTCAGCAGATGCTGCAAGAAACTTTTCTGAAGGTCAGCACAATCAAAATAATCAATTCTCATCTACAGATCACAATTCAAATGTGCCAAATGCTACCAGGGCTTATGCTGCCCGATTTGTGAGGTGAAGCCGTGATGTTTGCTGCAGCTGACAAATTAAATGGACTATGGACCATTCCTGAGGAACTTCTTTTTAACTTATGGAAAATAGATACTATTTCTAATGAGAGGTAGGCAAGCAGAGCACACTGTATAACTGGTTTGTAGATAAGCAAAAAGCTATATTCACAAGTACTGCCAATCAAGACTTTGCAGCAATTTCCTTTAAAGAAAAAAGATAGAGAAGAGCAGGTCTAGGAAGACCAGCATTTTGAAGATGCAGCATTTCTCTTGTTACAGCTGAAGAAAACGTGGAATAAAAGCAAATGATGTTAGTGTGCAGCATCGCCAGCGCTGCTCCAGGATGTGCTGTGCCAAGCAGCTCTGCCAGGCTTCAGTCACCCTTTAGGCTGGCCCCACATCCAGCACCTCCCACAGACAGCGTGGGGCATGGGGGGGTTTTGCCAGCAGCATGGGCATCCAGGATAAACCTCCATAACCTGATTTCTGCTGTGGCTGCAACAAGGTACTTCAGCCCTCACAGCAGCATGAGCAAGACCTGAGTCAGGACAGTAATCTTTGTTCTAACAAAAGTGCAAGGACAGTTTTCTTCTGAAACAAAAAACCTCATTATCTTCTGTCCAACTGACTAAACCTAGAGACTGACCTGGAGTCAAATTGTATCTCCTGATTCAAAGCATCTAAAAAAAGAGATGGGCACAATGTAAATTTGTTGGTACCAATGGAAAAATCTCCTAATTCAATTACTTAACATGCTGAGACAGTGTTAGGAGAGTGCTAGGTACATCTGAATTTAGCCCATGGCAGAATTCTTCCAAGCACATGCCTCCCTGAGCTTGGGAGGGAAGGAGGCTGCAGTAACACTGTGGTGACACAGTGGGGTTTGGAGATGGTGAGTTTGAGGGACGCTGCTTGCTCCAAGCTGGAGGCAGCTGCAGCAGCATGACGCCATATCAGCACAGAGCCCAGAGGCAACATGCCTCAGCACAGCATTGAGCTGACACAGCCATACTGGGTTTAGGGCTCAGCTAATATCCGCACAGCACCTTGTGCCAAGTGAATGTGCTTTGAGCTGCTGGTCTCTGAATTTCAATTGTTGTGTGCCACTTCACACATTCAGATTCATACACATTCACAGAACATTAGGAGTTAGAAGAGACCTCAAAAGTTCACTCAGTCCACTCCCCTGCCTGAGCAGGATCACCTAGTTTAAATCACATAGGAATATGTCCAGATTGGTCTTGAATGTCTCCAGAGAAGGAGACTCCACAACCTCTCCGGGCAGCCTGTTCCAGTGCTCTGTCACCCTCACAGTGAAAAAGTTCTTCCTTACATTCAGATGGAACTTTCTATGTTCCAGCTTGGAACCATTTCCCCTTGTCCTATCACTGGCCAACACCGAGAAGAGCCTGGATCCATCATCCTGACACTCACCCTTTACATGTTTATAAACGTTAATGAGGTCACCCCTCAGTCTCCTCCAAGATGAAGAGACTCAGCTCCCTCAGCCTGTCCTCATAAGGAAGGTGTTCTACTCTCTTCATAATCTTGGTGGCCCTGCGCTGGACTCTCTCAAGGAGTTGTATGTCCTTCTGGAACTGAGGGGCCCAGAACTGGACAAAATATTCCAGGTACAGTCTCACTAGGGCAGAGTAGAGGGGGAGAAGGACCTCTCTTGACCTGCTAGCCACCACCCTTCTAATACACCCCAGGATGCCATTGGCCGTTTTGGCCACGAGGGCACACTGCTGGCTCATGGTCATCTTGCTGTCCACCAGGACCCCCAGGGTCCCTCTCACCTGCACTGCTCTCCAACAGGCCAGTCCCCAACCTATACTACTACTTGGGGTTGTTCCCCCCCAGATGCAATACCCTACACTTGTCATATACTTCCCTTCCCCAGATGTTACTGAGATGCTGTTTCCATCTGGAAAGGAACATTTTGGGTATTTTTGTCTTTGGCCATGTATATATCTCGTAACGGAATATAGTGCACAGATCTCCTAAGCTCACAGCAGCCCATGCATATACAGGGCAGAGCCTGGCTCAGGTCTTCACAGCCTCAAAGCCGCTTTATTGGAGTACTGGCTGAGCAAAGAAACCCTGTTGATGTGCAGTATTTATGGGACTGAGCAGAGAATCAACCCCCTGTTGCAGCTGTGTTCCCCCTTTCAGGTGCAGGCAGCTGCACATGGGCCTCTGAGTTGTGTTATTTTGTGTGATGGACAGCCAAGTGTCCCCCAGCCTCACCTCCCAGTCTGCCTTGCCAAGAGCTTGTCTAGACCTCTGAAAGCAAAAGAAATACAGTTAGGTGCAGAAAAGGGAGAAGTCATTTAGTGCTGGAATAACTACCATTGGCTGGATTCAAAGTGCTATGATTTTGGTCAAAAGCACTCAAAAAGCAGAACAGGAGGAGGCTGGAATCAGTCCTGCCTTGGGGCCAGAGTTGAGGAGTGGGCAGTCAACAGACTTCAATTCTGCATGGCTTTGGACAAAGCACATAACTCCTCTGTGCCTCAGTTTCCCCATCTGTCCTGCAGAGGGTCCAGCACTGTTTACTTGCCTCCAGCATCTTCTGTAATGATTTTTCAATTACCACTTCTGGAATGGCTGGAGTTCCTCATGAGGAAGATATGATAAAAGTGCGTATAACTGTAAAAAACAATTTGCTAAAAATAACTCTCCTGAAACATTTCTCACACGGAGGAGCTGCAAGGAGGTGCTGTTCTGTTCACATAGCGCAAGGGAGAGCCAAGGAGGGAACGGCACAAACCTCGTCCTGCTCAGAGGGACGAGGCCAAGCAGCGTTGCAGGCATCGCATCTGCACGGCGCAGCTCCGCATCCCAAACAGCCCCGTGTTTCTCCAGCAAATGCGGGGGTGTCTATATATAGCGAGCAGGGCAGGATGTGATGGGAGGACAGCAGTGCCAGGGGGGACAAGGTGACACCTGCTCCTCCCGGTGCTGAGCAGCTTGGCATGGGCTGCCGCGCTCCTGGCTGCCAGGAGCAATCCAGCCGGTACTGAGAGCTGCTCTCATTAATGCCGCACCAGGCTCTTCTGCACGCCGGTCAGCTCGGGGGTTTTGCTTTTGCATGTATGCAACTCCTGAAGCTGTACTGTACAGGGAAAAACTCTGCCTGTCATCGATCAGCGGGTTCAGCAGGACCAGTATGCTTCCAGTGATTGCCATGAGAAACTTTAGCTGATGTAGCAACTGCTCCAGCTGAGCTGCTGGAGATCGGTAGTAAGAATCGTTCACCAAGATATATACAAATAAAACATGCAGTTGCTTTGGTATCTCAGTCTCTGTTTGCTACAAGCCCTTGTATCAGCCATTGGATAGCTCATGGCAAATTCCAAGAAGGAGAAAGTCTGACCAAAAGAGTTGCAAGTTGTACAAAGGTTTTCTCTGTGTGGCTTCTTTCTGCATTTCTCAGAAAGTTTGACACTTGAAGTGAAACACACCACACAAAGTTAGGGACCATCCTCCTAGAACTATTAAGAGTAACAGGCAGAAGATGGAGCAGCCCAGAATAGCACAAACAGAACAAGGAGGATGAGCTGTGAGCAGCAACCGTGTGGAGATCAAACCCCATTACCAGAGAAATAACTGGGAGAAATCATGCACCTAAAATCAATGAATAAAACATTTATTCAGCGAAGTTTTCCCAACTCTTCCAGTTGAATATCGATGAGTTCCATACATTTTTCCAGCAGGTGTTTGATCTGAGATAGGTCAGTTTGCCAGGCAAAGAAATGCCTGGGTTTCTCCATGATCATCCATTTCTGCCCTGGATCAGTTAGAGATGGAGCTGCAGTGTGTTGTCATGCACCAACATCTTCCATTGCCTCAGTACTGCCATTACCATTTGGAGGGAGGTGGATAACCCAGCTCTGTCTTCAGCCTATATGTCTTTCTGTGAGTATGAGGCTGTCACAGAAAAGGAGGTGAACTAGACATTTTAAGGCACATTCTAAATTAAATGCCGGCCTATCCATCAGGAGGTGCCTCCAGCCCTGGGATTCTCATGCTGTAAGTGGATGGATGCACATCTCACACTAATGCAGTTCCCTCCAAACATATTTACCTGGATTTCATTGTAGGCTATCTGCAAAGTTAACATTTTAGCAGTACATGAAAATTCAAGCTTTAAGACCCTAAAAAAGCATTATAATGTATATTGTTCTATCCACTTCCTCTTAAATAACAAAAATATGAATTGCTTAGAAACACATCATTTTCAATACATGTCAGTGTGGCTTTTCATCTTAAACTCTATTATTTTCACTTTGGGGAGAGGACAAGCAGCTTTTTCCTAACACAACAGCAGCACAAAAGTAAGAGCTTGATTCTAGTAGGTGAACTAAAATAAGGATATTAGATCATAAAACTATTTATCCTTTGTATACATACTTCTAGTCTCCATTGGAATATATAGTCTCACAGAATCACAGCATTGTAGGGGTTCAAGGGACCTTGAGAGATCATTGATTCCAACCCCCCTGCCAAAGCAGGTTCCCTAGAGGAGGTCGCACAGGTAGGTGTCCAGATGGGTCTCGAATATCTCCAGAGAAGACTCCACAACCCCCCTGAGCAGCCTGTTCCAGTGCTCCATCACCCTCCCTGTGAAGTTCTTTCTCACATTGGCGAAGAACCTCCTGTGGTCTCTATTAGCAATGAATGTGTTATGGCACTGTAGGGTGCTTTGGATGCCCTCTGGATGCTCATACTAATGAAACATGCTCTGCAGAAGCTGATCAAACAGTTCATCACCAGCAGAAGAAAGAGGTGCAGCTGTCTTCCCCTCAAGCCTTGTAGCTGCTGGACTGAGTGTTGGAGCTCACAAAGCAAAAAACATGAGTATGTCCCAATTGTGTTAGCGATTGGATCAGCTCACAGAAACACCTCTCAGGCTCCATGATCCCCCAGACACACGGTCTGCGGGTTCAGGAGGGAGGGAGAGTCTTGGTGGCAACAAGCTGTTAGATTGGCACAGCTGCTTGCTGGTCTTAAAAGTATCTCAGACCCTCTGGAAAGCCAGTGATTGCAGTACATAGTGGAAAGGAGGTACTAGCCAGCTGCGCAATTTCACCTGAGGCACCATGAGGAGGGTTTTCCGCTTGGGTAACTGCACAGAAGCCTTCCAGCATTGGCACCAGGTTGTGTCAAGCGCTGTAATCACTGTAGCTAACTGCAGTGGTGATGTGTGAATGAAACTGGGTCACACTTCCTTCCACAAAATCTAGTAAGGCATTATTAACATGTCCATCAGCTATCAAGGATTGATACGTGTTGCAAACTGCTCATTAATTTTGTACAAAACCAGTGACAAGTATGGTACTGTTTCCACAGCTGGGGTGAAGGGTGTGTCATATGCAAACGAGCCACATCTGCCTGGTTTGGGGATTTACCATCCTTTTCTTAAAATAAGTAAAATGTAGATGAACACTGGAGACATCCACCTGAACTCCTCAAAGCGAGTCAGTAATTAGTAACTATTAATTTCATTGTACTTTAATTTTGAGAATTCTAAAACACTTTTCAGCATCATGGAACAGATTATCCGATCCACCTGGGAGCTGGTGAACCTTACCAGCAACGACTTCATTCTTTTCAAGACACTCTACCTACTCTCAGGATAGTGGGGGAATCCAAGTGCCTTACACCCCTGAAACTAAGTACCCTTCAGCAATGTAGGGGCTGAGAGAAGCAGAATAAGGCACCAATTTCCCATGTGGGCAAGGAACCCTAAAGCTTTTCACAGAGTGGGATCAGCCCCACAGGGAGTGTGAGCCTGACCTGCCGAAGCCCCTGGGAGCTTTTTCACTGACCTAATGGAGAACTGGATCAGGCCAACATCCATTTCCACCATAGGAAAAGGACAGTTAGGCCATATAATAAAACCACCATTATCCTTCATAGTGAAGGCATCTACACAGGAATTAAGTGCACTATACAATCACATCTTCAGCTAAAGCCCCTTATCTTACACCTGCCTTTAGGCATGACAACCTGAAAACCACCCTTTCCTATTGGTATCATAGAATTTAATAGAGCTGATTTCCAAATATATTCAGAGTCTCCCTGTCAGACCTACAGTGGCACAAATTCCTGTAGCCAAACTTCCATGATCATGCAATGAAATCTGGAATATATGTAAGAAAATATTTACTCTGTGGGGCTCACAGTTATGGGTTTGGAGTTATATACATGCTTTTTTTTATCTTGGTGTTTAAAAAAGATGTGTATATCAGCACTACAATATTATTACACATTGTAATTACACAGCCTAATTACATGATTATATGTCTTTACGCTAATTATACAATTAAAAACCATTACAGAAATGATGTGAATCTATTTGAATCAATTAAAATATTTTTAAACCCACCGAGGCAACTGACTAACAAAAAAACATTGAGGGGTAGCAGGCAAACCTGCCAATTCATGGTATGATACCCCATCAGGTTCTGTGAGAAGCTCCTTGGTGCTGTTTTACTCTTGGATGAACATGGAATGAAGAACATCACAGGAAAATTTTAAGAAGAAGCATTCTGTGCTCCATGTACCTGGAGCAGAATTTCATAACACCTCCTAGAATGGTTTCTCTGCAGCAATAGATTTGTAGCCAAGATCTGCTGCTGGTGTCTTGAGAACCTGGAAAAAGCACATCTTTAATGGTGAGGCCATTAAAGATGCCACCTGCTGATTGAATCCGGCCCTGTCTAACACAGTCTTGAACCAAACAGAATGGTTGTGAACATGTATGGAGTGCAGGGAAATTATAGGGCAGGTCTGTACCAAGAGGTTTGGACAGAAAACAGCCAGCCTATGGACTTAGGTGACACTGGGGAAGATGGGAAAGGCAGAGGCAAGGCTGGGCTATGGTGTTGGTGGCAGCTCCACTGCCATAAGGCTTACCGGGGAAGATGCTCCCGAGCAGTCGAGCGTGAGCAGAGGAACACACATACATCCTCTCAGCTGCAGCATCTAGGTGCCCTGTGTTGAGGAGCATGGCTGCCACTGTGCCCTGTTGAGGAGGGTCTGCAGGAGACATGACTATGTCCCTTCTGCTGTTAACTGGAGTTACAAGAGCTGAGTCTCTCACACAGAAAATCCTATTTTCCAGAAAACATCTGGCAGCCCCTTGGTGGGAAATTGCAGAGAAATCTTTTTCTACCAGGCATGCTTCTGCTCTTTGGAAACAAAGACTTAATTTTTAGAGCTCTCATTGTAATATTTGCTGTAAGCACTAAACTCACCTGAGAACATTATAAGCCCTTGGACATTTCTAGAGTGAAAGGGAATGTGACTGGCTCATTTATCCCAAACCTTGCCAAAGAACCTTCGCATTATGATCACTAGCATAATCAATGCACAGGAAACAAGAATTTACTGAGTTTGTCTATATCTTTTATTTCTATCTAGACACTAAGGGATATTAATATACACAGGATTTGTGTATAGATTAACAGCAGATCAGTAGCCTAATTGATGCAGATTTAGTCATAGGCTCCCAGCCCTGCCAGCATTGAATGATTAGGTATTTTTCCAGCGTGAGCCTGCTTTGGGGATTCCTATTCCCAGACTTTACAGTTCTTCTTTATATGTGAAAGCAAGAACATTATTTAGGCTTTGATAAGCAATGTCTTCTACCTGCAGCATAGCCATTAGAAGCTCAGCAGATGTGTTTCATGAGATATATAACCCTTTCAAGCTCCTTTTTATCCTGAAGGCACAATAAAACCTTCACGCAAGATAAAGATAGTGAGTCTAACTTCCCTAGTTTTGTTCAGCTTCATGTAAATTTGTTCTGTTTACAGTTCATTTTGCAGTTTTATTCTCCATTCATTCCATATGGTTATTTTAAAATATCTGTATCGGTGTCTCCCTGTATATATCTCCCACTCCATTCTGGGCTTTACTTTTTCTTTCCTGAACAGCAGGCTGCCCTGTTCAAGAAGCTGTTCTTTTCACCTCTTCATTCTGTGATTCCTCACAGTTCAGTCACGTTTTAATAAACTTCAGAAGACATACCTGTTTTATTCCTGCAGCATCCAACATGGTTGAGATATGGAGTTCGCATGCTGGTTTCGAGCACATCGCACTAGTGAGCCAATTACAGACGTGTCTCTCTTGGCCTCTGCTTCACACTTCTGGTGGGGTTGGTTCTGCTTCAATCCCTGTTTGACCTGAGCGGAAATACTGAGTTACACGATCACAAGATCTGAATTAGGGTTGGAGCCCAGTACTGCAGCCCAGTCTGGGGACTCCATTTGGGGCAAGGGTGATAGGCATTGAAAACTGAAATTATTAAGTATGTTCAGCAGACTGGCCTGGATTTAGAAAAGGAAATTTGGCAAGTCATTGGAAATCAAGCCAAACAGCAAGGTTTGGCGGTTGTATCTGTCTCACTGAAAGACATAGGCATTTCATTAACATAATGACATGTAGAAACCAGATCAAATTAGGCATCAAATACATCTGATAATATACTGTCACAAAGAAAACTGAACAGTGAACAATTTCAGATGGCAGTTCTTCAAATGAGAAATGCAGGGCTTTGTTTGGGGACCCTTGTTTCCTGTGGGGTCTTTCTTGTGGGCAAGAGAGGAAGCATCGGAGCTCCTAATACCTTGCAACCATAACTAAGGACTCAATCCAGCCTCCCTCATGCAAACTAAATTTCTAAAGCCGATTTTTTAAGTAAACAGAGGAGGACCTTTCCTTAAATATCTGCCCTCTGCTGAGTCATCAGTGCTGGAGGATGAGGTCCTCTCTCAGCTCAGATGCAACAATAGGATTAGCACCCTGCTCTCAGCCCCTCCTGCCTCCTGTTCATCCATCAGTGTCAGTTCTGCTTTTCCCAAAAAATTAGATTAATCTGTCATTCTGGAAGTGATAGCTCATACTATTTTCATACAGTATTGCTGCAGAGGAAATGTCTGAAGAACTTCTCTCCCCATTGTCTTATTGCATTCCTTTGCACTGCGTAGGTGTCAGTGACTGCACCAGGCTGAGTCCAGACCAGACCCATCTTTGTGATTGCACTGATTTCATTAAAATCAGACTCTCACCCTTTTTAATTCCTGAGCACCCCCAACACAATTTTTTCAAGGCTTGAATTGTGCCATTTACTAAATATACCACGACTATAACTAGACCAGACAGCAAGGTGAACAGATAAACCTCCCACAATTTACAAGGCAAACTTCCCCTCTGGCATCACGTCAATCAAATTCCAGGGAATTGCCCCTGTGATAGATCTGACCTACTAATGAGGGGGATTTATTGCAACCCTAATTGATTAGTAGGTAAATAATTTCAAAAGTTCTGGCACCTTGTGGACAAATCTCGTGCATCTCAGTTACATAACTACATTTGGAAAATAAGTTCTTCAAACTACATCTGGCACTTGGGTACCCGGCTTTGGTTTTGGTGGGTTTCCATGGGTTACGTCAAGCCAGGTTCCCTGCCACTCCACTGCATAAGCGTTGTTTTTTCAGCATACAGCTGCTGTAGAAAGCTCCAAATGGTTGAATACTGCCAAGGAAATTTGGTACTTGAGCAAGCAGATCATTAAATCACAGATACCAGCAAGGATGGCTGACATATGAGACAGCCCGCCAATGACCTTTCTGCTTTTCACACGCCAACAAGTGTGTTGTAGGCACACATCATAGAGATCATAGATGGCATTTCTCCTAAACATTACCAAAAACGCAGAAGAGATGAAAAAATGATAAGTGGAGAGATTTTTTCCCTGCTGAGACTCCTGCCAACCCTGATATAAGAGTTGTTGATTTTCTCTTTCCCCAAGCATATTTTTTTCCAGAAGAAACAAAAGAAAAACTTTATCTTTCTAAGTAAACATTATATCAAAGGGATGATGCTGTGTGGGCATAGTAAAATAAAATCAAGCTTTCTATTAGAAAAAGAAATAATTTATGACTTGAGGAAGAAAGTGTTTTGCTAAGTCTCAAATAATTTGAATACTATCAACTGTTTAACGTTAAAAATCTATTCCTTGCAGATATGATGGTGGAAAACAAAGACTGCTTACAAATTGTGACTGATTTATTGATACAAATGATTTTTCTTTTTCAGACAAAAAGATTTACATTTAAATTTAGATCACAATATTTTTCTTACTTTTAATCCATTCACATACAAAAACTAACAGCAATCTACAGAAATATGCATAAAGTTCAGACAACTCAAGGTTATCTTGATATGTGTATTCTATTATTAATGTACATAATTTTTATTTTCTTCTAATCTGTCACCATTCAGGAGAAAATGTGCTGAAATGTAAAAATGCTTCACAATTTACAGGCAAAAAAACCAACAAGTTTTTCTTGACAATAATTTGGGAAGGAGAAAACATCTCTAAATAAATTTTTAATAACCAAGGGCCAATGCTTTGTTTGATCCCCTGTCATTCTTCAGACTGAAGTGAAGCAGAAGTAGCCCCAAATGTTCAGAAGCCTGATCCAGCACTACGTAATCCAGGAAAAGGAAAAAAAAATACCACTTTGTGCTTTCTTCAACACAAAACTCAAAAAAAAAAACCAAAACAAAAAAAAACATTTTTCTTATCAAGGTCAAATTGGGTAGATCCCAATCTACAGCAGTAAGCTAGAGGTGTTTGGGAGCTGGGGGATTTGCAGGCACTGATGGCCTCCTGCCCTCAAAGGATGCTCCCCCATCAGTCTAGAATGATCATCCAGAGTCAGCTTTGTCCCTGAGAGACAGAGCACACCCATCTACCCTCCAAAAGAAAAAAAATATATATACTTATTTAAAATAATTTTTAAAAGCCCTGAATGAGGTATTATTTCATGTGAGAAGTACTTAATAAAATGCAAAAGCTTTGTTTTAGTTCAGCACTGAAATCTTACTGTTGGTGTAAGATTCTCAGTGGATAAGCTCTTCATTTCTTCTTTCAAAAAGGGGTGGGTGACACTGTGGGGAAGAGGAGAAGCCACTGACCCTGGGGAGGTGATGGGGCAGGGCCCCAGGGAAGTAATGGGCTGATGTTAATGTGACTGGGGACCTGCTGGTGACATAGCCGACAGGAAGAGAAAAAACTTGATCAAGATACAACTTGCTGCCTGATGAGGGGGAACCATGGTGTCTCAGAAGAAGGCATTTTATTGTTACTTTGGTATATGCCTATGAAGGGTGACCTTCAGCAACCTGGCCTAGTGAGAGATGTCCCTGCCCCAGAAGTAGAGTTGGACTAGATGATCTTTGAAGGCTCTTTCAGGTCCAAACCCTTATGACTCCAGGGTTCACAGTCCTTTGCTGATGATGTGCTAGGAATGTCTGCATACATAATAGTACAGTGTTATGGTTTCATCCCACTTGTACTCCACTTTGAGGGCGTGATGCACTGGCACTGGAGGCCCAGTCAGATCACCACAGCCTCAGGCTGTTACTGCTCCTGAGGTGGACACTGTGATGTGGCTGGTCATGGATGTGTGCAGATCCAGCACAGCCTGAGCCAGAGCTGCATGAGTCCTTCACTCCTCCCTCTGTTGAAACCCTTTCACTGGTCCACAAATGAACTCATGATGTTGCAGCAAAAAGAAATCACCTGACAGCAGGAACCTCTCCGGGGCTCTGCCTCTCTGGCTGCTTCCAAATCTACATTTTGTGAAGCCTGATCACTTCAGTGAATAGCCCCTTGACCCTGGTGTCCATCTATCACACAGAGCAATGTGTTTGCCAACGGGCATATCCAGTTGGACAGTCAATCATTTAATAAGCTTTTCTTCCTACACAGATTTTATTGATTTTCTCTTTTACCGAGAGCAAAAGACTGTATTGTCAGAGCAGGTGTTCTGCAGCGCTTGCATCCTTTCCTCGTGTATCTTTTGGTTTATTTCCTCCTGTATGTTTTCCATCATCCCTTATTGCCACAGATACGCTACTTGTCATCTCTGTGCCCTGAAGCATCTCATTTTCTTTTCACTTGTACCTTGATTAATGTCTTTATAAGTTTTGCTTTCCATTTCTTTGCTATAGAGTGGTTGCTCTAGAAGGCTCTTTTCTATGAAAATCATTGTTTTGGGGATTGGGGGATTATTTTTTTTAATTGTCATTAATTTCCACTTCTCCATTTCTCTTTGGCAATTCCAGATATTTTAGACAGATCACTCTATTGATTTCTTTATTATACAAGTTAGCAAGGTTTAGTTTAATTGTTATTAAATCAGCTGATTTAAATGTTCATTTCTAAAAGCCAGAATCCTGTGCTTCTAATTGCCTTCAAATGTGGACTTTGGGTCTAATTTTCTCCTCACTTCTGATTGTTTAATTAGAACAATTATGGAAAAGTCAATGGATTATACCACAGCCAAACTGGTAGAGGCTCACAACAGATACTGCAATTAAGCTGTCCAGCTTTTCATCAAATAACTCATTCTCCATCCTTTTGACAACACATAACTAACTGATTAGTTTTGCTATTTGCTACTCCTCTCTACCTCCTGTGGAAAAAAAAAAAGGAAATATTTTTTGGTGCTTAACCACACTTTTGTGAGTGATTTCACTCAATGAAGAGCTTTTTCCCTTGTATCTCAGTTACCTGCACTCTTGCAACCCAGGAGCAGCTCCACAGCTCCTTTCCCTGTGTAGTCCTGGGAAGAAAATATGTGAGGGGTCCTGATGGAAGGAGTGTGGGCTGGGAAGACAGCAAGATCTGAAATTTCTTGCTATGTCATCATGAGAAGAGGCAATTGACTGCTGAGCTTCCACAAGTGACTGCACCTGGTCAGTAGGGCTTCTACTGTTTGGGAACCATTCATGAGATGGACAAAAGTTTGTCTCTCCAGGGATTGAATTCTCAAGAGTCACAGACATGCGACCTGGGATAACACAAGGCACTGCAAATTCAGCCACAGTCCACATGTCTTTCTTCTCCAAGGGCTGCTGTGCCTAAGCACCATTGTTAGCACTGGTCAGATTCTCACTCTTGCTTCTGTAGTATGTGCACAAAGATTTTAGTAATTTCTTTCAATTTTGAAAAAATGACTCTCCATCCTGAAAAAATCTGGAAGAACCATGATAGGGTGTTAACATTCCCTGCTTATTTTCAGCTCAGCTGTCCCCTCACTAAAGAGATGTGTTTTGGCAAAGATAAATTTATGAAAGCCTGAGATGGCATTCTGTGACACAGTCACCTTCCTGCTGCAAAGCCAAGTGTGGGAGTTGATTTTTACCATCATCTTGCCATGAGACAACTTAAAGTAATAAAAATAGCTAAAGTCAGTTTCAAAGAAGGTGGGGATTCTTGTTTTATCTCAGGTGACGTTATACCCACTTTATTTGGAGCCTTTTAGCCCTGTTGAGTTCAGTCCTGTTGCAGATTGAAAATATTATCATTATATTAGGAACCATTTGCTAGATACAAAGGCACAGTTCCAGCACGGTGTGTCTGGTCCAGGCTGCAGGGATGGACTCACACACAGTATTCACAGCTGAGCTCACCAACTAAGTGCAGGTGAAGGTCTCTAACAGGCAGCTGAAGGATATCATTGCTCTGCTGAGGAAAGAATAATTCTTTTTCTCTGTGGGAGATGGGGAAATGGAGAGAGTGGGGAGGAAAAGGTATTGAATTTCAGCTAGAAAACTCTCAGAGTGAGGAGGCAGGTTTTTCTCCCAAATAATTCTCCTGGTGATGGTATCACCCGCTGGGATTGTGTCAGCCAGGCTCAGCGTCCCAAGCCACCTGGGGAATGGGTGTGAGTCAGCATGACTGCCCCCACGATGCCACGCCATCCTCTCTGCTCCTCAGGAAGAGTTTTGGTGAGGTCAGATGAGCAGGGGGATAGTTGAGCTGCAAAGCATTTTGGAAACACAGCCAGCCAGGCTTTTAGGAGTAAATCCCAGTGCTTGTTTCTGGCATGACTCTCCAACTGGAAGACAGAAAACAGAGTCCTCTTCTCCCTGCACAGACCCCCAGCTGGTGTGCACAGCCCTCCCCCACCTCCATACAGCTTGTACAGCATCCAGGAGCTTGAAGCTGGAAGAGACAGCTAGATTTTATCACACCTCTTAAAACCTCACACAGTTGTGCTCATATTGGGATGGACTGAAACATAGCATGTATACAAGAAAAGCATCATGACATCTGCATTAAGCACTGAAGACCCCTTCCCTTCCCTTCCCTTCCCTTCCCTTCCCTTCCCTT
>VXBZ01005952.1:919543-929958 GCA_013399135.1 Heliornis fulica
CCTTCCCTTCCCTTCCCTTCCCTCAGCAGCTTGTTTCCAACCCTCACTATTAACATGTTTTTCTGGTTTCAGCTTTCAACCATTTATCCTCTCCCACCAGATTAAATAGCTTTTTTTCTGTTAGGGAAGATAGTTATTCACTGTAATCAAAACCTTCCAATTTTCTTTTCGATAAGCTTGACAAATAGTGCTTTTTAAATATCTCTCCCCTCGTTAGGTGCCTTCTCTAGTCCTTGGCCCAGTTTTCAGTTTTTCTCTGCATCCTTTCCTGTTTTTCAGCATCCTCACAGACACATGGATTCCAGGGATGCAGATAGCACACTCACGTCAGCTTCAGATCCTGCTCTGTCTCAGCAGTCCCTGTTTAGCCATCCAAGGTCTCATTAGCCTTCTCAGCTATAAGAGGACTTGAAATTTCATCTTCTTGTTTGGACTCTAAATCTTTCCAATGAAAAGTAACACTTAACTAGAGCAGCCAATATTTCTTCTTCTGTGGAGTTTCACTCTGTGTTTGTTCGGTTGACAAATAGCAAATCTGGCTGACCACGAAACAGGTCTCACATGGCTGTCTTGTGTTTAAACATAACATCAGTTCTTGTGCAAGCTACAGATTTTATCAGCCATGATCTAATATAGCCTCTTGCACTGCTATTGGACAGTTTTAGGTCTAGGAGCAATCTGTATACTCCCCTACTAGGAACAGACCTGTTTAATGATGGTGGCTCTGTCAAATGTTGCTCAGAGAAAGTAGACACCTTATAAAGCCTTTTTATTTTTTTTTATTTTTTAAATTGCAAAGTCCACATCTTCAATAAGCTAATGTGAAATTTGTGGCAGTAGCAAAATATTTATCTATGCTGCAGGCTTCCCTGTGCTGAGCTGCACTGTGTTAGTTCTGCAGCTGGAGGCAATCTCCACCCAAGCAGAGACACTGCATGTGCTTATTTACCCTGGTGCCCGACCTACCTCATTAGCAGCGCAATTAAAGAGCCAGTTTAAGAGAGAAACTCATCCACATAATTTCACTGAAAGTTATGACTGTGTTAGAGAGGAACAAATGTAATTTTTTAGTAAGCATTTTTCTGGGAAAACAGGCATCAGTAAGAGCTCCCTTACCCACACAGAGGGAGGACCTACCTGTAGGACATTTGCATTTAGGCATGGAAAAGAGACTTGGCGATCTCGAGGGAGCGTTTCCCCTCCCTGCAATCCCAGAGAGCACACTACAGATCTGAAGATGCACACGGCCAAAGAAGGCAGCCTTGGCTAGGAACGAGTACTGCAGCCAGGGGGCAAACCAGGTCTCCTCCTGGCTCTGCAGAGGGCTCCAGGGAAGCTGTGAGGTGTCCCAGCAGACTTTTCAACGTGGCAACCACCCCGGAAAGTTTAATACCATAGAAGGTAGGATGAACAATCAATTCCTTCCTGGAATACAGGGGTAGGAAACAGCAGGTGTGCATAGAAATGCTCTCCAGTAGAAACAGCTCTCCAGCAGCCAGAAGAAGCAGAGTGTTTCCCCTGCATTTTGTGCAGTGCTCAGCAGGCTCACATTTCCAACACCTCCTCGCCTTTACGTGACCTAGTACAGACAGTCCTTCTGCATTGTATTGGCTTTCCTGGATCCCAAGCTTAGGAACTCATCTGTCCCCTAACTCTGCAAGCTATCTACCTTTTACACCCATTTGTGAATGCTGGAGAGGGGTTAGATCCCTGAGACGTGGGTGCTACGACATCGTGCCATGACACTATGACCTTATTAATCTAACCCACAGGACATGAACAACCCCAGCATGCTCTGCACCAGCACAGTGGTGGGAGAGGTCTACACTGACATTAAACTGTCAAGGCCTTTATGACTGATTTTCACAATAAAAATTCAGGAAAAAAATCCAACCAAATATTACTTATAACATATTCTAACAAAGCTGATGAGTTTTCATCTCCTCCCCGAGTCAGGAACTCCTTGGGCGGTGGTGCAGGTTCTCAAAAACTGCTGAACTGCTCCATTGAAAGTTTAAAGAAAGAAATGCATCCTGAGGCAGAAAGAAGTCACAGAAGATTCCAGCCCAAATTATTAACTCTGGGGGTATTTACCAGTAACTGCAAACAGGAGAGTACAAAGCACTCGGCAAACAGCACAGCGGCAGCACGGCACTCGGAACACCCTCCTCCCCTCAAGCGGGGCAGGGACCACAGCAGGGCTGTGCTGGGGGGGAATCCTCCAGCACCCCACTGCTGCCTCCGCTTCCTGGCTGCCAGCCACATCTTCTGATGATAAAGCAAATTTTAGGAGTCCTTTTGTTTAAAGCAGTTGCTAAGTTTGCAGCACTAACTTGCTTTCTGCAAAGAAATAGGTGAAGTATAGACCTAAGGCATTCTTGCTGAGCTGGGTGCAAGTTTTCTTTGGGTTCCTTTGAAATCTTCCACCTCTTTCATTGAAGAATTTCAGATTAATAGTTCTTCCTTTTCACCCTTTCCTGATGGAATAAGGACTGTTCTCGCTTAAGATATGTCAATGATGCAGCTGCCGTGGGGCTGCAAGGAAGAAAGTGGTACAGGAGGGTGGTGGTGGTTAAGCTTTTCAAAAGGATTTTTGGGGGACCCAGTTTGAAGTGACTTTCAGAAAAAGAACATCGAACAAAATCAATTCCTGTGCTGAAAACTTTAATGCACCCAGTATCACTAGCTGCTTTTGAGAGACCTGGTCCCAGCATTAGGCAGAAGAGAATGGCAAGTCGCAGCTCTTCTGTCCTGCAGGAGCATCCACCCACCACCGGATGACTCCCTGGCCTCTGTCTCTGTGCTGAAGGACAAAGCTGTCGCCCCACAGCCAGGGTTTGTCCCGAGTGGCTGTGGCTGTGGCTGTGCCATGCTGAGTGGTTACCTGCCCAGCTGTGCTGGGGTGACCTTTACTGCCCTGCACTGCAGAAGCTGTTCCACTTTTTATAAATAACTCAACATTCACTGCATGGGGGAACTGAAACTAGGGCTTCCTCCCTCTGATGAGAGGAGCATGAATGGCTGCTTTGAGTTAGACCCTTTGGTGTGCAGCCACTGGCTGTTATGAAGAATGATGTTTTCCTCCCCCCTTCTGCACACAGGTGGTACTTGGGTTATAGTTCTCTGAATGCTTTATGTCACAATTTTGCCTTTGAAATACACACCTTTTAGAAGTAACTCTAAATTCTCATTATGTCTCTGTTTCTCCTGAGGAGATGAGGGAAAGCACTACCTGTGTCCAAATTAGAGAGTTAGCTACCCAAGTGCCACACACAAGCCAAGGGGATGACTATTGGGAAGGGGAGCACAGCAACAGTTCGCAGCCATCGGTGTATATTTTACTCCTTGCACTGTTAGTATATTAAGTTGCTGCTTGCAGAAGGAGCAGGAATGCCCCTGAAAAAAAAATGGAGACTTAAGGATGCCAGGAGGGAGCAGGAGTAGCTGTGACATGCCAGCTGGCTGTCAGCTCTTTAGACTCAGCACTCGTTCCCACCAGCACCAGCCTGCAATTTCAGGGGAGCTGTAGCTGCTCATCCCAGGGTTGAATTTGGGTCACCACTTCTCTTTGAACATTTTGATGGCTGCCTATCACATTTGCTAATGATAAGTGCTCGATGTGGGAGGATTTATATGCATGATGTTGCTGCAAGTGGAGAAGGAGCTTGGCTGTGACCAAAGACAGGTGGTCCAACTGGTTTCTGGGATGCTGTGCAGTGAGATGCCAATGATGAGCAGTGCTGGAAGGTCTTGGCTCCTGATGAAGATCCAGTGGCCCACCAAAATGTAAATGATGGGCCTCCAATGGACCCACACTCAGATGGTGCAGGGAAGACACTTGCCATGTGCAGAGATGCCCTCCGTTGGCCATGGCATTCAGAGAACTGTAATGTCAGCTGGAAGACATCTGTTCTCATGGGGTGGAGATTCTCTTGAAGTTAATTACAATGGTGCTAGTATTACAGTTACACATGGCATTTATCCAATATTCATCTAAATGAGTTTATTCTGGTCCTGCATGACTGATTCCTGATTTATACTAGTTTGAGATCTGCATCTGACCCCTTATCTACTGTGCTGCATACTGATGGTTAGAAAACTTAATTTGTCCCAGAACCATCTCATTTTGCAAGAGGACATTGCACTGAGAGCCTTCCCTTGTATAATAATTTTGCTTTAGAAATTGATTACTCATGATTCGTATCAGATCTGAATTGCAGATATCTGTGGGAGTGTAGAAGTAGGATATTTTAGATTGAAATCACTTAGCTATCTTGTTCTACTGCAGCTCTCTTCTAAAGTAGACTTTATGTTATAAATTACTTTACAGATTTGCAAAGCATCACATAGAAACATTATATACCCTGTAAGTGCTTTAAAATTAATTTGTTCTTCAGTGTGTCCATGTATGAATGAATTTGACAAAAGCCTTTCAATTTTATGCTTCACTACAGAAAGTGTACAAAGTACAAACTGTAAATCAGCCACCACACTGAAATGACTGCTCAGCTATGAAAAGGGTCTGCCCAATATTTAAAGAAGATACAAAAATAATAACATGTACAAGTGAGCTGACATAGAGCCTTGGGACTTTCTAACCTAAACCAGTGAGATTACTGAAATAACAACAATGTGCAGATCCTTCGGGTTGGGGCTGGCTTGCAGGGTGGAGAGCAGATTGTGGGGAAGCATTTGGGATCATGATACTGTCTTGACCACTATGTTGGTGGAGCTGAAGCATCCCTCCTTGTGCGCAGGTAGAGGTCACGGGCATGGGCTGCGACAGAAAGTGGTGGTTTCAGTGTGCATGATTGATGTTCAGAGGTGGTGAGCAGCATTTAGCAGCAGCACTTTTAATGCTTTTTAAATTAAAAAAATGCAATTTGAGCTCATAACAATTCTTTATGAATTTGGGTCAAATTCAGCAATAATTTTATCTGATAAAGGTTTGGACTCAGTGGTAGTTTCTCTCCTCCCTCCCAGGTGCACTGCTAATGCTGCAGGATGTGTGACTTCAGCACTCCCTTCCATGGGAGAGAGGAGCCACCACTGCTTTCCTTCAAGGCAGCCACTGCTAATCCATCATACTGTCAGGAATTTTGAGGGAATGTGTCTGAAATCTCTTCTTTCAATACAGTTTCATTTGATTACAATGGTTTCAGTGGCCATTGCCACCAAGCTGTGTCTCAACCAGGCTGCAGAGTCTCAAACACACACTCCTTTCCTCTCAACCACTGAGCATTCGAATAGTTGGAATGAAAAGTGAAATTGCCACACCAGGAGAGCTGGAGAATATTTTATTTCAGGTGAGCTCTGTCTGGAGCTAGGGAACATCTCTGGTAAGAGACAGGTTTTTGCTCAAGTCCCTGTGTGTAGCAGTGTGTGGGTTTGATCTCAGTGAATATTTTTTTTTTTGTTTGAGTACCCACTCAGGGAATAAAAGCTGCTATACCTGACTCTTCCACTTTGTGATGCCAGGTTGTTTTTTCCTTTACTGTTATATCATGTCCCTCAATCTGCGTATTTTGCTGTCCTGAAAATACTTTCTTTTCAAAATTGCATTTCAGAAGGTTGAAAGACTTTTATTTCTTTTTTTAAAATTTTATTTTGCTTCTGCTGCTGAACCAAAAAAAGCCCATGATTGTTAGAGCTGTTGTAGTGAGAACCCTCTGCTCATGTTGCTGTGAGTGTTGCTGGGAGTCTGGGGAAAACCTGAAAAAAAAGCAGCAGCTGAAAAGGAAAAGAAATTAAAAGGGACCTCACCCAACTGCCATAGAGATAAATACTGACATTCCTGTTGGCTGTAGTGATGCAGCAAAGAGATCTTTGTCCTTAGCACAACAGGTGAGTTTACTATAAAAGACATACACTTCAGAAGCAAAACCAAACCTTTTCATGGGAGAAATAATTTCAGGAACAGGTCTTTGCATCATGCATTGATGATAATGACATAAAGGGACAAAAACTGAACGAAAGGTTAAACAGATTAAGTCCAAATATATTGCTTATCTGAGAAGACAATGGAAATAAGCTGCAGTCAGGAAAAGATGTAAGAAGTACAGTTTTTCTTTTCAATGGGCAGTTAAATGCTTTGTTCTTATAATAACAGGCACAATGTGGTGCTTTTATTTCATACTTTAAAGGATGTTTAATAGCTCAGGTAGTGGAGGTTCCAGCACTGCTAAATTGCACAACTTAGATACCATACCTAACATGTTTTGCACACAAAATAATTACTTAAATGAAAGTATTATTTATACTAGTAACAATTTCCTACTAAAAACCCAACAATGATTTTTATGCATTCTATTAGCATTAGCATTAGCATTAGCATTGTTATTAATGTTATTCCTACTAGTTATCCTATATACAACTAATATTACCACTACAAATAGCTGCCTGTGTATAAAACTTTGAGTTTTCAGGTGTATCTTTTTTTCAAAGTCAATGGGAAACCTTTTCTCCAAATGTTTTTATTAAAAATATGGCAGATGTAGTATTATGTGGTACAGTTCTCAGTTCAGCCTTACTATTAGGGTGCTCCGGGATCTGGGCAGGTGCCCAGAGCCTCATGGTCTAGTTCATGCTTCCTGACAGCATATGTTGCCCGCTCTGATGCAGAAACCAGCTCAGTGGTGATGCTGAAATCAACTCAAGGTTGTTAGATATTGGATCGGGCTGCCCAGGGAGGAGGTGGAGTCACCATCCATGGAGCTGTTTAAGAGCTGCAGTGCTTAGGGACATGGCTCAGTGGTGGTTTTGGCAGGTCAAGTTGATGGCTGGAGTTGATGATCTGGAAGGTTCCTTCCTTCCTTCCTCCTCCGTAGATCTGACTCCAGCGTGCAGTTCTCCATCCAGCAAACCTTTTAAGTGTGTGATTAATCCATCCCCATTTAGAAAAGTGCAGACACAGCTACATTTTGTCAGGCAGGAAGTGGGAGCATAAGTCATTATTGGCACTTTGGTAAGTGCTTTGGTGAGCACAGGTAGGCAGATGGTACGGGACAGCAGAAGGGCAACAGGGAATGGCAGAGAGGGAGTGCAGTGGTGGCATCAGGGCAGTGGGAGCGAGGAGGGCTGAGGGTCAGACCATGACTCAGGAAATCCCACTACTGTTTCACTACCTTTGTTGGCTCCACTGTCACCTTTTCCAGGTCACTTCACTGTGCCATTAGAGTTAGTAACAACTTCTTTGACAATATTCTCCTGGAATTTACACACACAAAGAGCACATTGTGAAAGTCAAGTGTTAATGACATCATTGGTGGAATTATTTGGCCTCGGTGGTAATTTCCATTGTCTCTCTAGAAGTTGCTTGAAGTCCTTGATTCTGCCCTTGGGGACACAGACTCAGGGCTGTCTTCCACCACTTCACATATATGCTGTCAGGATCACCCTATCAGCTCAGGGACATGGAAGCAGACAGGAGTCGGGGTGAAATGCTCAACTCATGAGCTCCAAACACCGTGGGTACATTTAGGAACAGACAGAAGAAGGTAAAGCACAGCCCCTCTGCTAGCAGCAGGCCGTGCATGTCACATTCATGTGGTCCAGCATCAGCACGTGCAGGAATAGCAGTGGCTTGCAGGCAAGTTATTTTCAAGAATGAAAACAACCAAATAGATGGGAGGGAGGGTGAGATTTCTGTTGCTGGGAGAAAAAAATGAACATAATAAATAAAAGACCAGATCGGCTGAAGAGCACGGCCTTTTTCAAGAGGCACTCAGCACCACCTGGGGCCAAACCCCAACTCAGCAGAAGAGAGCAGGGCATGAATCCAGATGTTCCTGTTGTCCTGAATTACGTGCTCAGAGTACTCCCCCATTCTCAGGCAGCCTGTCGCCATGACTGCTACTTACCTTCGGTATGTGGGCTGTTAATTCACTGGTGCATTTGAAGCACCTGATGAAACTGTCTCTGATGATCTCAATTTGGAAGCCCTTCTTCTACAAAAGACTTCACAGGAAGGTTTCCTTTTTGGAGATGCACATACCCAAAAAGCGCTAAAGACTCTATTGTTCAAGAAAAATGTATGAATTGCTGTCATCTATAATAAGCATCTAGTGCAGTTTGATGTGCAGCAGAAACTTTCTGGATGTTATAAAAATAGCCCCTTGTATTAATCTGACAGGTCTAGCCCCCACAGAGGTGTTCAAAGCCTTTGTGCCAGCAAGTACCTTCTGATGATGCCTTGCTGAGTCACTACATCACCAGCTCCTGACAGAAAGTCTTCATCTAAATAATGTATGCTTCACTAATTGCTGCAGTGTGTAAAGTAGGGCATGTGAGGATGATACAGGTTACAGGGTCTGCACTGTGTTGTTTAATTATAAACTACAAAATATCAGCATCATAGAGATCGTTTCCATTGATAAGGCTTCTTACATCTTACTGCAAGATGTCTGAGGCTTTAACTCTGTGAGTGCTTTCATTTTCTGTCAAGAATAGAATTTCATCTTAAGAAACAAATTAAACAAATACTTTCTATACTAAATATCCTTAACCTAAAGCTTTCTCCCTATGATTTCATAAATGCCTTGAGATTACAGAGGCTCAGCTAGCTTAGTAAAGATGAATCGCGTGTGATCCTGGGAATACAGCCATTGCATTAGTTATTCTTCCTTTCTGTTGTGTTAGGCTTTTTGTAAATAATCTGCATGTTTAATCAATGGAGTCTAATTAGGAAGACAAGGCATGTTTTAGTGTTGTATTAAAACCTGTTCATTGCCATAGGCAAGATGTCATCAATATTTCTAGACAAAAATTACTGCTTGCACTATACATCATGGAGAATTTTACTGTAATCATTAAAAAAGCTAAAAGAATGTTTTGTCACTGGGCACAAACAGTGATATGCAGATTTACAACTATGCAAGCAAATGCATAATTCACCCATGTATGTGATATTTTGGAAGAAAGGGTTTGCAACAGAATTAATTGCTTCTTCCTGTGTCCCTAAATTCAAGGAATGCAAAAGACTGAAGCTTCCTATTAAACTATGTCCATAGCAGAGCTGCTCAACACATCTAAATAAAGCCAGTCAAGTGTTAGTATCAGTTATTGCTCTGTAAATACCGACTTTCACAGTGACTTTAATAGATTTTTTTTTCCTAAATTCACAGTGGTAACAAAGCAGATGCAACTGCCCCGAACAGCTGATTGATATGCAAATTAATATGGTGGAGTGAATGCCACTTGGGGCCAGATCTATCAACTTTGCTCGTATGAACACTTGCATTGATTTGAACAGGATCAATCAAGTCAGCAGGATTCACTCAGATGACATCTACCTTAGCAAGAGGAGCAGCACTGCAGGGTGAAACAGCTTGTGCTGATAGCCCAGTGTCCACACATGCATCCTGGTGGAGTTGGACATTGTCGAAGCCAAGCTCCTGCTTGGCCTCACAGCTGCCCATTATCAGGTGAAACCAGCACAGTAAATAAAAAATTCATCTCAGAAATGTTCCCTGATCCAAATTGAAACATGGATGTGGGCACATCCCCAGATGGCCCCAGGACTGCCAGTATATTGTTCATGTCACAATTTACCAAAGAAAAGAGTTTGGGGATTAATTTTCCCTAATCACCACCAAATGCTGGGTCATTCTCATGACTGAACTTGATTAGAATTTAGAAACCTAAATTTCACGTGTATTTTGGGGTGAAGACTCAATAAAACTCAGTGAAAGGTGCATCCCTTGAAAGATGCCAAGGTGGAACTCAGGGAAGGACTAGGTTTTTACCTCTGGCCAAAGGAAAACATTGTTTATTAACCACTTAAGGGACAGAAATTATTCCTACTATGGCTACATGAAACTTACATATACGTGGAGGAGAAACAATCCTTGGCCTAACTAAGAGGGTGGCAGGGGAGCCTCCTGTGGAGAGGGTTGTTCCGGCAATACACCTGTGCAGATCTCCCAGAAGACTTCAGCAGTGAGACTGGCTCTACTTAGGAATGTTTTACACTAACTGAGTGGTAACCAAGCCTTCACCTCCATCTTCATCTCTCCAAGTTCACCTGGGTCTTCTCCATAGCATCCATAGGGTGAAACTGCACATCCCACGTCCCTGCATATCCAGCATATCCAGCATATCTAGCATATCCAGGGAGGCAGGAAAAGTGGTGATATCCTCAGGCAATCCTGAGGAAAGCTCACTTAGCTGGGGAAAGGCAAAGCAGAGGGAGCTCAGGAACCTTCATCAGTGCTTGAACAGGGTGTCAGTTTTTGTCGGGTACTTCCCAAGTGTATCCAAGTGGTGTGACGCTGATGAATTGTAATGACTGCCACCTAATCTGCAGGAAACAGCATCGGTTCCACTTAACTGGGATGTGCCCGAGGGAGGCAGGGAGCCAAACACAGTTATGTTGCTACAAATTCCTGATCGTTGGCCTCCACAATGCAAAATAAAAC
>VXBZ01005952.1:929990-948195 GCA_013399135.1 Heliornis fulica
GAAGTTAAATGATGTCAATGTCACTTTTTAAATAAGCTATTTTACCTCATTTTCTTCAGCATTGTATATAAGAGAGTTGCTGTGCTTTCTATCTCAGTACTCAACCAGTGCATGTACCCTTCAGCACCTCTCTTCTGTGTCTCATTGTTGAAATAGGAGAAGCCCCCTTTTTTTTTTTCTTCCTTTTCCTACCTTTTTTTTCTTGCTGCCTATTGTGAATCTTTAGAAAAGTTTGATCATTTTCACCAGGGACATGCCAATCATTTAATTGATGCATTTAGATATTTCCAACTACTATGTCTAATTTATCTGTTGTATTTTACAGTTCTTCTGCATTAGACACTGTTGGAAAATGCAATTCTGATATTATTTTGGCTATTTGTGATTTAGATCTTTTTAAATCTACTTTAATGTTCCGGAATTATTTTCAAAACAGTTTTCAAGTGCTAATGGAACTATTGGTCTATGCTCTTAGTTAAGAAAGGGATGCTTTAAGAGAGTATCTCAGATTCTATCTATTTTAGCATCTCCTTTGAGGGTCCTTTCAAATAGCAGACATTTAGACCAATTGATTACTCTGCCACTCCCTCGGGAGAGATTCTTCTTTCTTCCATGCTTGTTACAGATTTGCTGTTCAGCTGTAAAATATACTGATATGCAAGTACACATTTTTTTTCTTGATAGAAATCATTCAGCTTGTAGGTTACTCTTAGTGTCTGTCCTCATCAGACATAAAGGGTTTATAGACTTATGCAAAGTACTGTACATTCACAATAAATTATAGGAATAGGTGACTGAAGATACAGTCCTTCAAGGTCCAGAGTAGCTTTAGGTTCCCCTGGGCTTTATCAGGGCATCGCAGGTGCAAGATCCTACTGGAACAAGCTTCTGTGGATGCATAATTAAAAACACAAAGCATGGCTGCCTTTAAAATCTAAGCCATTAGGAGAGTTTGTGTACGTAAGGATTTTGTAGGCTGGGTCTTTCAAATGGTGCCTGTGATTGTGAAGTATAATCAGAAATTATTTTTAATTTATTACTGTAATTTCCCACCTAGAAGAAAAACTTCTGTAGATCTAGACACACCGAGATGATAACTGATGTAGTTTTATCTTTGATCTGATTCACTGTTTTGATTTGTGGATCCTTGTTTCTTAATTGTGCATCTTTATTCAAGTATTTTTGAAGTAGCCAGATTAATGTTGTATTTAAAATTGCCCATTGATCAAAAGATGTTACTAGAAGTTTTGATTATGTGTTGACAGCAAAAAAGTGCAGCAAGACAATAAGTAAGAATAAAAAAATCTTCACTTTTTTATTTGTTTATATATGTTCTGTCACTATCTCTCATCAATTAATCCCAGTTCTTTCATCTAACCACTGAGTAAATTACCTGGCTTTCAGGAAGTTCTCTGGATAAACAGAGACAGAAGCCTGAACCCTTCACACTCTCCACGCTAAAGCTGATAATGAGATTGTTTACAAATTATACTGCGATGTGCAAGATCTCATTTGGTTATACCTTAACTATTCTGTTTTTCCCTTCCTACCTCACAGACGATGGAAATGCTTAAAACAAGTTAAGGTAGTATGACACAGACTGATGTAAGTGTGAGCATGGCATCCAGGGGACAAGCTGTGAAATGTTTGCGCGCTTCTGCCAAAATACATTGCATGGCTTTCTGCTGTTGTCTCGTGTTTCTGATGCTAGGCAGCATGTTCAGCAACATGTAAGCGTTTCATTTGATATTTATATTCCCAGCTTTGGTTGTGTATAGTCTTAATAATCTGCCTTTTTCAGTAGCTTGTGGCAGCTGCTAGTGGCAAATCTGCAAGCTGTGTATGTTATTCTTAAGTAATGTTCAGAAGTACCTACAAGTCTCAGAGCCCCATTGTATGCGGCTGTTTAGAAATCCACTGTAGAAATGTTGAAGTGTGCAATTCAAATGGGTCAGACACCATACCAACACTTCTGTGCTTGCCAGTGGAAAGCAGCAGCTCCCAGTTTGCCTTTTCTAGAAGTCAAGCCTGGTACTAGTGCAGCTGGTTGCTGCATACAGCTCTGCTACCCACATCTGTGCCTCTGCATTGTGAATGCTTCATGACGACTCTTCTGTTGTCAGACTCTTACTTGGTGTGATGGGTAACATACTGGAATCAAAAATGTTGTTTCCACCATGCTCTTAAAAATAGACTAATACAGGAAAATACTGTGTTCTCTGTTTATGCACTGCTTTTACTTTTAGTGTATGGAATGGTTATGAAGGTGAGAGCAATGACAGCATCTTGAAATGTCCTGAAACCCATGCAGGTCTTCTGGCACTGGCTGGCATTGAAAGTCAGAACTCAGTTATTCACTGCCTGGGTTTCTGTTCACCTGGGATTGTCACTCATATTTTAAGTGCACCCTTTTTTTGCCATGAGGGTGGTCAAATATTGACCAGGTTGCTCAGAAAGGTAATGTCATGTCCATCCTTGGAGATACTAAGAACTTGACTGGACATGACCCTGAACAACTTGCTCTAGCTGGGACCTGCTTTGAACAGGGAATTAGGATATATGGCCTCCAGAAGTCCTTCACTACTTACAGTTGTCAATGATTCTAAAGTTTTGTGACTCAACAGGTGGAGGGGAAAGTGAAGACACCAAAATAATTTTCACTATGCTCTGTCTCATTTGAAACCAGGTCATGGGAGATCAGTGCATGGGACACTGTTCCACTTTTCTGGATAATAAAATGGTTATTATCAATTGCTGATTATTAGTCTCAGTATACCCAGTTCAGCCACTTGCAACTGCACTACATGAGTAGGTATTTGTTGTATTTTCTTACCATTCAACAAAAATATCACTTCACTCCATGGCACCAAATATGTGCAATACTTGTGGAGTTAGAGCATGTGTTGTGTGAGAACAGATAACGTATCAGAAACATATCTACTTTTGAATTATTGGATCTGTGCCAGCTGACATTGACAGCTGTCTATGTGATGTTTTTATAGCTCTTCTCAAGTTTCCCATGTAAGATCCCTACCTCTGTTGCTAAGACATTAATGATTAGGCTGTCAGAGCTGAGAAAATCTACCTGGCAAGTAAGGTCATCTTTGCTATTCTCAGTCACAAAGGAACACATCAGGCTAACAGTGCAAGGAAGCCCTAATTAATGTCAATAGTGAACTCAAAGCTAGGAAAAAATAGGGCTAGCAAAATAAGTCCCTACAGAAGTAAGATTTATTTTTTTTAACCATTGTAAAAGAAGCCTAGAAGCTGTATTTTCAAATATCGTTAATGCTAGGGTTGGCTTGCAGCAAAGAAAGGGAGTCAGTAATGGGTTTGTGATTTCCCTGCCTCCTTCTCCTTGATGAGTTCCTGCCAGCAGTCAGAAACTCTGAGACTCAACCAAGACCCTGAGGTAGGGACGCCGCAAGTTTCTGTTCCCACCTGTCAGTAGGTCACCGTGCTCCTTCAGCTCAGCCCCTTTACTCCCCCAGAAATGTGCCTCCTCAGGAAAGCTGGAACTACAACACACATGCAGAGCTGAGCTACCTCACAAGCTCCTGTCCTTGCTGGTCGGAAGCCACCTGCTCCACTCCTGCACAGCAAAACAAAACAATGGCTAACATCTCCCCACAGATGCCACGCGTGGTAAATGGATGTCCCACGGACCAGTTTTGATAGAAGCCAACTCACGGATCTATCTCTAGCACCATTTAAAGATCCTGAATTTATCTTTGAGCCTTGCTGCACTGTGCCACTGTGACAAGAAATAGTCCATCCTCCCAAAGTACCCAATTAAGCATTTTTGCTCCTCTTTTCTTCCCCTAAACTACTCTTAGTCCAAAGTTCAGACTCCCTGAATTGGGCTATTCCCCTGATTGCCACCTCCCTCTCTCAACCCTGTGACCCCCATTACAGGATTGCTGCACCCAGCTGTCTCTCAGACACCCAGAAAATCTCAGACACTGCTGAGCCTGTTCAGCCTGTTCGTCTGTGTCACCTGGCTGTTACATGGTGATTTCCTTGCCCAGCCCCTCGGTTTCTGTGGCAGCCCAGTGCCACTGGAAGAAGCCCGGTTTCCCCAGGCATGGCAGAGTTGTCTCCAGCTCAGTTCTCTTATTTTAAAGTGCAAGGGAGCAGTCTGTATATGAAAGTAATTTTTATTTTCAGTGCCTGTATGTGGATAAGAACACCTGCAACTATGTTTTAAATTCCAGAAAGGAATATTCAAATCAGATATCATGAATAAAAATCCTACAGCCTTTTCAGCAGTGGGGACAGTGAAGCAGAGGAAACAATTCCCTAAGGGTACCATGGGCTTCCAGTGTTAGTGAGCTTTAGGGACAAATTATTCAACTGCATTAGAAGTGACACTTGTGCAATTAGCCTACCTTGGGACAAGGACTGGGCTTCACAACATTCTGAAGGTGAGGTTTTTTATTCTGTTATTTTAAGTGGTGTTAACAGCCTCAGGCACAAAATTTAACTACTGTTCTGAACTATGCACATATAAATGGCTGACAGCAGGATGGACACAAACTCACTGGTATGACAGGACAGACCTGAAGAACCACTGCAAACCGTTGAATGTCACTGTCTCCTCACTCACACACACAGGGGTAATAAGTGCACTACACAATGCTTCTGCCTGTTAGCGTAAGAACAGACCTATATTATCTACTCAGCTAACTCCATCAGTCTCCACAGAGCCAGCCATCCTGGCCCTCATGCGCTCCTTTGCAAACCCTGTTGTCTTGGATGGCTTCCTCTTCAAGCCTCAGAGCATCCATCCTTCACCAAATCCTGTGACAATTATCTTTTCCAGTTGAGCAAATGACAAGAATGGTTTTTCCAGTGACCTAGAGTCAGTTTTATCCCTCACATGCAATCCTCAGAAAACTATTCACTGACATCATTGATCAATGATGTCCAACAATTTGATGCAACCTTCAGCCACACACACCTCTGACTCTGTCAGATTAGGAGACTGTGTTCCAACATGTCTCTCAGGTGGCTTCTCTCTGCAGTCTTTCAATAACAGGAGCACATGCCTTGGGGTTTACCATGACACCCTCTGTGGTTCCCAGGCACACATAGCTCTTCGCAGTGACACTGGGTGGCCATGAATGTGTCACCATTGCTACTGCCTACTGCTTCATCTGCCCAACAGCAGCATTAAGCAAAAACTGGTGCTCTCAGAAACTACTGCTGTCTGGCTACTGTTTGGTTTCCTCTGTGCTCACTGTTATTTTCTGCACCACGGAGCTAGGCATGCCTTCATCAGGACATTTCCTGTCTCATGCCCTAATTCCTAGCAGTCTTTTGCTGCCAGGTACCTTTGCTGGTCTCTGTCATCTCCTCAAGGTCTTCTATACTGACATTTCCACTTGATCCATTCTGTCATGCTTGCTCAAGCTACTGTTGCATTGCCACCTTTGGGGCTCTGGGATCCGTAACAAAAAGGGTAACACACCATATCTCCTTACCATATCAACTTCCCAACATGTAAGAATTGCAGGGCCTTTATCAAAGACATTAAAATACTCAGCTGACCTCATGCTTTCCTTCCTTTAGCAGACCGCAGTTACAATCCTTCATTAAGGCTGACCAACCTTTCTGCATCATGAGTCCCTAAAATGTCAACCTTTTCCTATGTCATACAGCCACCAGGCAGACCACAAAGATCTAAAACAAGACAAAGATCTTGGGGTTGTTTGTAAAAAAGAGTAGAGTCTCTTTCCCATGCTAGCTATGGAAGACAGATTGTCTAGGCTTGTTCAAACCCCACATGTTCTGGCTGTGCCTGCCCTACCACAAGGACTCCTGTGTCAGGTGGATGCTGTCAGTCCCATGGGAACTGCAGCACTTGGGAACCAGGGCTGAAACACTCATCAAACATTGCCAAAGGATCAGGAGTTATCTGCAAGCAACACCCCTTCTCTGCATTCAACCTGCCCAAAGAATTTAACAGACAGAAACCCAGACAGACCAGTAGCATCTTACAACCTGGCAATGTATTAATCTGGCAAGTTGTTATACATGAGTTGGGCTAGAACTGACTGATGCTGTTCCACAAACTGCTTTACCCATCTTCCTGTTGAACAGCTATCATGGATTTCCAGTCATTCAACGTGCTTATCTTTAAGAGCATGTTCTTATTTTTTAAGATATATTTCCTTTTTGTAAGCCTATTGACAATCATGCTAGCACAATGAGACCTCAAGTGCTCATCTTCTTAATCACGGCATTTTTGGCAGAAAAAGATCCTCTGAAAGTCTAAATACAAAGGAGACTCTGTACTGGTACCTATGGAACCAATTGTTTTCCTGTTCCAGATTACTGTTTCATATCAATATGTGCACTGGAAACCATAGCTCCTGGAATAGAGGGCCATCTTCAGCAGACTTGGTGTAAAGGGTAATTAACTGGTTATTCCCGTCTCTAACCTCTGTGATGCACAGACAAAAATCGCAAAATACAGGAATCCTTCCCTACTGGCAAATGAGATTTGTTGTTCATTTTGATCCTCACTAGAGACGGAAGGGTGGATGAAGGCAAGGAGAGCATGTACTTCTGTGGCTTCTTTTGTCAACCAGCAAGAAAAGGCAGCAGGTTTGGGGTTTTTTTCATTTTCATATTGGCTCAGGACAATCAGAGCACCACCATCTGGGTGCCAAGGAAATGCAGAAAAAGAAAAAGCAATTTCACTGAAATGAAGACATACAGCTATCTTCAGCCTGTTATTTATTAAGGGGAGGGCAGTCATTCTCCAGAATGCCTGAAGCCAGCTCTGAAGGCAGAGCTCATATATTCTCAGAGGTGCTTGAGCTCAGCTCAGCTTTGAGGAGGAGAAAAATACTGCTTCCATCCAGTTTGTGCCAGAGGAGAACTCAAGAATTAAATCAAAGGACACTAGGGACAAGTCTTTGATAAAAGCATATCGAAACTTTGTTTAATTTGTTTGCACTGCTGTTGTAAAGCATACTCACCGGAGACAATATGGTCTACAAATGGAATATGTTGCTAAATCAGGACATGACTTACTGGAAGGATAAGTAATGATTTCATCTAAGTCATTACAACTCCTATCAATAGCGCGTCTCTGTGGGGAGCATGCTCACCTCTGGCTGAATGTCATATAATCCCTGTAGGACAAACTTTTGACCCCTGATTGAATGATATACCACCCAAGCCCAACCACCCAAAAATCAGTGGGTCAGATGGTCCTCAGTTGAGATCAGATGTGCATAGATACGGACTAACAATGGTACATGCACTATCCAACACATAATCCCTTAGGCCTGTAGAATTTCCTTCTGCCCAGATATGGGAGAAAGGAACACTTGTTAAGACAGCAGAGAAAAGAGGCATTTCTCCTGGATACAGGCATGTTCATGGGCACTGCAACCTCCAAGTCTGACACATCCCAGACACATACTCATGGGACTGGTGTGTGATACACATTGTACCAAGTGAGCCTGCATCTCACAGTAGGTAGATTGGTGCATGTGCACCTCCAGCCTGCTAAATTCTTTGAGGCAAATATCCAAAATCCTCAAATGCTGTATAAGCAACATTTCAGAACAGATCAAGAGTATATGCACACATGGGGCTTCATTCAGTTAAAAATCAGGATGTTGGGTAGCTTTTTAGACAGCCTTGCCTTCTCCCTGCATCCCTCATCTCTGTCCTTCATATTGCCAAAGACTATCTTGTGCTCTACCTCCCTTACCTGTTTTGACCTAGATGTTGTCCACATTCCTAAATCCTCATCCTTTGCATCTTCAGCTTCTGGAAACTTCCTTCATTCCCTGAAGTCTTCCATCTTTATCTGTTTTGTTTTTTAAAATACCTCCCTCCCTTTTCTGTAGGAAAGTCTCTCCAGGATAGTAATGCCAAACGGTTTCGTTTTATTAAGGCTCTACACAGAGATCTGGACAGGCTGGATCAATGGACCCAGGCCAACTGCATGAGATTCAATAAGGCCAAGTGGCAGGACTTGCACTTGAGTCAGAACAACCCCATGCAACACTACAGGCTTGGGGAAGAGTGACTGGAAAGCTGTCTGGCAAAAAAAGAACCTGAGGGTGTTGGTCAATAGCCAGCAGTGTGCCCAGGTGGCCAAGAAGGCCAACAGCAAGCATCCTGGCTTGTATCAAGAATAGTGGTGGCCAGCAAGACTAGGGAAGTGATTGTGCTTATACTTGGCACTGGTGAGGCCACACCTTGAGTACTGTGTGCAGTTTTGGGTCCCTCATTACAGGAAAGGTGCTGGAGTGTGTCCAAAGAGTAGCAACAAAGATGGTGTGAAAGGTCTAGAGCAGCTGAGGGAATGAGGGTTGTTTAGTCTGGAGAAAAGGAACCTGAACTTAAAAAGCTATAAGACAAAAAGAAATGGACTCAAGTTGTGCCAGAGAAAGTTTAGATTGGATATTTTAGGAGAAGTTTCTTCCCTAAAAGGTTTGTCAAGAACTGGAACAGGCTGCCCAGGGAAGTGGTTGAGTCACCATCCCTCAGAGTATTTAAAAGACATGTAGATGTGGTGCCCAGGGACATGGGTTAGTGATTGGACTTGGCAGTGTTAGCTTAACAGTAAGACTTGACCTTAAAGGTCTTTTCCAACCAAACCCATTCTGTGATTGAATTATACAGCTATAGCTAGAATTAACTCCCTTATCATACGTCACATGCCTACCCTGTCTGATTGTAATTTGGAAACCCTAGTTTCTGCACTCAGGCAGCACATACCCACAGTGTTATTTTCAACATTATCACCATCTTCTTTCTGCTCTCCAGACTGATGCTGTCATTTAAGCCTTCTGAAATTCCCTCAAGAGCATCCTACAAAAATATCCATTATTATTTGTTCCCACAGTTGGGCCCTGATAGCTTCGTCCTCAGGCTCCACGACCTTCTTTCCTCTGGCCCTCTTGATGCCCACTTTGTCATCCCTCAAAATGTCACAGCTCAAATCAATTCCTTGCTTCAATTCCCTAGCAAACCACACTAAATCCTTTCACTGCTTCACCTTCATCCTCTTTGCCAAGTTCATGGTCTAACCTTTCAAAAGTTTCCATAAAACTATTCCTATGAATTTCCTGTCATAGAATCACAGACTGGTTTGGGTTGGAAGGGACCTTAAAGATATCTAGTTCCAGCCCCCTGCCATGGGCAGGGACACCCTTCAGAAGACCATGTTGCCCAAAGTGCCATCCAACCTGGCTTGAACACTGACAGGGAGGGGACAGCCACAGCTTCTCTGGGAAACCTGTGCCAGTTTCTCAACACCCTCACAGGGAAGAGGGTTTTTTTCCTTGTCTAATCTAAATCTACCTTCTTTCACTTTAAAGCCATTGTCCTATTACTACCTGCCACTGTAAACAGTCCCTTTACATCTTTCCTCAAGGCCCCTTCAGGTATTAGAAGGCTGATGCTGCTTTTCTCTTTTCCTCCAGACTACCTATTTCCCTTTCTTCTCCATGGTGCCTCCTTCTCCCATCTCAGGCCTCCTGCAACATAAAACCTCCTCCCTCAGGGCCAACAAAGAGTGTTTCAAACCCTACCAATCTTCAAGTTTTCCACAGGTTTGAGCCATATTCAGGAAATGGGGCTTGTCTCTGCTATTTTCAAGCCATCTTTTGGTGTCCCACCTACTCCTACCTCTGGTGTTGAAGTATTGCCTTTAATGAGATACATGCAATAACTCTCTTGCTCTGTAGTCCTCCACAGAGACAAAGTACGTGCTGAGTAGCTGGAAGAGAAATCAATGTCATGCTTCTGCCCCAGTTGGCCTTGCTTGAGTTTACCTCAAAGTAAACCAGTCAGTCATCATCTGCCATTTGGTTTTGTAGCAGATGAACAACATCTCATCCTGAGTTGATTACCTCCTTTTTGGGGGGAGACACAGCTGCTGCATGTTTCCTACCTCTGTTCTAAACTATTAGGAATGGATAGTATTTTAAATTCCTGCAAAAACATGGCACTACATTAAATTTATACTGAGGAAAAGATCCCTCTGTGAAGTGATAAAGAATTTATGAATGAGAATTGGATAAGGAAAGTGTCTCAGCATGTCCATGTCTGGAATTTTCTTAAGAAAATTGACAGTATGACCACAAGATAGTGAGTAGCCTCTATTGAGCAGAGTTTAGCATACTAGCTGCCATTCAGAAGACATTCACCTCTACCTTGTATATGCTGCTTGAGCTGGATAAAAATATTTATCACAACTCACACAATTTCCCTGAGCAGTTTATTGCAACTCTGATTTACAAAAAAAATTGTCTGATAGAAGTCACCTCTGAAGTATTTCGTCATTAATGTGTGCATTTTCAGATTCCTTAAAGAAAATGTTCATAGCAGATTAGGAAGATCAGAGATGCCACAGAGATTTCTAAATAACAAGAATTAGTTGTGATTAAATAGATCATTGTAGAGTGGTGAACAGACTTCTCAGTCCATATCAAAGTTAATGAACACAAAAGAGTAGTTATTTAATACTGATGATTAAGAAAGCATGTGTAATTCTTTCAAGTTTGAGACCCAGAATACTTGAACGTGGCTGACAATTTGGGATGCCCTGAACTAGACTAAAAGGGTGATATTTTTAAAGCCTGGATATTAGGAATTTTTTTTTTTTAAGATAAAGCTGCTACAAAAATTACATCCAAAATTAGAGAGCTTGGAAGGGTTAATCCCATTTTGCTAATGTCAGCCATGATGGACATTATTTCCTGCAGCAAGAATTGTCAAATAATTAGTAATAGATTTTCAATAACGTTGCAAAATATGTGCAAGTCATAACTTAACTGCATTGCCTGAACATTTTATGTCTAATTAATTATAGCTTGTATAAAATATTATGATGCTCCATTCACATGCTTAGAATTTAATTAATTTGTAGTTTACATGCCCCCAATAATAAATGTTTCTCCATGATCTTGGTCCAGAGACTTATAAAAGTGCACAGCTTTTTATCAGCTCGCTGACAGTGGTAAAGTTTACTGAGTCCTACAAAAATTGCCTCCTTCACACACCCTTTGATTAGGTTGTTGTATGAAAGGCAACAGGCAGTATTTATAGACTATCTACGTGAGCAAAAGGACAAGTTGCACACAGACTCCCTTGAAAAGCCTGTGAACCAGGTAGTATCTTGCTGGTGCTGGCTTGGGGTTTTATATCACTGCAGTAAATAGCTGATGACACTTCCCAAGTAGAAGATTTAACACAAAAAATCATCCAAGTTGGCTGAATGTACTTCATCATCGTGGTGTGCAGGGTATGACAGTCTCCTCTTTCTACCTGTTGGGATAGGAGCTCCTTTTCTAATTAAAGCATTCCAAAGACTTCTTCCAGCCTCTTTTCAGGAACTCAGTCAAATATGTATTTAAACATTGTTTGGTAGCAAAATCTTGGAAAAAACATTAATATTTTTCTTAGAGGAATTAAAAAAAAACAACCCCAAACCAGGGACCATTTATTCCTTTGGCAGGCTTTGCTAAACGCTGTGCCACTGCAGAATAATACGGCCATGTGTCTTGCTAAGGAACAGCTGTCTGGAGGAACCCAATTAGACACCTTGGCCATCTACCCAGCAAATCAGAAATCCTCATGTTCCTATTTTTCCTCACCACTAGTGATACTACCAGAAGGCACATCAAGCTGTTCGCATGACCTGCAGAAGCTCTCCCTCTCTGCTTAACATGGGACACACACAGGACCACCAGCAGCCATGCTGTCGGCATTGAGGGACCAGCCTTTTTTTTTTTCTCCCTTTTAAATCTGAAGCCACACCCATTGCTTGCAAAATTAATGTCTGACTGGGTGAATGTTGTCTGCTGAGGAGTTTGAAGTGAGGTCAGTACTGATTCACACTTTGAAGAGGGAGGTGTTTAGTGGTTGACACAGTGCTTTGGGCTGTGGGTTCAGGCCAGGCGTGTGGCAACATCCTGCGTGACCTGGACTTCACTTCCTATAGCTGCTCCTTGGAGACTGTATGTGCTAAAAGTGTTCACAAAACAGCTGGATGTGTTTGTGCAAGAAACACTTGCAAGGCTTTTACATGCAATGTTGCCTGATGAGCCCCCAAAGTCCCTGTGCTGAAAATTGTTGGAGAATGGTGTGAGATTTTGGGGGAACATCCCTATGGCTTTCCCTGTCCTGGTATCCACTGCCTACCACTGCCAGAAAAAAAGATACAGACTGAGTGGACCTCTGGTCTGACCCTACACATACAAAAGGAAAACTGTTTTCCCACCTGCCTGCTCCTGGGGAATGCACATTCCCTGGGGACCACTGCCACCCTGGCTACTCCAGCTGCTGTGGACCTGGCCCTTTGGGTGCCCTCATGTTCCCACCACCCTGCATTTATCTTATTGCAGAATTTACATCATGACAGTAACACTTTGTCAGGCCACCCCACCTCAGAGCAGGAGTTCCCAGGAGTGCTGGCTCAGCAGAACATCCTTAGTTGAAAAGCTCATCCCAGATCACACTTGCTCCAAGTACCATTATCACTTCTTTCTCAGGCAGTAAAGATCTCCATTTTATTAACAGATTTATTTTCTAGAGTTGTGACATCTATGAGATGATACAACAACAAGTATCCACCAAGGCTGCTGCTGGAAACCAGACTATAACTTTCTGTCAGGGCCACAGTTCCATCAGGAAATAGGAGGTTTCTCATGAAAGAAGCACAACACGTAACCTCTTAATAAAAACAATCCGAGTCCACTGGGACACCAGCAGAATTTACAGGCATTGTTCTGGGAACAGCAGTCCAGCCCTCACGGTCAGCACAGCACTGTTAGCAAACACACAGAGTAGTTAATATTTTGAGGTTGTTTCAGCTTCATTTGTGCATCTTGATAGGTGATATTTCCCAGACACTACAAGTCTCAGCTGAGTTGGACCTATTATTAATTGCAAAATGCTGCTGAACTTTGAAAAATTCTTACATGTCAGAGAAAGAAAGAAGCAAAATTCCCAGAGTCATTTATGCAAGGAAGGTTATTCCCAGAGGCTTCTTTTTATCAGCTTTCCAGTCCCATTGAACCAGAGGAAAATGCCTTGTGCAGCTCAACACAGAGTGGATCTGGAAAACTGCCTCTGCCTTGGCCTGGGCATCAGCTGCCTGCCCTTTGCCCATTTTCTTATTTATTTCTGTTATTGCAGCTAAGTGTGGGTGGGAGTTTTCTCCCAGGTGGCAGGTGCAACCTCATGTGGGGTTTTGTTCTTCAGTGGCTCCCTGGCTGCCCATCTCTCATCTGAGGAGATGCCCGTAAAGTCCCTTCCCTCATGGCATTCCAGCAAGGAGAACCCAAATCCTGCAGGGCAATGGGCACTGTCCCTCCTCCCAGGCACCCTGTGGATGGCCATAGGTGAGATGCTAGCCAGAACCAGGCCTGCAGAGGGATAAGCTGAGGACTGTCATTTGAAACACTGATGTCAGGTAGGAGCTGGACAACAGGTTTCATCAGTCACATGTGGAGCTGCTGGCAACATAGGTAGATGTGCTGACAATGGCTTGAAGGGTCAACTGAAAAGCTCTTGAATAACACCTGTAAGTGTGTCTGAGACACTGCAGACAGGTTAATACAGGGAATTTCCCCTTGGACACATAGGGAAACAACCTGTTTCCTTTTTTTTCAAACAACCTCCTGCAGAAGCTACCAAGGACAAATTCTCCTTCCCAGTGTTGTGCTTGCCCAGTTCTTCACCATGAGGAGCACAGGGAAAGCCCTGAGAGGCTTGAAGCTGTTGCTACCCAGAATGAGGCAAATAGAGGGAAAAATGTACTGAACAGTTGTTTCAGCGGCTGAGATGACTGTTCTGGTTTCTTAGCAACTGTGGGAAAAGCAGCTGCTTGAGAGCTGAGCTGTCTGGTCAAATCCAGCAGGCATCCCTCTGCGGAGGACCACCCTCCTCCTCTCTGCTCATCAGCATAGGGAAACCTCACAGCTAGTGAGAAGCCCTCCCAGCCCAAGGGAGGATGGGAAACAAGCCCACCTCTGTGCTGAATATGAGGGGACAAGTCTTCATGTGTAGCTCCTTCAGACGTGGAAAGGTTGCTTGGGGTGAGACTGCTCTTCATTTCAGTGAGTATGGGAAGGACAAGGACACCTTGCACTAATAGCTGCAATCAGTGACATTCCCAGGTTGCACCCAAAATAGGAACTGCAGCGCAGGAGAAGTCAGGCTGCAGCTCCATGCCTCGGTGGCAGGGCCAGAGGGGAGAGGGAGGACACTCCTAAGGCTCTAGCCATCAGCCACTCAAACTCTGCAGACTAACATGACCCTGATGGCTTGGAGCAGCAGGAGCTCAGTGTCCTCCTTTGCAAGGCACTTGCCTCCTCCCAGATGCAGTTACAGCATCCTGCAAAAGTTGCTGGTTCGTGATCAGTGCTTTTGAGTGCATGAAAAGCTGTTTACAGCTGTTTTCTCAGTGTTCAGCAGTGTCAGTCTCTCACAAGTCCCTGAGCAAATCCACAGAGAGAAAGGGATGATTTTTGCCAAATGGTTTCAGATCTTGGTGAGTGCGCTGAAGGAGTTTTCAGCACTGGTGCAGGTTAATGAAGGACTCTGTACTGGAGCAACTATTTCATTGTTTTGCTTTCTCGGGGATAGTCTTTAAATCATTTAAATTTATGCCTGTTACTGACATACTGGTCATGCTCATTGCTAATAGCTTATTTCCATCCCTACTAACACAATCTCATTCATTCAGATATAAGTATAAGGATGCTGACCTGTCGTTAATCCTACACATCCCTGACTTCTAATTTAATGACTATTAAATATTAATGGAAGCAGAGAGTGGAAGTCAGATCACCTTTTCAACAGCTTAGTGGCCCCATCACCAGCTACAATGTCATCCTTGATCTTGCTTCCTTATTCCCTTTCTCCCAGTTGCACTTAAAGGACAAAGCAAGCTGCATTTTATAGAAGACTTTGCAGTCAAGAAGCTAGTGTGAGGATTAGAGCTGAACCAGGATCTCTCAGCTCCTGGGTGGAATTCAAACCACCACGCTGTTGGCTAAAAAGATGGTGGTTGTTTTGTCCAGATCCCAGAAAAGGGCCCTACACCCCAGCCCACAGGCTGTGCTAGGGAAGAGGGGAACGCTTGCACACACAGACACCTGTGACCTGGATCTTCTTGCTGATGCTGTGCAGAAAATAATTTCATATTCCAGGAGAGATGTGGAGGGTGTCTACAGTTAGAGCCCTCCCTTATGGCATGGGAGTGCTGGTCGGAGTTCACTGGTGTATAGTTCATTAAATAATCTATGGTTGAGGTGGAGGGTGAACCCAGAGGATGAACCTAGAAGCTCTAGTGCAAGTTGGTGGACCCAGAGGCTCTGGTGCAAACCTTCATCACTGCAGTGCCATGTGCCCTGTTTTGTTCCCAGCTTGGTGGTGGGAAAACTCTCCTGGTTGGCCTGGGGTACAGGAGAGAATTCCCCTTTCTATAGGAGAGAGCTGAACATTATCCTTTGTTTCCTGATGAGTATTATGCCATCTTGGAAGCACCATCACTTCTGCTTCATCAGAACAGAACTGTGTCTCACATGACTGTCCGAAGAGCATTTCATTTTTAGGCTTCTAAGTCTTGGGATGGTGGGGGACGGCAGTGATGGTTGTATAGGGATCTGTTTCTCTACCTTACCTTTTTCCTTCTTTTTTTCATGGCTTTTTCTTTTGCATCAGGCAGTTGTGACTGCATCCTTGCTACAGCCATATCTAGCTGCTGTAAGTATTTGGGCTGAAATCAATGTGTCTTCAGATGGTTACATTTTTCTGATTATAAAGCTAATGACTTAAAGCAGAACTCAATCAAAGCAGCTGGGCTTGAAGTGCATTAATACTTAACACTACCTTCTACTATTGTAATAATGACTTATTTACTTTTTTAATTGCTATCTGGTTTACTTATCTCTATGAGAGACATTTCTCAAGAGTATCTTTCTGACTATAGTGTTTTATTTTTGCAGAAAAATGCAGCCATTTAGTGAGATGGAAATTACTTCCTTATTATTTAAAATTAATTCAGTCTGTCAAAATGAGCTCATTGCCATGCACAGTGCTTCCTTTTTAATTCAGTTGCAGCCTTTCTAGCAATTGAAATTCTGTGCTGGGATGATGTACATAGAAGGTTTTTTATACATATTAAACCCTAAATATTAGGAGGATTAAGGCTGCATATACATTTTAGAAGAGTGCCCATAATTATGAAACAAGTTTTACAGCAGGGATAAAAGAATGTCAGTTTTCCATTGGTCTCATAAACTGCTTTGCTAGCCAGGAATGAAGCTGAGAGGATGCCTGGTGGGAATAGTGGAGGCTGTTGCCGTCTCCTGTAGCACGCCAAGTTTTGCTGTATCAATTGCCCTTCTCTGGACACGCTCCAGCATCAAAATGCCCTTCTTGTAGTGAGGGACACAAAACTGAACACAGCACTCAAGGTGTGGCCTCACCAGTGCCCAGAACAAGTGGATGATCACTTTCCTAGGCCTGCGGACCTATTTCTGATCCAGGCCAGGATGCTGCTGGACATGGATGGAAAGAGAGGAAGGAGAGGCTTCTGACAGATTCTGTGATGCTGTGACAGCTTCTGACAGGAGTGATGACTATGAGCTGAAAGTAAGGCAAGAGGAGGAAAATGAATTTGAAATGACAATCCCTGTGATTTGCAGGCTTACAGTCCATGTTGGTGTCCTGACCCCATAGTGTGCCCACCTTGCACTGCAGCACCCATGGGGGCCACTCTGCCCAGGGCTACCATCCGCAGTGCCTCGCTGTTCGGTAGGGCTCTTAAGACTTTCTTCAGGATCAAAAATTAATTAGGAGTTGGGAGAGAAATAAAGGCAGCTTTAAAAGTTTTTCATACTTCCTACTCAATTCTCTGAGATGCTCTCAGGTCACACTGCATCCCATTCTCATATCAGATGAACGCTCTCAAGGCAGAGGTTTGGTTCTCTGGAGTTAGCCAAGTGTGTAAGAAAACATCCCACCTGGCCTGGCCTGGTCACCCTCCCTGAATAGAGGACATCAGGAAAAAAAGACTTGGGGTATGGTCAAGAAAAAATGCTTGTTTGGGAGAGTACCTGAAAAGACTGCTATTCCCATAAAAAGATATCAACAATGGAAATTATTTTTATATTATATTTATATTCAGTCACTAAATAAAAAAAATTAATTTAAAAACTTCAGTCGTTTTGGGCATATCATAGACATTGCTTTCAGTGTCACTCCTGTCTCCAAGAAGGATGTGGGGATAGACATGGCAGTGTTACCTCTTTAGCTTGGAGGAGACTGGAGAAGGAAGGAGGAGACTGAGGGGTGACCTCATTAATGTTTATAAATATGTAAAGGGTGAGTGTCAGGAGGACGGAGCCAGGCTCTTCTCAGTGATGGTCAGTTATAGGACAAGGGGAAATGGGTCCAAGTTGGAGCAGAGGAAGTTCCATGTGAATATAAGGAAGAACTTTTTCACTGTGAGAGTGACAGAGCACTGGAACAGGCTGCCCAGAGAGGTTGTGGAGTCTCCTCTGGAGATATTCAAGACCAATCTGGACACATTCCTGTGTGATTTAATCTAGGTGATCCTGCTCAGGCAGGACTAGATGACCTTTCAAGGTCCCTTCCAATTCCTAACATTCTGTGATTCTCTGACTATGATTCTGTGAAAGGCGATAGATCAAATAATCCTGGAAACCATTCCTAAACACAAAGGAAAAGAAGGTGATTGGTAGTAGTCATCCTGGACTTTCAAAGGGGAACTCATGCCTGGTAAACCTCAGGTGGAGACATGGCTGAGTTAGTGGCCAAGAGTAAAGTACTGGACAGTGTTTATCTTGACTTTCACAGGGCTTTTGACACAGTTTACCATAATAACTTAACAGACAAGCTGAGGAAGCGTTGGGCAGATAAGTAGATAGTGAGGTGGATTGAAAACTGTCTGACAGGCTTAAAGGTCCATGATCAGCAGCACAGAGTCTAGTTGGATGATGGGACAGATAAAAAATGAAATAAGTTGCTGATGCACCAGAGGGTTGTGCTGATATCCAGAGGGATGTCAACAGGTTGGATAAATATGTGGACAGGAAATTCATGAAGTTCAACACAGGGAAACCCCAAGTCCTGCACCTGTGGGGCAACAACCCCATGTACCTGTATATGCTGGAGGACACCTAACTGGAAAGCAACTTGT
>VXBZ01005952.1:948514-971864 GCA_013399135.1 Heliornis fulica
AAGGGGGACAGTAAAGAAGACAGAAACAAAGTCTTTTTGGTTATGCCCAGGGTCAGCATAAGACACAACAGACACAAACTGACTTGCAGGAAATTCCATTTAAACGTTAAAATAAAGCCACCTTTTTATGGTGAACATGGTCAAGCACTGGAGCAGGGAGTCCAGAGAGGCAATGGAGTCTCCACCCTTGGAGATCCTGAAAACATGACTGCACACAGCTTTGAGAAGCCTACTGTAGCTGACCCTCCTCTGAGCAACTCCTTTGCCAGTGGGCACAAGTGCCAACACATTCCCTATCCCTGGAAACTACAACCTCAAGAACTACAGATGTCTTCACCTTGTGCTACTTGAGTGGATGTTTCTGGTGGAACAGGCACCTAACAACCACTAAAGTTCCAGAACTGTACAGTTAAAAGGCCATGAGAAGAAATTAGAAATTTATTTCCTGCGATGCTCAGAGCCTTCTTTGTCCCACCAGCTGTGACACTCCCCCAGCAGTATGTCCAGGGTAGGAAGCACTCCTGGGCTCTTACCTCCCTTTGCATTTTATTTCATGTGTTTGAGATGCAATAAGGATCCTGCCACCAAACTCTTTCAGGACAGCAGTGTTGGCTTTTGCAGATCTAACACAAATGACTGTGAATCATCAGGAGCAATTTATAGATACCATTCCTGAAGTTACACAAACTGTGTTTTAATTTAAAGTATTTAATCTGTGAGAAAAAGAAAGAAAGAAAGAAAGAAAGAAAGAAAGAAAGAAAGAAAGAAAGAAAGAAAGAAAGAAAGAAAGAAAGAAAGAAAGAAAGAAAGAAAGAAAGAAAGAAAGAAAGAAAGAGGAAGGAAGAAAGAAAGAAGGAATACCCTGCATTTTTCAGATAGTAGAGTTTAGTCTTTTTAAGTCTCATAACTTCAAAATAGTGTTTACTGAAGGATCCTAAACCCAAGAAGTTATTAACTTTTAGTATTCTGGACATTGACTAACGTTTTCCGGCACATTCCAATTTTACATTGTTTTTAATGGCATTACAGCTAACAGTAATTCATTTTCCTAGCAAAGCGGCTCGTTTGGAAAGCCCGGCTCTGCTGTGAGCGAGCTGGTGCATCACTCCCCTCTAGTGGGTAACGTCGGATGAATCCGCTGCATCCTGCTCGTTACCACTGGCTGGACACAAAAGCTTTGCTCGTCCCCTGAATATCCTGAAGACCCTGAGTCGGCTTTATCTTTGCATGCTTTGTCATGTACTTACGGTACGCTGCTGGGAGGCACACGAGGCAGGTTCAGCTCTTACTTCTGCACCTTGGCCACACCAGTAACTCCCTACATGCCATAGAAATCCTCCTACTAAAGGTGCCATCAAAACTGGCACGTTTGGCTTGAAATACTTTATACCACAAAACATTTTGGAAGCTAAAATTATGTTTTAAAAAATCAAAAGGAGACTTAGTGATTCCTGAAGGACGGGTTCACCAGCGATCACCATCCAGCTCCTGGCTCCGCAGCTCATTTAACTCCACCTCACGATCCTTACGCACTGGCATCACCTGATTCAAAATTACACCCTTGTAAAATCTCCCTGTTCTGTGAGGAAGAATGAGGGATGTTTAGATTTTAGGAAGCTGTTATGGTCAATATAGCAAAGGATGCCCCCGGCCCAATATCCATGTCTGCCCATTTTTTACAGTTCTGCTTTGCTGCAGCTATGAGGGAGAACTGTTTCCAACACCTCCCTTCCTCTTCTCTTATTTTTCTCTTATGTAATTGTGGTCATATTTTAATTAATTTAAAATGGGATGTTGCATCAAGCTCCTCAACAGCTTCCTGAGTTTTGTGATCTGTCCCATCAATCGACTGAAATCAGAGCACCACGTGTAAGCCACAGATATTTGCATGAACCAATTTATCTCTTAAAAATATTTCTTGACTGAAGCATAAATTGCCTTTTCCCTAATGCACTATGTAATGAATTGCATTTGAAATATGTTTATTTTTAGCAAACAAATGCTAATGGCAGCTTGCTGTTAAAAATAGACGGTACAGTTGGCACAGAAGTAAGGACTGGGGAATCTTTCTTTCCCTGATCAGTGGAAATGCCTCTGTGTAAGTCATCTGAGGAGAAAGCATCATGTCCCTGTGGAAGTTAGTCCCTCCAACTGGGGGAACTGCTAACAGCAAGTCACTTCTTGTCACCTGAGCCCTGGTTACAAATAGCCTCTGTGGACCAGCATCCCCAAGAGGCTCTTGTACCTCCCATGGGAGCGAGATATAAGAAGGAGACAGCACCTTTTTATTTTCCTGTCTCTGTCGGATGTGTGCGGGTGCAGTGCTGGTTCTCCACATGCCTACAGCCGTGCTGTAGGCACTCCCATGCAGAGAGTGAGGACACTTCATTGGGGAGTCCACCGTGGGGCCCCCGGCACTGCCAGCTCTCAGCAGCTGCTCCAAGGGCCAGCAGGCTTTGTCCTAGATAGGCTTTTCCTAAAGTCTAAGTGAAATTTCCCTGGCTGCACTTTAAGCCCATTACTTGTCATATCCCCAGGGAGAATGATTTATTCTTTTTCCCTTTTGCAGCAGCTTTTTTTGTAGTTAAGAGTGTTATGTCCAGTGAGTCTCCTTTCCTCTAGACTAAACAGCTCAATTGCCCATGTTTTCTCTTACATTAAGATTCCCAAGACTTCTGATCGCTCTCGTTGCTCTGCTCTTGTCATTACCCAGTAGGTCCACTTCTCTCTTACAGTCTAGTGCCAAAAAGCCAACCATGCAGCCAAGGCCTTGCTGAGTAGCCTGGTAGAGTTATTCTGCACATCTTGGCAGATAACATTCCTGCTTGCACATCCTGGTAGGGCATTTGTCTTTTTTCACAACAGAAGGGCCTCATGGACTCGTGTAGTCAGTTTGTCCTTAATGCACACTTCGTACAAATCCTTCTTCTGCCCATGCATATATTGCCAATGAATTGTGCCCTATTTTTTCAGGGCATTTCTCTAATTTATTATAAATGTCAAATACTAATTCTGTCCTACAATACACTTGTAATCTTTCCTGAAAAAATGTCCTGCAAATGAAACAGGAGATCTATTCCATCAGAGCCCCTCTGTTCCATTGGGGACCCTCTATTCCATTATTCAAGTGGTTAACAAATATATTTTAACGATATCAGACCTAAGAAAGAGTCCAACAAAACTTAACAAATTCAGTTCTTCAGCTTCAGTGTGAACCACCAATCACAATTCTGAGTATGTCTTTCCAACAACTTTTGCATCTATTTTCATAGCAGTTTATATAAATAGTGTTTTCAGAGACCAGACTTGCAGGAATGGTTCAAGTCTTAGAATCATAGAATCGTAGAATGATTAGAGTTGGAAGGGACTCCCAGAGGTCATCTAGTCCAATCCCCCTGCAAGAAGCAGGGACACCCCCAACTAGATCAAGTCTTCTAGTACACTATCCAATATAAGTGGAAAACAGATAACCTTCCAAGCTGCCCTGTGAATAGTTTCATGGTGCATCATGGAAGAGCTTGCCCACCTCTCCTAAGTCACACAGGATATGTCCCTCGCTTCCCAATAAAATGTCCTAAAGCATATCTGCTCCTCTGCATGTTTCGTCCCACCTGGAGCAGGGCCCCAGTTCAGCACCTGTGGGCCAGCAGGTTTCCCAGGCACAGGTGTTATGGAGAGCAGGGATGCCCCCTCAACAGCAGCAAAGACCGTGGTGGGCTTCAAGACCTCCTACTCTCAGGGCTGAACATCTGCAAGTCTCACACAGGTCCTTGCACTGAGTGTCTTCCAGCCCTGGATAGTTTTGCACTGAAAATACACAGTTACACTGTTAGAAAGGACTCCTTTTAGGAGGGAAGATGCTAACCTCCCTGTGAAAATTTTTCAGTCACAGACAGAGAAGTGCTTTAGAAATGAAGATGTGACACGGGTCTGTTCATACAGCCTCAAGTGAGGAGACTGGCAGCTGCCACCAATTCACTGCAGAAGCAGTGTGTTTTTTTCTGGCCTCTAACTTGTACAAGACACAACCCTTTCTCAAAAGAAGTTATAATTATAACTTTAAACATTATTTTCCTCCTTTTGCTTGAAAGGTAGGTTCAAGTAGGGCTGCATCTCCTTCTTGCTGATATCTAGCCAACAAATGCTGCCTTCATTTGGGGAAAGGATGAAGTTTTCATGGAGGGCCAGACAAGACAGCCTGATCTGAATCTTTGCTAGTCAAAAATGACCTAAAAAGCCTGATAACTATGAGATTAACCAGAGAAATTCCAAAGACCTTAAAAATAATGTAGTAAATGTGATTGATATACAATCAACACATTGGGTGAGGAAATCCCTATGGGAAGTCCTTGATAGATCCACTGATAACTTCTCGTTTTCATATGATCTTAGAAGTTGAGTTGGCTCCACTGAATCAAAAAAAGAAACCAGAAAGTTCAAAAATGGTTTCCAGTAGATGTATATTGTAACAGACAACATGGCTGGGAGTCTAGATAAAAAGCACTAGTTCAAGAAAAGTAAAATTGATTGATTGTTTACGGGCTTTAGCATTTCCTGGGACCAAAGCCATTCCTTCATAGTTCTAGACTACAACCTAAACTGTGGATATAACAATCAGAATACAGGAATCCCAATTAAAGAAGATTTACCCATGGTGGCATGTGTTTCATTAGCAGATATCACGAAGAATCAATATTTTATGACCTGTCACATATTTGAGTCATCTGTCATGTTTTATTCTTAGATGTTGAAATTATTTGACAGCTCTCAAGTAGAAGGAAGCAAAACAGAAAAGAAGATTTTTTTTTTTCTGGTGTCACACTTTCAGACAAATTTAACAGGTAATAGTTTACAACAAGCAATTAAAACACATTGGTCTCTTATTACAGAGCAAATTCTATTCTGTGGGGCCTGAGGGAAATGCAATTTGCTATTTTTATATAAGAAGACAGACAAACTATACAAACTCTAAACAACAACAACAGCAAAAAAAGCAGGAATGCTGCTACTTAGCAATGCACAGATGAATACTGATTTTGGCACCTTACATAATAGGGAAGCAGCAAGATCCACCTGCAAAGTCTCAGGACTTGTCTTCTGCTTGAGTACAGCTGTCCTGAGATCCCAGTTAGTGGAACCACAGACATCTATAGAAACCTATATAGACCTTCCACATGGAAGATACACAGCAAAAAAAAATTAGATCAATCAATAGAAACAATCGATAATCTGAGACTTTGCTAGCAACGAGTTTTGGGAAACACCTCAAAGAAGGAAGATGAGACACACACACTGATGCAGGGGCTGTAGGCATGACCAGAAAGCTGATCTCCAGGGTTTGGTAATCCACAAATCAGGAACCCCACAAAAACTGCATTTGCCTAACTGCAGTTATGGCTGATCCTGTCCATACTGTTGCCCACATGGAGAGAACGACCACACTGCTGAAAATACTCAGCCCAGGGCACCAGGTGCTCAGCAGTGTGTCCCAAACACAACCGAAGGCTACCCATCCCTGGTCTGCTCTACTCCCTTTTTTGGGCATGTCAGAAAAACAGGGAGGTTTTCTTTTTTCTAAAGATTCTGCTTATTTTTAAATTTGTAATGTTTGAAGCAGCAGCTTGACTCGCCCCAGCTGCAGGAGCTCTGCAGCCAGCAATCCCCTGCCCCACGGTCTCAAAAACACAGGCAGTCTTTGCTTCTCCCTAGGGCTGGAGTGATGGAAGAGGACATGACCACTAGACAAGGACTCCAAATGAGGAGATGTTTCAGTGTCTGAAGCGATGAAATATTTAATCCCTGCTCTCTCCAGGATATTCATCATCACAGATTTACTTATCTGCCGCTCACTGGCAGCAGCAGGTGACAAGGACGATGACAGCTGACATACATTAACCCAGCTGCACAGCATAAGCTATCACTCCAGAGCAGAAGTCCATCATTATTATTTAAGCACTGAGGATGTGCCTTGGTAGGTGCCAGCTACCAAATGCAGACAGCACCTGCACTGAAAAGTAGATGCCACTGGGGTCTGTTGGAGGCGAGGGGCTCTCCGCACAACCTTGAGCCCTTGTAGGCCTGAGCAGCCCATGCACTGAGAGCACAAGCAAGGTCCTCCATCTTCTCACCGCTGACCTGGCCCATGGAGCCCACTGCAGGGCCATACTCTGATAGAGGAAAATGAGAGGGAAGGGTGGACAAAAATTGCTTATTGAGAGTGTGAGGGTGGAAGCCTTTATTAGAGCTTTGCTAGAGCTACACAGCAGGAGAGTGACTTAGCTCCTGTATTGAAGGCTGTAGATGGAGTGGAAGGTGTTACTGCACACCTCCTCTGGATGGGCTGCTGCAGATGTAACCATGAGGACCAGACTCGTTCTCTCTTTATCTAAGCTCCCCACTTCTTTATTGATGAGCTTTCATTTTGAGTGAATCTGTATCAGTGTCTTCTTTACGTATTAAATTGTTCTTAACTATTACTGTCTTTGAAGAAGGGATGACCGAGCTTTGAGGAATCCTGGTGAAACTGCTTTTGGTTTGAAATGTGCTGGGATTTTTCTCCTCCCTGTTAGAGTTTTCCATCAGACTGGTTGCTTCTGAATGCCCTGCTGTCTCTTGCTGATAGCATCCTTATGTAGAAAGATGGCATTTACACAAGAACTACCTTACAGTGGGAATAGCCAAACTAACAGAAAATTGTCCCTGTGTTTGTGTGAATGAATCAGAGGTAGGGAAGAAGGGGAAAAAGGCCACCAAGGCTCCTTAGCCCTGGAGCCAGTCACACACTGAGGTGTGACCCTCAGGTGGGCTGGGTTACAGTATCATATGGATGCCACATCCAAGTGTTAGAGAAGGCTCTGCTGGAGAGTGAGGGCTGTAGAAAGACCTGCCCTTCAGACCACTGATGATCTTCTTACTTCTGCAAGAGACACCACAGGTAGCAAGTGAAGTTCACACAGTTAATGCTTCTGTATTCATGCCTTCATATACAGGCCTCAAAGACACAGTGGGAAAACACTGGGTGTGGTGACATGCTTACAGACTGATTACCTGAATAGTTACTTATTTAGTATCCATTGGGTATCAGGTACTGGAGCCATCACCTGTAGGGACTGTGTGTGGGGAGCAGTGTGACGAAATGGGACAGTGGGATGAGCAGAAAATGTCTGTGAGGTGGCACTAGGGAGATGAAGCAATGCTGGGGACACAGGGTGGTGAATGGGAACAGCAATGTCTGCAAGACCCCCAAGGGAAATGGAAGAGGTGGGAGGCTACAGCTTCCCTCCAATGATGGGCTCCCACAGGCAGGAGAAAGGCAGCACCAGGAGTGATTCTCTTTACAATGTTACTGCCATTCCATCTGTGCATCAGTTGCTAAGTCTCAAGTGCCTAAAACCGAAGGGCTTGCTGGATACACTGGGTTGTCACCTTCCTGTTCTGACCTGGAGGAGAAGCAGCACAAGCAGGACACTGTACCACACCAGTCATTAGGGGCTGTTGCAAACCAGCCTGCCTTCCTGCACCCTTTCCAGCTGGCAATGTCCTGCCACAGCCTGCACCTTGTGAAGGGTTTTTTTCTCTGCTCTGCAAATCGCAGTCTCTCTTCGGTGCTGAAAGCTCTTCAGAGAATGAAGGAAGGAATCTGCTTTTTTTCCTTTGCAAGAGTACACTTAACACTCTTACAGCAACTCAGAAAAATGATCATGGGAATCATATAAATGAATAGCAATAATAAATCCTTACATATTGTCCAAAACCTGCATAAATTGGTTTTGTGGCAATCCCACAGGGCAGCTGGAGAGGGAAAATGACAGAAAGGATGCCTTCAGGACCATGAGCATCCAACATGCTTGTGCTGCACTTCAAACAGGTTTTCATTTCAGATAGTGCTCAACAAAAACTTCACCTTCTCCTTAGACCCTGGCTCTGCTATCTCCCAAATCCAGCCTCTGTTGTAGCTGAATGTCATCTAATCCCATGGAGAGTTTTCTCAGTAGTTTGCCTTGTAATCTCATAGTTTTGGAAACCATTGTGGGCCTTAGGCACAGACCCAAATATTTCCTGTTTGCCTAGACAGATTATAGCCAGTTAAAGAATATTCCTGTGCTCAGGTAAGCTAATCATTAAGCTGTGGTTTTGAAACCTCAGACTAAAGCTTCTCCAGATCATTATGCCTCTGTTTTCCATAAATATGTAACTTGGCACCTGTATCTCTCTCAGAGGCAGAAATAGGATCAATGTTCACAGCTCATTAGCAGGTTTTGATTGAGACAAAACATTGCAGCAGTGAACCACTCCTAGATGAACATTTGTTTGTGCTCAGCGTGAGGGACTCATAGCTTTCCTTTGGTGAGCTCTTGCCCCAGAGGGGCTCAGGATAAAGCCCTCCAGCTGTGGGATGCTTTCCCTCTGCACCCAGCTGCCAGAATTCCGCTCCCAGCACCAGCACACCCTACTCATTGAATTCTCTTTCCCCCAACACAAATCCCTAAGTTTGGAAAACTTTTAGAAAACCCTGGATGTGCCTTTGCACATCAGGGAACATGATTAAGGGAGTGGAACATCTTCCTTATGAGGACAAGCTGAGGGAGCTGGGTCTCTTCAGCTTGGAGAAGAGGAGACTGAGGGATGACCTCATTAACATTTATAAATATGTAAAGGGTGAGTGTCAGGAGGATGGATCCAGGCTCTTCTCAGTGATGGCCAGTGACAGAACAAGGGGAAATGGTTCCAAACTGGAACATAGAAAGTTCCATCTTAATATAAGGAAGAACTTTTTCACTGTGAGGGTGACAGATCACTGGAACAGGCTGCCCAGAGAGGTTGTGGAGTCTCCTTCTCATTCAAGACCAAACTGGACATGTTCCTATGTGATCTAGTCTAGATGATCCTGCTCAGTCAGGGGGGTTGGACTGGATGATCTTCGAGGTCCCTTCCAGCTCCTAATATTCTGTGATTCTGTGAAGCAGGTGGTATTTGTGCTGTGCAGTCACATGGCTTTGGTGCTTACTGAAGAACAAGGAGGTTCATTTCACCCAAAGAAATTTTGAAGCTTTTTATTATTAAGATTCACCAGAATTGATATTTTTTACTACATTTTCTGAGATGCTTAAACCTAACTTCCTGTAGATGTTCTATCTGTTATGCTATAATTAAAATCAGCAAATTATTTCAGGAAATTTAACTCACAGAAATGTCATTTTAACATGCCAGAATGGCCAGAGAACTGTCATGGCCCTGCTGCTTTCTGCTAGGAGGAAAAACTCATTCTATGAATTGGGAAATCATGTGGAGAAATCCAGGATGTTGAAAAAGAGCAGAGCTCCATTTCTTTCACACCACTGAAATAAGCCCCATCGTAGCAGTTTCCTTTTGCAGCAATCCTGGCTGGCACCTTTGAGAATCTGCAATCTGCTTCAATATCTTGGCTTTCTCCCAGGGCCAAACTCCTACTCTCTCTCTGCTGCATGGAAATGCAGGTTCAAACCCAGGCAAAGCCTGAGCACCTCACTGAAATCAGTGGCTGGCTCTTCCCAAGCTCGGGCTTGCCCACAGACCCTACAGCCCATGCTGGCTGTAGGGTCTGTGGGCAAGCCCATGGGTATTGCTTTCTGCCCTCCTCGATGGCCAAGCCTGGACAAGTAGAGTGTCATATCAGTGTCAGTAAGATTTGTTTTCCCAGAGCTGAGATACGCCAATGTTAACTTCTAACATTACCCAGCTTAGCACAAGAAAACTCACGGAAGACATAAAGTTAATAAAGCTACGTATAAACTGCTATTAACAACATGAAAAAATATAGGTGTATACAGTGACAGTCCATCCATTTTCTGACCAATCTGCTCAGGACCTCATGAAGGTACCTCCATTGATAATGACTGGATCTTCAGAGGGGCTCCAAGTAAACAAATACAGATCAAAGTTTGTAGCTGGTTTTAATTAAAGAGGATGCAGAGCCTCCTGAGCAGTCTGATCACGCAGTTTGAAGGCTGACAGAACAAAAATACCTACACATCCTCTGGGCTCCAAGGGAGAAACTGAAAAACAACTCCAGCAAATGTGCAGAATATAAAGAAAGTAAAATATTTTCTCTTTAAACAGTTAAAGAACAGGAAGAGTTTAGGAATCACTGTTCAGGGACTCCTGTTTAGTGACAGCAATTTATTTGACCATCTGGGTAAAGAAAGACCGCAGCAAGACAGACGGAGGAAATAAAAATAGATGAACAACAAGTAACTGATTTTGCTTGACTCGAGCCTACAACTCTGTGGAGCAGGAAGCTACTTCACGTGAAAGACGTTATTGATGAAGGCATTTCAGCCTCTCTCCAGTCCTTCCAACAACATACTAGATCTCCCATGCCAGCAAACCTGTCTTGAGACGTGACTCCCATCGCAAACTCACCAGAAACATCACCAAGTACAAAAGACAAATTGATGAGTCTTCTGGAAAGGGACCATCAGAGGAAGGAGCATCTCTGTGATGCTCCACAGGAAAAGATAACTCTTTAGGAGAAAGAATAGGAGGCTTTTTTCTGCTTCTGGTCATTATGATAAAAATCTTCCTCTTCTCGAAAGGCACAGACCAAATATTGAAGCAGAGGAAAATGCTGCCCACTGTTCAGCAGGATTTGATCACTACATCTCAGTGTTTGGGTACCTACCTCAAGTGGACACACAGCCTCCTCCCCAGTTCAGGGCATGATGCTGCGCTGCGTGCGACAGTAGCAGAGGGGCAGTCGTGCCTGCTCGGGAGGCACCACAGTGCAGCACCAAGCTGAGGGACCCAAAGACTATTGGTAGCGTGGTGTGGGCAGCAGAGCACATCACCCCAGCAAGCCCTGTACCCGTCAGCCCAGACTGGTGCCAGCAGATGACAGGGGTGACAGCTATGACTTGCTCCATCTTTGGATAGGTGTCGCTTTCCTCTGCCTGTCGCTCTCCTCCTGTCTTTCTCGCCGACACATTCACATATGTTGCATTCTTGGAGCTGCATTCAAGGCAGAGAAAAGCTGCTGGATCCAGGAATTAGGCAGGGTAGCAGGGAAGCTTGATGCCTGTCCATATTGGGGGTTTCTGAGCCCTTCACTACCACTCAGCTATATTTAGGTGTAGTTGAAGGAGGATCCTTTGGAAATGAGAAAATTGTCAGACTCTGATGAAATGGCTTCTTTAAGATGCTCTAATCCTGTTTCTCAAGATTTACTGTCAAAATACATCCCAGGCACAGTCTTGCTGACAAGAGCAGCTAAGCTGACTTCCATACACAACTTGGCTCATGCCTTCCCACCAGGCTGGCACGCTCCTGGCATCCCTGCACCCGGGCTGGTTGGCCTTTAAGCTGTTAAGCTTACCTTATTGAGCCCTCCCAGGCTGGGGTGAAATCTCAGACCTGCCTCCTGCAAAGCCATGTGCTGCCCCATGAAGGCAGTCCTGGTACACAACTGCATCGCCCCAGCAGGACTAGAAATACTTGTCCTCAGGCTGCGCTCAGCCACGATCTTTGACTGCACTTTACAAACAACTAATCCACAACTGCCTAATAATTTGATATTTGAGGCTGAAGATTATCTTCTGTGCATGGGCGTATTTCCATGCACGTTGTTAATCACTGTGTGCAGGAACAGAGGCACAGAGTTTAGCTGGAGGCCTGTAACAAGCAGTGTTCTTCAGGGGTCAGTCCTAGGTCCAGCCCCATTCATCAAGGACTTGGATGAAGGCATAGAGTGTGCCCTCAGTGAGTTGCTGATGATACAAAAGTGGGAGAGATGGCTGATACACCAGAAGGTTGTGCTGCCATCCAGCAAGAGCTGGACAGGCTGGAGAGCTGGGCAGAGAGTAATGTTACAAAATTCAACAAAGATAAGTGGGAGGTCCTGCAAGTAGGGAGGAATAACCCCAGGCACCAGTACAGGTTATGGGCTGACCTGCTGCAAAGCAGCTCTGTGGAAAGAGACCTGGGAGTCCTGGTGGACAACAGGTTGACCATGAGCCAGCAATATGCCCTCATGGCCAAGAAAGCCAATGGCTTCCTGAGGAGTATCAAGGAAAGTGTGGCCAGCAGGTCAAGGGAGGTTCTCCTCTCCCTCTACTCTGCACTGCTGAGGCCACAGCTGGAGTAATGTGTGCAGTTCTGGGCTCCCCAGTTCAAGAAGGACAGGGAGCTACTGGAAAGGGTACAAAAAAGGGCTACAGAGATGATTAGGGTAATAGAACATTTCTCTTATGAAGAGAGGCTAAGGGACTTGGGACTTTTTAGCCTAGAGAAGACTGAGGGGGGATACTATCGATACTTAAAAATACTTAAAAATACTTAAAAATAGGCCCAGGACAAGAGTCAATGGGCATAAACTTGAATACAGGAAATTCCATGTAAACATGAGGAGGAGCTTCTTTACTGTGAGAGTGACAGAGCACTGGAACAGGCTGCTCAGAGAGGTTGTGGAGTCTTCCTCTATGGAGACATTCAAAACCCACCTGGCCACTGTCCTGTGCAGCCTGGTCTAGGCAAACCTGCTCTGACAGGGCGTTGGACTTAATGGTCTCCAGAGGTTGCTTCCAAGCACTACAATTCTGTGATTCTGTGAAGACCACAAGTGGGTGGACTGTCCTAACACACCTTGGGCTCCAGACTTAATTTCCCAATATATTTCTCCTTTCATATTTCAGCACATGGTGGTCAAACTTAATTGCCCAATCCTTTCCCTTTTTTTATTTGTTTTGTCATGATAACCACAATTTTCTCTGGAGACTTGCTTACTGTCCTAACAGCTTCTAAAAACATTCTGTTTGGAGATATAAAAGAAAACAACCCAGAAAATATTTTTACGCTGCCGTGTCACCCTTCTCCCTCCATAACACACTGCTAACAATGAAACAGCCTCTGAACTGACAGCCATTCCCTCCTGCCAGGTGTCAGTCTCCACATATAGTGCCAGAAGAAGGGGGAATAAATTGGATTTTGAAAATATAAGAAGTGGACAGAGACTGTCAGGGAAGTGTAGGGCCTGGTCAGCAGGGCAGTCTCTGGGAGCATAAACTGTACAAGGAGTGCAGCTCTGGGTCTGCCACCCTGCTGGGGTTCTTGTGCATGACAGTGTGAGTTGTGGTGGCAAAGGTCTGTCCAGCTGTGTGTCGTACACAGCAGCCTTGCAAAGCTGATCCATCTGGATCCTTCAGCCACTTTTGTTTCTTCTTGGGAAAGGATGTCTAATAAAACAGCATTCTGTCTGTTCAGTGGTTAACTGTGACCATCATTGCCCTTGTGGCTCTGAAACTTCTCTCTGGAAACGCCCTTGTGCACCTGAAACTTCTGCCTGCAAAACAGCTCCTTCTGATGGACATTTAAAAAATACTTGAATGCCCCTGAAACCATTTCCCACAGCCCTGGGAACATTTCCTACAGCCCATAGCCTGGAGTCCAGCTGCTGCCACAAACTGTGCAAAACAAAATGCTGCCCAGCAGGTTGAATAAGTCCTACTTTTCCACTCAGCTCTGGTTTCACAGGGCTTGCATACACACCCTCCTGCTAAGATGTACTTCTCTAGTGCCATAAAGGCAAAACCATCACACAATTCAATCCCAAATCTTTAGTGACTCCTCAAGGTTTGCCATTTTTGGGTTGATCCGTGGGCAACACCTCCAAAACACAGCCTAGAGTTTCAGCTTGGATCACCAGGACTCTTACGAGTTTGGAGAGGACCTGAGTTGGTGCCTGGTTGTTTGTTGAAAGCATAGTATTTGCCCAGGGTGGCTCTCAGGGTGGCTCTCAGGGCAATGCATAATCACCTCCTGCTGTGAGGCCAGAGAAAATGATGCCCAGTGTGTGGGAAGAAGAGGCACCCACTGCAGGTGGCCAAACAGGAACACACATTTAAAGACACCCCTATTCCTCTCTCATCATATGGAAAAGAAAATCATTCTCTCAGGCCACCCAAATAGGTTTTTTGTTATGTGCTTTACAGGGAATAGCTTCAAAGAAGAGAAGATGGGACACCAGCTATCCTCTGCAGCTGGGCAGCTAGCTACCTTTCATGCCTTTTAGCTACACACATCTGGATGATGCCCAGGCCCTGAATGGCTGTTGTGTTTGAATTTTGGGGTGCAGTAGCAACAAATGGAGTTTTAACATGCTTAGCACTATACCAGTCCTGATGTGAAGAACAAAACCATCTACCTTAGGTTACAAGGAGCTGGCACATACCGTGAGCAGAAGGCAAGAGCTCCAAGAACCTCATTAAAACTGAACTTGTCCAAAATTTTTGGCCTATTTCCCAGGTAGCAGTGTTATCCAAGGTGCCTCAGCATGTTTATTTTCAATTGCAGACCTTCAGCAGCAATGTTTCTCTCTTCCTTCATCTTCTACCACACACCAAACATAGCTCTAGCATTCAAGAGAGATAATATCACTTCCTAGGGTACAGGGATACTGTGAGGCACTGAGAAGAAATCTCTGGTGCTTTGTTAGCCCACAGACCTCTGCCAGATGATGTGGTTTTGGAATAACTCCAATTTTGGTGTGACCACAAATGCCAGTTGATCTTTAGCTCAGTAATCGTGTGTGTTTGGAGACAGAAATTAAAGATTAACTCTTGGAAAGGTGTTGTTTTCCAGATGCCAGCCAAATAATTGGCAGAGAAAATGGTATAAATAGGGTTGATGGCAATTAATAGTGCGAAGTTTTAAGACTGTTGGAAAGAACATGTAGTCAGACCTAGAAGATATGTCTTTCTTTGTGTATTTACTATCAATCTGTCTGCCTTCACAGTAACAGCATGTAAGAGACTATCTAAAATTTGGTATGCATTGTGTACCTTGTCAAGGAGCAACCTGGAAATCTTTTCATGAGTCATTCTCAAAGCAAAGAAATATCAGTGGCCTGCCTCTGAAAACGTACATAAACACTACAATGCTGTAAATCCCTCCTAGGGTGATTGTAACCCCAGCCCTGAGGCCAAAAGAAGTGACTGCCCTAATTGAATGGGTCAAATATGAGCAATAACCGTGTTGTCAAGGTGTCAGTCTAACAGGCAGCCTTTCAAGACTTTAGAGAATTTAACAGCAGAGTGCCTAGGTGGTTTGGGTAATACAGCTTTCACGAAGACTGCTTTCATTAACTGATTTCTAGGCAACAGCACTAGAAATGGGTTGTGAGTAGCTCTAAGAAAAGAAACTTCAAGGAGTCAAAAGCCTATGATGTGGTACAAAGCAGACTGGGGGATGCTGGATGTGAATGACTTATTTCTGCCTTATCAGCAAGGAACCTCTGGCATTTATTAAATCCCATTTCCATGCGTATAACACCTGTGTGCAAGATTTGTCAAATGTTACAACTGAAGCACTGAGTACTGCTGGAAATCCAGTAAGCACTCCTAGGCATTTGAATAACACAAGTACACAAAATTATGGTTAAAAATATTTAAAAGAAATGTCTCATTCACAACTATTATATTTAGCAGAGCACATGCTCCTCGCCATGCAGGAAGGCTCTGCAGAGGGACCTGACCTGAACAGGCTGGATCAATGTGCAGAGGCCACCCTTATGGGGTTCAACAAGGCCAAGTGCCAGGTCCTGCACTTGGGTCACAATAACGCCAGGCAAGCACTACAGGCTTGGGGCAGAGTGGCTCGAGAGCTCCCTGGAGCAGAAGAGCCTGGGGGGTGTTAGTTGAAAGCCACCTAACACCTGGGGTGTTAGTTGAAAGCCAGCTGAACATGAGCCACCTGTGTGCCCAGGTGGCCAAGAAGACCAACAGCATCCTGGCCTGTATCTGGAATAGTGTGGCCAGCAGGAGTAGGGAGGTGATTGTCCCAGTGTACTCAGCTCTGGTGAGGCTGCACCTCAAGTGCTGGGTGCAGTTGTGGGCCCCTCACTACAAGAAGGATGTTGAGATGCTGGAGCATGTCTAGAGAAAGGCGATGAAGCTGGTGAAGGTTCTGGAGCACAAGTCCTATTAGGAGCAGCTGAGAGAGCTGGGGCTTTTCAGTCTTGAGAAAAGGAGGCTGAGGGGAGACTTTATTGCTCTCCACAACTACCTGCAAGGATGTAGTGAGGTAGAGGTTGGTCTCTTCTCTCAGGTAACTAGCTACAGAACGAGAGGACATAGTTTAAAATTGCACCAGGTGAGATTTAGGTTGGACATCAGGAAGAATTTCTTTACTGAAAGGGTTGTCAGACATTGGAACAGGCTGCCCAGCAAGGTGGTGGAGTCACCATCCCTGGAGGTATTTAAAAGGCGAGTAGATGTGCTTGAGGACACGCTCTAAAGGTGGACTAGGCAGGGTTAGTCTGTGGTTGGGCTCAATGATCTTAAAGGTCTCTTCCAACCCAAGTGATTCTATGATTCTACGATACTATGCAACTTTGGCTTTCCCTGGATTTCAGTCCAACCAACTAAGGATTGTTTAAGAGGCTCAGAAAAACCCATAACTCCCTTGGCAATTAAACAGACTGGAGACTCCAGCACTTTTTCTTTATTTTATTTCATTTAATAGTGCTACTTGCCTATATTAATTATTACCCTATTAGTTACATTAGGAACCATTTTAATAAAATACATCAAAATTCCCAATTCAGACCATTTTTAATAAATTTTATTTATCACAAGTAAGTGCATTTCTCATCCACACTTTATCCTTCATTTCTGTCTCACGTTTTAAAGGGAAAAAGGAAGCTCATGGAGCTAGCAATGACAAGCTTTCCTTTGCAACTGGAAACTACCATCCAACTCACATCATAAAAATGCTTTTATCACAGTGAACATCATATCTCATATTTGCTTTATGACAAAAGTAAATCTGTTTCAGTTGTCTTCTGCAGGGCCTCTTTAGCACACCTTAAGCTTCTTGCATAACTTACTTGCTATTTTCTAATCTCAGCATCATTAATTAAAAGTGTCTTTTTTGTTAAATGTATCTGGATTACAGATACATGCTGAATACATGTGAGCTATAGCAAGTCAGAAATTTTCTTCCAAAATAACCTCTGTTGGAAGTTGATGGGGGAAGCAGGCATCCAGGGTCTTGGCAGAAGGGTTAGCTGCCACCGGGCTCCCCTGTTCATGGTACCACCACACTGAGCACCCATGTCCTGGCATCCTGCACCAGGACATCACCCTCCCTTACACCTGGGGGTGAATTAGCAGCAGGCCAAGGTGACCAGGAGAGTCAAAGAATGTGAGGAATGGTGAGAATAAGAGAAGGTGACTATTACCTGTAATCTCAGGGGAAGTGAAATATTTTGGTCTTTTTACAGTAACATTTTTTAGGACTTTCTAGTTTTGAAATTTTTTGTTCACTGTTATTTCACAATGAAATTCATTAGTTTTCTTTTATTTTCACAAAAATTGTGATTTTGCCCATGTTCTACATTCCATCAGTCTCCTGCAGAGGCCCCCAAGTCCCAGTGAGAGCAGCGGGTTGCAATGAAGGTGACTGTCCTCTCCCCTGGCTGCAGGCTTGTGGGACCTCTGACCCGTGACCCTCTCACAGGAGGCAATGGGGAGGTGACCTGCCAAATGATTTGACAGTTTGATCTGAGCGACCCACGAGAGTTTTGCTGATGATTTTGCAGAGTTCCTTTGGTGCAAGAACCCTCTGTTCAGTGACAAACCCTGGAGCAGTCAGGTTTCTATATTTGTGTGTATGTGGGTACTTGTAAATAGACTTTCTCGTTAAGCCCCTGTTCTCATGTGCTACCCCCTCCACTGCCAACTTTCGCTCAGGCAGCAACCTCCAGCGAGGAGGGGGGAGCCTTCATCACCCTGCTCACAGTGCCAGCCAGTGTCCTCTCTCCAGTGCATGCAGCTCTGTTCACACTATATGGAAACTGGATAGGTGAGAGCTAGATTTGAAGAGAGAGTTTGGGCTGAAAACACCTCTGTTCTCATTGGGGTCTAGTCCTTCAAAACTTAACACAAGGTATTATTTTATCTTCTTCGCAAATGTGGTTTGTGTGCTCAGATTTCAATGAAACAATCTCATTATTTTGATTTCCCCTGTCGATTAGCTGATAAAAACTGATTTTTAAGAATTCAAGACTATAAACCTCTGTCATAGATGAAGATTAAACTTGTCATTATTCCTGATAAATGGAAATTCAAATAATGAAGTGTATTAGAATATTGATCAGAGCCTTGCCTTGAGCCAAGCACAGCAAGAACATCTTTATGTTTGCTGGCAATAAACCAGCTTCTCTCTTCTCTTTGTTTTGCACAGTCCTACTAAGCCAATCCTCACTAGAATGAGCACAAAACAAAACGAATAACAGCTTTTGTACATCAACATTAAAATGGGAAGAAGCTTGGGAAAGGGTCTCCGACAGAGAAGAATGCTGACGAGTGCAAAAATGCCTGATGGGTAAGCACCACTTTCTATAACATAGATCAGCCAGACGTGGAAGTGATTGTAAGAAGAGAAATGCAATCATGGATTACACACCAGCTCATTAGAAACTGTTGCTGAATACAGCATCCAGAAGACATGCATGAAAAGTCACATCTGGGGAATAAATTAAAAGGGGTGTAGTTGTTGCTAGATAAACATATGTAATATATATGCATTGAAGAGGTTTGTAAATGTCATTTTTTTATTCAGACAGAAAGCAAAAAGCTTTAAAACCTTTCACAGTAGAGAGGCAGTTAACTCCAGACTATTCCTATCCCAGTAGCCAAGAAGCTGATAGGACATCTCTCTTAAATTAGCGTTTATAAATAGACTCTCTGAATGTTTCCATCATCTAGTGGAAAAAGCATAACTTCTACTGCTACATTGCTGCACTTCATTTACTTCACTGTATAATAAGTTGACTAAAACTGTAAAGCTTATCAATTTTTACTGCATATGTGTTTCAACTAATCTATGTCTGTAACAAACTTAAGACTGAAAAATTATTTCTGACCTATATTCTAGTTCTATGAAGCATATATATTATAAGGTATGTCTGACTATCATACTACTATAATTTCCCAAGACATGTAGATTTGTTTGTATTTGAAGTGACAAAATCAATGAATTTGGTAGTTTTTTTAAACAGGAAGAAGTAATTTACCCCTTAAGTGTAGCACACACTGCAAGGGCACTTCTTTTCCTTGTTCTGCCACATAATCACTGAGTGATGCTCACCAGCCACTACTAATGCCAATCAGACAAAGTGATCCCTTCTGGCCTGAAACTCATAAATACATAAATTAAGACACTAGTAAGCAAATACACACTACAAATAGTCCTATGAGGGCTCGGTGCACGGAGCCCCAGGGCACTGGTGGGGCGGGTGTTCCCTCCACAGTGGGTTCGGCAGATTGCTCCCCAAAAGGCACCCTCATTTCCAGAAGCCACAGAACAGTAAAAGAGGACCTGCACATGGCATCAAGAATGACCTCACAACAACAGGCCTGGATGCTGAGCACCAGGCACAGAGCAACAGAGGGAAGCGGGGACCCCCTCTCCTCTGCTCCTCCCCAATACCTCTCGGCATGGCACAGAACTGGGCAGGAGCACACTGCTCCCTGCATTTCTTCTTCCCTCTCCTATCACAGCTGAATCCAGCCCAAAATGGATATTGCAACACTGATTTCTTCAGGGTTTTTTACGCTTCTTCCTTTTTTTTGGGTCTTGGGGGAAAAGGCTAAAATAATAATTCATTGCTAATATTGATCCCAAATAATACAATACACTGAATACATGAGTAAAACATGAGTCGAAACTGGGCGTTAACTATTGGCTGCACAACACAAATTATTCCAGAATTTAGTGCACTAATCTCAGAAAATGTATTTTATCTTTTAACAAAAAAAACTATCTTAAAGCAAACAGCCAATAAATAAATACAGGGAATCAGATAACTCTCCTACCTAACAACCAAGGTACCAATGTGGTGCTACTTGTCTTAGAGACTAAATGCTGATGCATTTACCTGCCAAGTAAATTTATGTATGAATCTGAGCAGCATTTAAAAAAAAAACAAAACATGCTGTTATAATCCAAATCTGCTCTTGTGACTGTGTGTAGAAGATTCCCCTAATTTCTACAGGACCAGTGTTAGAAATGGTCAAAACCCCACATAAATCAACCAACCACAACAAACATATTCCCAATACCTGCTACTGACCTGCAGGGGTTGGAAGGTAAAAATCCAGTAGTTTGCACTCAAGGCTGCATAAACTCATTCAGGTCCCACTTGAGACAGGTTTCTAAACCTGTGATTAGTCTGACCAGTGTCAGCTGGAAAACACACATCTTTCAGGGCCAGGTGCATTCAGGAGTCCCTGTTAAATGGTGTCTTGGTGAGGCCCACCCTCATTCACTGCTCTTTTTGGCTCAGAGCCGCTCTCACCTCAACTGTCTGGGAAAGGGTTTGCTATCTGGATGTGCTGTTGTATCTCCTTCATTTGTTCCTTAGGTTTACCTCTGTCCCACATTACTGCAGTCATGGCACGTTTGCTGCGACTAAAATCACCAAAACAGGGTTATTCTGTATTATATCATTTTCTTATGGACTACTAATTTTTGCATCATGGCGACTGTGTAATGTTCAAGCCCTTTCTAAATATACACAACCACTGCAAAAAGAGCGTTATCACAACACCTCACAACCCTGCCAGGGCAGTTCAGTGAATATGTACCATTTGTACACAGAAGGAGAGAGGTACCAGGATGTACATCACTAAATGTTGATTCAGTATGAATAGTATGTTTTATCTTTCTAAATGTTATCGCTTTCCCATCTCACTCCATTGTAACTTGTCAATCGTATTTTTTTTAAGCCAACAAACTGTAAAGAAAACTGTTGAAATACCTGATTTTCTGTAAAAACTAATAACAACAATAATTTTTGTTACTTTAAAGTATGCTTGGTATTAAAGTACCTAATAAAGTTCAACAATGAATTTTGTAGCATACTAAAATAAAGTGTAATAGTGCTTTTCTCCAGTTCACCTGTGGTAACAGCTGCTGTTGTTCGATTACTGTCCTCCTCCTGGCCACCTCCTACACACCTGCACCTACACAAATCCCTAAGGTATGTAAATTTCAGGAAAAATCTGATCCCTTAATGAGTGCAGGGATTCGTACTCAAGGGTCAAATTCACAGCTGTAAGAACCCTGTTGGTTCTCTGCCCTCTGGTACCTGACTCTGTGTGTGTGTGTGTGTGTGTGTGTGCACGTGCGCTGATGTGTTTGAGTACGATCTAGAAATGATTGTGACTGGGCTCTAACTATTACCAAACTCCCAGACTCTGCCATAGTTCAGGTCAGCTATGTTTAGGTGTCATAGGTTGGGGAATGATGGGTCAGCTACTCTCTACCATCCAGCATCCCCTGTTCTAAGAAGGAAAATGTAACCCTGGGACCAGCAACTTTCTGTCTGTTTTCAGTCTGTTAGTCTGATGTCCTTCAAACATTCAAAAATTTTAGTAGTTTCAGATGATTCTCCGAGGATCTGAAATGGAACAAGAACTAGAAAATTTAAAAAATAATAAATTATAAAAACTAAACAACAGTAGCAAAAAAAGCCAAATCCACCCAAAACAAACCCAAGCCAGATTTGTCATGACTACTTTATACATTGAAAAGCCAGCCATATGCTGAGCAGCCTCTGAGGCAGTCCCAGAAAGCAACATAGTTTTGTGCCATGTGCTAAAGTCTAGAAGTTTACACATTTCTCTTTTCCAAGGAGTTCTGTGCAGAAGTGAATGGCTTTGCCTGCTGCTGGAGTAGCTGGCAGTATCCACACTCATTAGCCATATTTGAAGTCATTCCACCTTCATCTGTGAACTTCAGGCTTGCATTAATATTTTGAGAAGGGACTTCAATGGAAGAGCCAAAATTCTGAATATAGTAGAATATGTAGTTTAAAAATTCATGGATTTCCCTTTATATCAAATTACATTTGTCCTGTGCTGCTGCATACACAAAGTCAAAGCTTGCTGTGATCAGATACTGCCCTGATGCTGCCTATTGCCCATCTGTCTCTCTTAAATTTTTGCTCAGCATTACTGTATACTGCCTTCTAAAATGCCTTTTGCATTTTAAATAGCAAGCTGATATATCCGCCCCTTCCCCCAGACAGCCTGGTAACACCGCTGTGGGCAGTTCCATGGCTTTTCTACTTTGCAAGGTGACATGGGAGGTGTCACCTGTGCATATTGCTGGGGAATAAAGTATAAGCAGAGACATTGTGCTTATCAGTTCTCAAGGTGAGTTGTGGTGCCTAGGTGCCTAAAAAGCTCCTCTCCTACTGCATCAGTTCCACTTCCCAAGACCACTGGTGTGAGGCAAGTTTGAACATCATCTGGGAAAAGACCTTGAAAGGAAAGATGCTCCAAAATGCTAGTAGCTGGGACTGAATTTACCTCCACAAACTGGTTTTAAATTAGTGTGACAATACGGATTGCTCCTCCTTTCTCTGCCAAGTGCTAGTTTGCTTTATATTAGGCAAATACAGCTGTAAGAATTACTAATAAGGAAAATTATTTATAAATTAATGTTTGTTAATTCTAATTATTAATATATTACCTTGCTATTTCTTATGGAAAAACCTTAAATAAAGATGATCAAAATCCTGTATGCCAGGCTGATGTCTGTTTGGTAGGATTACCACAAATTTAAAACGCGTTCTCACAGCTTAACAGCAGACGATGCTCTAGAATATCAGTTACATCCCCGTTACACAGACTCGGGATTTCCCCAGCGGTTTCAGCACAGAAAGGTTTTGTTCTGCCATTGAGAAGGCCATGTACCTCATCCCTTGGAGATTTCTCAAACACAGCTTTCTTGCAAGATTCCAGGTGAAGCACTGTGATGTTCGCACAAATGCCAGGCTTACAGGAATGCAATTAGCACCTTGATAGGCCTTTATCTGACATTATGCCAACACAACACAAGATCAGGAGTGAGCCAGGTGGGAGACATTTAAGTTTGGAAAAGAAAAGTAGCTTCTCTTCCTTTTTTAATTTCCCTTTTCCATTAATACAACTAAATTGGTTGGAGTGTCATTGGAATAATCTGAGGCTTAATGAAGTACCTGCTGTATTTGTTGAGTTTCTCAAATGGCAGCTGAAAATAAAAACATTGCGTTCCTCAGGCAAAGAGCTAAGATGGTTGTTGGCATCAAAAGGAGGGAGTATTCTGAAAGACCTTTTAGGCTATAAGATGCTGTATGTGTCATCAAAAAGGATACCTGAATTCCTTGTACCTTCAGAAGGATCTTCCCCGGCACCGAGGTCAGCCTGACCTCGGGGCCGGGGAAGATCATGGAACAGACCATCCTGAGTGCCATCATGCGGCAGGGGCGGGAAAACCAGGGGATCAGGCTCAGCCAGCACGGGTTCATGAAGGGCAGGTCCTGCTTCACTAA
>VXBZ01005952.1:972747-1025723 GCA_013399135.1 Heliornis fulica
CATCTCTTGAGGTGTTTAAAAGACGGGTAGATGCAGTGCTTGAGGATATGGTCTAAGGGTAGACTTGGTGGCGGTGGGTTAATGGTTGGACCAGATGATCTTAGGGGTCATTTCCAGCCTTAAAATTCTATGATAAGGAATAAAATCATTGGGAAATTCTGCAAAAGCTTCCAGCTTAATACATTCTACCACTGTTGTGGGGTGCGGGTTTTTTTTTTTTCTGATTTATTTTATGTGATTTTATTTTATTAAAATCCTCATTTACGGGGTTTAATTGCTTCTGCATTAAGTGGCGTGAAAACGAGGTACCTCGGGGATGCCGAGCGCCCCGGAGGGGCTTCCCTAGAGCCGCAGCTGCAGCAGCGGGGATCGCGCGTACCTGTGCTGCCATCTACCGCTCAGCCTCGGGTCCGAGGACCTGCGGGCTGGCAGTTGCGTCTCGGCGCCACACTCATCCGGGGGACAAAACCCTCGCCCCAGGAGCCTCCTGGGCCTCCCAGGAACTGGGAAATCAAGAGGCAAAACTGACCGTGTATTAACGCGCACGGGGCAGCTATGGCACTGGAGCACTTCCACGTTTTACCTGCATTTCTGAAGACTGAAGAGAAGCTTGTGGAGGTTTGACCCCGGCTGGAGGCCAGACTCCCACCAAAGTCACTCTGTCGCTCCCCTCTTAGCTGGACAGGGAAGAAAACACGTGTTGAGAGGCTTTGGAGTCGAGATGAGGACAGGGAGAGATCATTCTGCAATCAGCGTCATGGGCAAAGCAAACTATACACAGAAGAAAAGCAAGAAAACTCTCTAATTTATTACACTACACACACACAGAAAAACCAGAGTCAGATAACAAGAAGTGCAAACAGCTCTTAAAACACCACCCCCTGCCCCTCCCTTCTTTGCAGACTTCTCTTTATTCATGATGTTTCTCCTCCCCAGGATGGCACTGGGGGAAGAGGAGAAATAGTGAATGGAGGCTTTGGTCTTCAGTAAGCTCCTCATGAGTTGTTTTTCTTCTTTGGGGTGGGGTTTGGGGGTGGCGCAGATAGACATGACATTTCTCACACTCTTTCCCTGTACCAGCGTGGGGTCCCACCCACAGGAGACAGTCCTCCACGACCCACTCCTCGTGAGTCCTCTCCCACAGGGTCTTGGCTCTTCACCAACTGCTGCAGCATGGGTCACTGCTATAAACTCATAGAATGTCTCTCAGTCCCAGCCTGGTCCCCCACAGAGTCACAAGAAACCCCAGCAAACCTGCTCCAGCGTGGGTCTCTGTCTCTCTTATCTCTCTCCACGAGTTGCAGGTTCTGTCAGGAACTTGTTCCCTTGTTGTGGAAGATGCCAGGCAATATTTGGATTTGCCACTCAATCAATGTTGGAGTATTTCAATGTTCTGTTCCAACACGGAGACCACACCTCCAGCTGTCACCTTACTGAATAAAACAGGCACTTATATTTCTTCCCCTTTTTGCTACTTCTCTATTCTTTCAGACTCCTCCAAAGTAGAAGAGCAAAAAATTAATAATATTTGCACTCGGCTCTCATGAAAAGCTTGCAAACACAACATATTTTTACTGATTTTACATGCCACTACAGTGGCATGATGTTTGGGGTTTTTTTTTCCTTTTACAAGAATTATGGAGGGATGAAGAGGCTAGGCAAAACTTCTACCTGAGACCCATTCCTGAGAGGCCTGGAGTCATAGCATCACAGCAACACTCATGTTGGAGAGGCCTTGGGAGACCTCTAGTCCAATCTCCTGTTCCTTGGGGTCAGCACTTTATCTAGTCTGGTCTTATAAACGTCAGCGGTGAAAAGTACATGGTGTTTCTGGGAAACTTTCTCCAATTCTTAATTAGACTTATAAATGAGTCAACAATGAAATAAATACCAACCAGGAGGCACTGATACATGATACCATAGCAGCTGCTCTGTGTGTGGCTCTACTCTCAAGGGAAACCTTTCCAATCTTACAGTATGTTTTTAACTCTTCAGCATGCACACAGAGGTCAAATGTTAATATATTTATAGTGCTAACTTGTCCTTGGTACCAAATTCTATTCTTGCTGTAGTTGGGATGATTTTACCTAAGCTTGTCCATTGTTCCTGTAAGAGCCAAAACCAGAAAAATGTATTACTGTGTTGAGAAGCAATAAACCTATATAGACCAAAAGAGAAATTACTGGCCTGTAGACCTCACACTTGTAACTATGCTTTCTGCAGAATTGCCCAGCCAGGAAAAGTCAGGTTGAACTACTATGTGTCTACCAGACCCATGTCTGCATCCCAGGCAATAAATTAAATTCTGCCCGCATGCATTTATGTTGTGCAAAAATACCAGATTTTGTGAAAACCGTTCTGTTTGGCAGGGGCAGATTGGAAGATTTGCAACAGTTTATCAGTGGAAACTGAAACACCACCTTGTTGTGCAAAGATACTGATAAAATCCAGAGCCATGTAAAAGAAGCCAAGAAAAGTTCCTTGTGCTTCAGTGCAAGTTGGGTGTAAGAACTCACATGCTGGTTTGGTGGTGTAGAAGATCAGTGTAACCATCAGTGGTGTCTGTTTCCAGACCATGAATTCTGTTCATCTAAGACCTGTTCTGTGGTGGTAGAGGAAATCTCTCTGGACAGAGGGAAAGCACTCAGAAACTGGAGGCAACTGTGTGGGTATTACATACCCTATTTCTTCCTCAACCCATTAATAAGAAGTCTTCTTCCCTGTTTCTCTGATACGCTTGTCCTGCTATCTCCTACTTTCTTAGTAAGAATATTGCCAGTTAGCCATTTCTTTAATTGAGAGTTTTTGATAACTGGTGTTCTTCTGAAAGACCAAATAATTCATTCTGGATTTTGCAATAAAAAGGTAAAAATGTATGATGTCTGTTTTTTTGTGTTTTGTGGTTTTTGGTTTTGTTTTGTTTTGGTTTGTGTTTTTTGTTTGTTTGTTTATTTTATTTTTATTCTAAATGGATTCTGAGCTCCCACAGACATGAAAAAAAACCAAACAGGAAAATACGCACATCACATTGTTAATATTTCTAAGGCAAAAGGCAAAAGAAAAATAATCTCAAAGTTCAGCTTTACTTAAACCTCGTTATTTTAAAGCCTATTTTATGCTACTTTGTAGTCTGGTTGACTGTATTTTAATGCCAAATACTGCAGTAACCAGCTAAGAGCACTCTTCACAGGGTGTGGAATAGATTGTGCCAGGCAGATGTCGTCCCAGGCCAGGAAATGAAGTATTACGCAGCAGTGAAAACAAGCTCTGGGGCTGAGCTGCATGATGCAGCGCCTGCCGGGCACTGTGCCAGCAAACAGCCCCAAGCAGAAGTTTTCCCGGTTCTTATTCCTGTTCCCTCCTTTTTCAGCATGTTTCTACACCAGGATTTTACCAGTGAGGCTTCTGACTCACAATCCAGCATTCAACTTGCCTTTGTGTTCTCTGCTCCCCCAGAAGCCAGGTGGTTAGTATCAACAAGAGGCTTTTAAAGCAAAGGAATTTATTGAATACAACAGGAAGTGAAGGAAAACTTTACAGACTGAATGATCATTCTAAAAGGTCAAGGGAGGAGAAATATTTATGAAGACACAGCCTCTCTAGAGTCCAGACCAAGATTAATTGTTTTCAGATTGTGGTAGCTAGATGAGAAGCCAAATGATGCAATTTCTGTCTCCATATATTCCCAGCCATGTGGCCTAAGTAGTCCTGGTTCTTTCTTGTGGTATGTGGGCATTAGTCCACCCTGTGGCCAAGGCAGGTCCATCAGAATCACCAGTTGTCCCAGTATCCCAGTAATGCCCTCATTACCAGCCAGAAGCAGAGGAATTTGTCCACTGGTCTCAGGTCTTCAGCAGCTTCATCAAAGCATAAGCCACAGCCATAATTTTGCCTAGGCTGTCCAAGATGCTAAAATCCCAAACAGATCATATAAAGAGCAATGTCATGATTGGTGTATGTCAATCTAAGCACGTGCCACTGTCAAGAGGAGCAATCCTGCCCTCCTCTGCCAGCTCCCATCACATCTCCTGTGTCAGTACTAGTGCTTGTGATCTCCACAATCAGCTGCACCCTCAAGCTGGTTCAATCCACTCTGTGGCCATATGATTATCAGTACCACAATACAATGGGGAGCACCGACGTGGGAACTGAAAGGGAAACCCACAGTAGAGTGACATATTTTCTTCAAGGAACCTACACCATGATGGTGTGCAGAGTAAATCTGGTGCTGATTTACTGTGGATTTTTAAAAATCCGATCCCATGATGACACTGCATAGTTTGAATGACACACTCAATATGAGGTCCAAAGCACCACAGGCATATCAGACTTGAAGGATGCCTGCTGAGAAGTCCATCCCTGTGTGACCAGTAAGACTTAACTAATATGCACAGAGTGCACTGGACAAGTCTGAGTACTTATGCAGGACTTGAATGTCCTTAAAGCTCCCTAGACACAGCAGGATCACTCTTTTCTCTACAGGCAATTTCACACAGGACAACACCTACATCCATATTTCTAACTGCACCCTCACAAATTTCCTAACTTTACCTGACTCTATTCACAGGACTGTCCTGAAAACAATGTCCTGTTTGTTTCATGAGGGGAGTTAGAAGCAGATGAGTCAGCTGTAAATCCTACCCATGGAAGGCAAGAGAGATGACTATAGAGGTTTTTAATCTGAAAACAAAGCCTTCCATAGGCTTGGAATTTGTAGCTATTCAGATAGAGAAATATGACAAAAATGTGTAAGTAGGAGGGCCACCCATTGTTAGTGCATGGCAAGCTGCCTCCATTTCAAGTTTCAAATCAAGATCTGTATGTCTCCAGCAAAGCAATGTTTGGCCTTGATTGAGGCATTTATGAGTAAAATGGGATGTGCATGCAGACTGTAGCACTGCACATCGGACAGACAGGCTTTTGCAAACCTGCCTGCTGTTGTTCAAGGAAGGCTTGGGTTGCCGAGCCCATCTTGGAGCTCACAGAGGAAATCCAGTGATTGTCAGAAACCAGCAATTAAGATGAATACACACCCAGGACTTGGCATCAGCAGAAGAGTTAGGAAGGAGGAGAGGAGTCACAGCTGGGGAAAAGTAACAGTAACTGAAGGATAGGGACTAATTGGAGTTCATTTATCAGTGCCCTCCAAACAGCTCGCAAAGTTATCTGGCTTTTGGCCAACATAAAATGTGTTATGCGAAAGTAGGATAATTCTAGAATCAGACAATGGTTTGGGTTGGAAGGGACCTTAAAGATTATCTAGTTCCAACCCCCTGCCACAGACACCCTCCACTAGACCAGGTTGCCCAAAGCCCCATCCAACCTGGCCTTGAGCACTGCCAGGGAGGGGGCAGCCACAGCTTCTCTGGGAAACTTCTTTCAGTGCCACACCACCCTCACAGTGAATATTTTCTTCTTAATATCTAGCTAATATCTAATATAAATCACCCCTCCTTCAGTTGAAAGCCATTACCTCCATGCCCTCGTAAACAGCCCCTCTCCCTCCACCTTTCCTGTAGCCCCTTTTGGTACTAGAAAGCTGCAATAAGGTGTCCCCAGAGCCTTCTCCAAATTGAACAAGCCCAAGCCTATCAGCCTGTTTTCATAGGAGAGGAACTTCAGCCATCTTCATGTCCTCCTCTGGACTTGCTCCAACAGCTCCATGTCTTTCTTCTGTTGGGGATCCAGAGCAGGATGCAGTACTCCAGGATCTCAGGAGAGCAGGATAGAGGGGCAGAATCACCTCTCTTTACCTGCTGGTCAAGATTCTTTTGATGTAGCCCAGGATATGGTTGGCTTTCTGGGCTGCAAGCACACATTGCCAGCTTATGTTGAGCTTGATAAATCCATGTCTCTCCAATTTAGAGACAAGGATGTCATACAGAACAGCATCAAACGCCTTGCACAACTCCAGGTAGATGATGTCAGTAGCTCTTCCCCTATCAACCAAAACTGTAACCCCATCATAGAAGGCCACCAATTTTGTAGGACATGACTTTCCCTTAGTGAAGCATTGGCTGAGACTAATCACCTCCTTATTTTCCATGTGCCCGAGCGTAATTTCCAGGAGGATCTGCTGCAAGATCTTTCTGGCAACAGAAGTGAGGCTGACCAGACTGCAGTTCCCCAGGTCTTATTTTTTTCCTCACTTTAAAAATGGGGTTGTGTTTCCCCCTTTGCAGTTGGTGGGAACTTCACTGGATTGCCATGACTTCTCAAATATGATAAAAAGTGGCTTAGCCACTTCAACCACCTGTTCTCTCAGGACCCTGGGAGGCTCCTTATCAGAGCTTTAAACCAGAATTGAGGACAGAGGGGGATAATACCAGGCTTGCCTTCAACACGCTGTGGGATGACATGTCAAGATTAGAGGTACAGGGTGCTAGTGAGGGCTAGGTTGCTACTTGGTCCATCTACCCTGGACTAATTAATGTTGTATGATTGAAAAAAAGGTATTTCAGAGTTTAATTATGTTTGTATGAAAATAAACCTAGTTTTAGCTGAATCTTTCTGAGCAAAGAAAGAGTTGAAGATTCAACAGTGACACTGTTTGCCATGGGAAGTTATTATGAATAGATGCAAGCATAAATTACTTAAATGCTATTGAGTTAGAGGAACAAACAAACTGTGACAAAGTCTGAAACGTGAGCTGCACCAAGGATGGGCTTCCCTCAATGTGGTCTGGGCTCTCCAATTTCCATTTTACCGATGCTTGATTGAATTCTAGATTCACAAGAACCATGGGAGTGTAGTCCCAGTGAAAGAATATTTTCCCCCTTGTTTTTCTGCATGGTATAAAGTGCAGGAGCAATGAAAACAATGAAAAGCCAAGCTGGACCCTTTTGCTATGCATAACTTCCTGAGGTTTCTCCCGAGTAAGATAAACCGGGCTGCAGCAAAACACAAGTCATGGTTAAAATGGCATCTGTTAACTGTACTGTGGAATTTAGAAACAGCCACATTTCCAGCCCATCTGCTTCTGCAGGAAAAATCACTTTGTTGCCCAGGTGTATAATTAGATATGAACAGGAAATTTAAGATTAATATCCTCCTAGCTTTTACCAGTCTCCCCAAGGAAACAACAGAAGTCCTGTTTAATACTAAGGAAGGACAAAAAGCACTAAAACCAGCACGGGGACTGGACCAGAACTGCACAGGATCTGGACAGACTTTCAGGGCTGCAGGCAGAGGTCGGGCCGGGGAGACTCAGAACCAGCCACTCTCCATCACTGCCCTGGAGCGACAGCCGACCTTCACCCACAAGCAGCACATGTGTCAGCACGCTGCCAGACAGACCAACCCGCTTGGATTAACCGGTTTAAACTGGTTATTTAAAACAAATCTGGAGGCGAGTAGTGAGTCCCCACAGCACCTGCCCTGACCTCACAGCAGATCTGAGGCATCCCTGGCATCGCAGTCGTGACGAACAGCTGACAAGGGGTCATGTCTTCACTGGGCACTGACTGAAAATGCAGCAGACAGGGCAGCATTCTGGAGCCAAAGTTTCCATTCCCACCCCAGCTGTCACTGCCCTGATGGAGGTCACCATGCTCCGACCTGGTTGCTGCTGCTCCTTGCTGGCTGGCCACCGAATGAACAAAAACGGGGAGCTGCACCATGGGACAGGAGGAAGTGGCACACTCCAGCAAGGCAGCGAGGACAACCTGCCGACACAGCCCTAGAGGAGCTGCAACAGCCCAGAGCTGATGTCTGCCCGCAGCCCGAGAAGTGCCTGAATCTGTTTTCACTTTAAGCCAGTTTTACAGTCTGGACTGGGATTTATATGCATTTTATGTGGCCTACACCACCCACCGTGCCTCACAGGAGATGACAGTTCCTGCCACAAGTGGTTTACAGCCTCAGAGCAACTGCAGCTGCCCAAAGACCAGGGCAGAGCCTACTCGACTTTCTTTCTGTGACTCTTCCAATGGCTGGCCAGAGAAACTTGGTGGTTTCTCCAACCCTTCCCTGCCTTGGGGCAATGTTGGCTTCTCCGTACAGGCTGTACAGGCTTCACACACTTTCTCTGCAGTCTGAAGCAGCTTTAATAATCAAAGAGCTGTGAAAAGGTACAGGAAATATCCTGCTGGCTGCTGCCACCAGCCAGGATGAGGGGCAACCATTCATGAAGCTGACCAAACTGGAGGTGGTGACAACACCCAGGAGGAAGCCTGAAGGAGGGGGGACCCTACTAGCCACCAAATCTTGCAACACCTCTGCTGAGGAGACCTTATTTTCCTGTTTCCTGCTTGTGTCCTGCTGTCACTGGTCTGTACAATTCCATACATTAAAAATTGGTGGGGAGGGGTTGGGGGGTGGGTCAGGTAAATCTCAGGGAGTTAGGAACACAGCTCCCAAGAGCATCTCCTCCCCAGCCTGCACCTGTACCTGCACCACTCTGTGTGCACATGGAGGCACGCTGCAGTCTACCAGCACACTGATCCTCTCTGTAGCTGCCATGGGGCAGAAATACATCAGTGCACACCAGAAAAAAAACAAACTAACAGCATCGAAGAAAATATGTGTAAAAGATGTGTGCCACAAAAAGTAATGTTGGGGGTCATCCAAAGAAAATGGACAGGATGGAGAGGAGAGGTAGAGCATGCACTACATATTCCTTATTACCTTCTTGTGATGTTCAGCAAATTACAAAGGTACCAAACCACTGCTGGGTTCAGACCACATCTCAGCAGGAACTGACATGATACAAACCAAAAAGCAAAAAGCCAGTCCTACCTTCTTGATAAGAAGAGTGAGAGTGGTTTCTTTATATCTAACCCACCGATAAGGGAGGACATACATGGACTGGTATGGCAGAGCTGGAAACTGTTACAGAGGAAGTAATATAATCTAAGGCTCTATATATTTTTAACCTTCTCAGCCCTGCCCCCTCGTAAAACAGTCATTTCAGCACTCAGCACTTCTGTTAATCGAATGTCTTCTTAAATGCAAACAAGGAAAGCCACATTAAAGTCTCTCAAGACTCCAGATAAGATTTGCAGCTGGTATAAATAAGTGAAATGTCATTACAGCCAGAGTAATCACTCCGTTCCTTGCTCTCCTGCCACTGCAATCTCTGAACTTGACCCTATATTTCCATACTCCTACAAGGAGCGGAGCTCTGCATCGAGTGTGTTGCTGCAATCCCTCCTCCGTCCCGCCTCAGCAGCTCCAGAGCGGGCCTTTCCCCCGGGACACGGGCATGTGGAGCGGGCTGGCGGGAAAGGGCCAGGGAGTGCCTCGGCTGGGCGGGGAGGCCTGAGTTCCCCTCATTTCCTCTGTGATTACTTCAAGACTTTTTCAGTAGAAGTCTTTACAGGATGGGTTGGGCCATTTTATCGAGCCAGATTTTGGCAGGCCAGTGTTCAGTGAGGTCCTTTTCACCCCGAAGCCCTCAGCCAGAGACTGCAGACCTTGACCTCCCCATGACCACGTTGGCCTTGCCTGAGTGGTGAGCAGATTTAGCTCTGCTGCGGGAGGCAGGAGGGGCTGCCGACCCTCCTGCAGAGGATGGGTTTTTGATTTCATTTAAGAAATAACATTTATACCTTGACTACTGACAGTCCTGATGGTGCAAACATAAGTCACTAGGTCTCTGGCTTGACAAGGGCAAGCTTATTCCTTCATAAGCAGTGAGACAAGAAGGCACTTCAAACTTTCCAACCAGACCTTTGCTTTCCCAGTCTTTCTCCTATCAGTGTCACATTTTAAAGAGAACAACTTGCAAAGTGAGCAGGAAACAGCTTCTTCCTGCTGCCTGGCCCCTGGCCCCTGCACGGGGTTCCAGCCTGCTCCAGGGCTGGGTTTGGGTACCAACCAGCACTGACCAGCATCCCCCGCCCCACTGCTGCGCCTCAAGCCACTGTCACTCTCCTGCTGCCATTCAACAGAAGACTGAGAGACAGGTTATGCCATCTGAATCCCTGTAAGCAGCAGCAGCACATCAGCAGTTCGGTGGCAGGTGACATAGATCATGATTTTCATTCAATCTTTTTTAAATCCTCTACATTTCAATTATGTGTTCAGATTTTCTGAACATTTTATGTGACACATGATAACATAGAGTAGAAATAATAATTTCAATTTGCAATATTTTTAGATACAACCTTTTGGGGAAGAACCCTAGCTTTTAAGGATGAGATTACTATGAGCTTGTATAGTGGCTTGACCATGCCAGGATGCCAAGTACCCACCATCACTGCCCTCCTCAGCTGGACACAGGGGAAAGAGAACACAATGGGCTCATGGGTCGAGATAATGATGGGGAGAGATTTCTCACCAATTACTGTAATGGGCCAAACAGACTCTACTTTGGACAACAAATTTATTAACAATCAAAATTAGAGTAGGATAATGAGAAATAAACTCAAATCTTAAAATCCCTCCCCCACCTTTCCCTTCTTCCCAGGCCCAGCTTCATTCCCCATTTCTCTCCCTCCTCCCCACAGTGACACAAGGGGACAGGGAATGGGGTTGTGGTCAGCTGATTACACATTGTCTCTGCTTCTTACACTGCTTCTTCCTCAGGAGGACTCCTCACACTCTACCCTTGCATGGGGTCCCTCCCACAGGAGACAGACATCCATGATTTTCTCCTATGTCCTTCTCACAGGCTGCAGTTCTTCACCAGCTGTTCCAGCCTGGGTCCCTTCCCTGGGGTGCAGACCATTAGGACCAGATTGTTCCAGTGTGGGTCCCTCACAGGGTCATAAGTCCTGCCATAAGCCTGCTCTAGTATGGGTTTCCCACAGAGTCATAGGACCTTCGGGCATCCACCTGCTCCAGCATTAGGTCCTCCATGGGCTGAAGGTGGAATCTCTACTCCATCAACCACCATGGGCTGTAGGGGGATAGCCTTCCTCACCAAGGTCTTCACAGGCTTCAGGGAAATCTTTTCTCTGGTGTCTTGAGCACCTCCTCCCCCTCTTACTCCTTTTTCACTGACCTAGGGATCTGCAGAGTTGTTTCACATCTTCTCACTCCTCTCTCTGGCTGCTGTAACTCTTGCACAGAAACCTTTTCCCCTTCTAAACTCTGTTATCCCAGAGGCACTACCACCACAACTGGTGGGCTTGGCCTTGGCTAGCAGCAGGTCCATCTTGGAGCTGGCTGGTATTGTCAGACGTGGGGGAAGCTTCTAGCAATGTTTCACAGAAACCACCCCTGTAGCCACTCTGCTACACAAACGTTGCCATGCCAACCCGATACAGCTTGTTATTTTCACTCAAATGCCCCCAGAAATCAAACACTCTGAATTCACCCTGTCTGACTGATGGAGCCCTCTACACATTTGGGAAACAACTGATGGTGGCATTCAGACAAAGTTAGGGAATGCAGTTAGATATACGCATTGTGCTGGTGAGCAACGGTAATTTCTTGATGTGCAGGCATGAACGAGATGGATAAGCAGTTTTTCAGCTGTGTTAGGTTTTATGTGAGTTCTGGCACCCGAGCAAATTTGCAGAAGTAGAGGGTCTAGCCCATGGGGACACAGCACTATTCGGGGAAGGAAAGGTGTGGTGTCAAAGGCTGATTCTATCAGACAGCATTTCTTTGAAGAAAATATAATAATAAAGCAAAGAAATCAGAAGGTCCTAATGATTTTCAAACAGAAGAATGAAATTACAGAGAGAACTCAAACAGCAGAGGATTAGAGGGTTAGTCAGCATGAGGAAGGGAGGATGGGGTCTGTTAGAATGGCAGGACTGTGGGACAAAAGAGGCTTTTAACTAATTTTATTGTGCATGTGCATCAAAGGTCCCTATATTCTGCTCCTATGTAGGATACACCAAACCGTGTGTGCTGGGTGAAGTCCTCTTCTCACCGACAGCCAGTGATGGGACAAGGGACAACGGGTCCAAGCTGGAACATAGGAAGTTCCAAGTGAATCTAAGGAAAAACTGTTTCACTGTGAAGGTGACAGAGCACTGGAACAGGCTGCCCAGAGAGGTTGTGGAGTCTCCTTCTCTGGAGACATTCAAGACTAATCTGGACACATTCCTGTGTGATTTAATCTAGGTGATCCTGCCCAGGCAGGGGGGTTGGACTAGATGATCTTTAGAGGTTCCTTCCAACTCCTAACATTCTGTGATTCTGTGAGTTGAACCCCAATCCTTCTTTCCCTGGCTCTTGCAGTCCCATCATTACATTCTACCACCTTTACTGGATGCTCCTTATCTTGGCTTTTACCATGCTCTCGTAGGTGAGAATTATTGGGCACTTTGACATTTTCTGGACATTCCCTTGCTCAAAGGTGTCATGTTTGTGAGGATGCCAGAAGTCCTTCTCCTGTTCTGCCCATAACCCACCACCTGAGGAGTCTGGCTTACCGTGGGGGCAGTGGCAAAGAATTAGCCCGGGTTCAGTAACACACAGGGGAGGGGTGTAGAAAAGACTTTTTTTTTTTTTTTTCCTTTCAGCCCACTCAAAAAATTCTGGACCCAAACCCCTAAATATAAGTCTTGAAATTGACTGTTGGGTCTGAGCTGCATCTGGTAATCTTTGCTGCACTGATGCAGCTTTGCATCACTTCAAATGTGTCCTGAGAATCCCTAGTTGTTTGTTTTGGTTTCCTTGCATCCCATTCTTGGGGAACTTTTTAAAATTAATATGAAGCACCAAAGACAGTCCAAGATCTAAAGGGTTATTTTCCATTACAAAAGACTTTAGGTATTCTTTGAAAGGAATAACCTGTTTGTTCCAGATGGTTTTGCTCATTCTCAAGTTCATGAGTTTTTCCAGATGTCAAGATGAACGGTATTTTGTGTGCAAAATTTTCCTTTCTACTTCATTTTCTGGCTGTATTGGTACTCACAGATTTTAAGCATTTTTTTAGACTAATGCATTTTAGAAAGTACATTTTCCAGAGCAGAGTCTGGCTGGAGACCTGTGTCTAGCAGTGTTCCCCGGGAGTTGGCATTGGGTCTGGTCTTGTTTAACATCTTCACTGATGACCTTGATGAGGGAATAGTGTCACCCTCAGCAAGTACCTGATGGTATAGTGCTGGGAGGAGTGGTGGACACGCAGGAATGCTGTGCTGCTATTCAACGAGACCTGGACAGGCTGGAGAGCTGGGCAGTGAGGAACCAGATGAGGTTCAGTAAAAGCAAGTGTAGGGTCTGGCACCTGGGAAGGAACAACCACAGTATCAGTACAGGCTGGGGGATGACCTGCTGGAGAGGAGCTCTGTGGAGAAGGACCTGGGGGTCCTGGTGGATGACAGGTGGCCATGAGCCAGCAGTGTGCCCTGGTGGCCAAGAAGGCCAATGGGATCCTGGGGTGCATTAAGAGGAGCGTAGCCAGCAGGTTGAAGGAGGTGATCTTTCCCCTTTACTCTGCCCTGGTCTGGCCTCACCTGGTTTCCTGTGTCCAGTTCTGGGCTCCCTGGTACAAAACAGACAGGGATCTCCTGGACAGAGTCCAGCGGAGGCCACAGAGATGATGAAGGGCCTGGAGCATCTCTCCTGTGAGGAAAGGCTGAGTGAACTTGGGCTGCCCAGCCTTGAGAAGAGAAGACTGAGAGGGGATCNAGGGAACCTGCTTGGGGGGGGGGGGGGTGGACTCAATCTCTCAAGGTCCCTTCCAACCCCTACAATTCTGTGATTCTGTGATTCATCATCTGATCAATTGCCTTTGTCTTTTACAATGTTCCCAAGAGTTTTAACAATTCAGTGCTGGCCTTGAAAACATCTGACATTTTCAAACATTCAGGAGATTCATGAAAAAGTCAAATTATCAATCATTCCCCACTGAGAGGTTTCTTAATTTTTTTTCTATAGCATTATGCTTAATACCATACCTGGAAAAGACCTCAAAAATTATCCCAGGCCACCATTTTATTCAAGACAGGGTCAGCTACACACTCCAGATATGTTAACATCTTAGACAGTTCCAGCAAGGTTCATTGCTTTCTGATGACCAAGTCAGAAAGTAACACTCCCTGGACAAAGTGGTGGAATATTTATTTCTTGCCCTGTTACTGATTATTTTTAGTAGTTCTCATGTTTCATTTCAGAATGGAAGGGAATTGGTTTGAGGTGGATTGAATTATTCCTGCATACAAAGGGGTTTAATTTCATGCCTGGCAGGAGGTGATGTATACAGAAAGAGGAAACCTACTTTCAAGCAGTGGGAAACACAACTTTTCACAGAATCACAGAATGGTTTGGTTTGGAAGGGACCTTAAAGATCATCGAGTTCCAATCCCCCTGCCATGGGCAGGGACATCTCTCACTAGACCAGGCTGCTCAAGGCCCTGTCCAACATGGTCTTTAACACCTCCAGGAAGAGGACATCTATCACTTCCCTGGGCAACCTGATCCAGGGCCTCACCAGGCACTTCTTCCAATGTCTTTTCAATATTGATCAATGTGGACTCCACCCACCTGTCAGTCTGCTAGGGACAATGCACAAATCTGCACGTGGTCTGTCCCCTTGCTTACCCAGCATGGCTCTAACCCAGGGCACTCTTGTTCTCCTCCGGGGGTCTTCTCAGGCCAGGGCTAAAACCAACATAAACCTGGCTCTGAGGATCATCACTGTTATTAACACCACAGAATAAAAGCAAGGGAAGATGTACCAGACAGTGGACGAGAAGTAAACATCCTTGTACCATCGCAGGGGTAGTCTTTGTAGTCTTCCCACTCCTATTTGCAATCCTCTCGGTGACTGCATCCACCTCAACACAAATAATCCACAAACAGAAAACATAAAAGCCTTTGTAGTAGCCTGTTGCTTTACAGGAAATAAATAATGGCACAATTACTCAGCAATACCTCGTAGATGTCATGCTAATTGCTCTCACTCAAGTTCAAGGTTTCCTTATCAAACCTGCCAGACTGAACTAACTGAAAGTCTATATAGCAGTAAATAATTAGCTTTGAAAATCTCCCTGCACATCCCGGCATCCTTTTCGCCGCAGCAGGGAATGGTTAGAAATGTGCGGTTGAGAAGGAACTCACAGAATTTCTGCCAAGAACTTGTTTGTTCTTTGTGCCTCCTCAATGCCTGCCTTAAATCAGTTTAACACTTAAAAATTACGTTTGTAAAAAAGTGCTTGACAGAGAGCAGGGGCTGAGTGCCCCACCCTGCCCTCTCCAAGCTAGGCTGGGCTCCTGCTATGGTAGGAACAGGGGCTGCCATAGCAAGGGTGCAGCAACCAGCCCCCAACCCCATTCTGGCCAGTTTGTGGGGGTTTTGTAACATTTTTGCATATTTATTCTTCTTTGCAGGAAGGTGCCAAGGCCTGGTACTTGGGTGAGAGTTCCCGTCTGAAGGAACACCTCCATCCCTTCCCCAATGTGCTGCAGTCAGGCCCTGCAAGAAACCGCTGGAAGATGCTTCCCAAGAAAGAGATGCCTTCTCCCACCCCTTCTGTGGTTTAACTAAAGCATTTCACCAATTTTCTCTCGGCAGCTACACACCATAGGCTCTCTGTCAGCTCCAAGATCTTCCCTTAGGAATGCAGCCATTTCAGGTGTTTGCCTGGGCATCAGGGCCCACCCCTCATTCACTTTTACCAGCTCAAACATGCTGTATCCCACAGAACCTCCTTAATGAAGCTGTGTGTTCTTAGCAAACCCAGCTCTTCCAGACCATGCCTCCAATCATCCCGTTTCCGGCCAGAGCCCCAGTGCCTGCCCACAAGTGTTTGTTTACACGAGAGACAGACGCAGGCCCTCGGCAGGATTCTTAGTCCTACCTCAAAGCAGCCGCTGCAAACGTGGGACTGAGGGAGGCAGGTGGGGTTTGCCACCACCAACAGTGCATGTGCATACGTAGGCCGTGCAGCCATAGGTGCCCTGATCCTTCCCATGCTGCCAGCCCTCATGGGTCAGCCATGACAAGTTTATCAATAGAGTAAAAGCTGAAATGTAACCATCCCAGTGACTGCCAGTAACACAGAAATACACTTAATGAGTGGCCTCTGGCAGCCACCCACACCAATCTCACAGCTTGTCCTCACCATCAGAAGACAGGACAGCAAGGCTCCACACAGGCCCTCCTCTTTTCCCAAAGTTTCCCTTCCCTCCCAGAAGCTGTTGTAGGCAGAGGCTTCCTGCAGCAACCCAGCACCACAGGGTAACGCTGATGCTTTTTGGTACTGACATGACTGATGCAATGGTCACTCTGCTTTCTCACACCTCTTCCTTTGCTGCTACACTGTGCCAAAGTACACTGGTCCCAAAGAGGTGTTTGGGGGCAGGAGACACCCTGCTCCCATGCAGCAGCAGAGCATCCATGAACCCCAAGACCTGGGAAGGGGGGCATGTCACATGATAATTCCCAAATCTTACCCCAGCCTTGCTTGGGAGACCATCTTTGCCTCAGACCAAATTCAGGCTGGGAGCAACAGTGCTGGTATAGATGGCTCAGCTCTACTTCCCAAGAAAGCTCTCTGATGCTGTTTCATTTGACACGGGACATTCACCCACCCAAATTTACCTCCCTACTGACTGCAAAGCCTACAGGGATTAGGCTTAACCCTGAGTTCAGTGTGAGATGACTCTTTTAGTTCATTGTCCTTCAACACAGAGAAAACACTCCCATGAGGGTATGTTACTTGTGAATTTCTCAGATCAACCTGAGTCTTAAAAAAATCCAATTTAATCAGCCTGTGACTAAACTTACCTTCTTGTAAGCTATTTATACATAAAATAGCACAGCTGGCTTTCTCCTCATCTGGGACAAAAGAGGTTTGCAGCTGACCTATAAAGTATGCTATTAACTTACACCTTGTTTTGTTTCTCCAGAAACCAGTCGCTGGGAACGCAGACCTGCCACAACAGATGAGAGAGCAGTGCCATGGTGCCCTGCAATCCCTCTGGGCATTACTCCATCAGCTCCCCACACACCTGACTTTGATTTCAGAAGGAGTATCACCCTGCAAAGAGCAGTTACCCTTTAGGAAAATATGTTTTTAATTGAGGCATGATTAATCTATAAAATAAGGCACAAGTGTTGATCAATGGCACTTCTAGCAAAATCCCCTACAAAAATTACTTCTATTTTACTTCAAATGGTAGCCCATATGTATCTGAGAGACTGAAATGCTTAACAGTGGGTTGAATTATTACATATATTGATACTTAATCAGTTATTATAAAAGAAGTGCTTAAAAAGCCTGAAATTGTAGGCTGTAAGAACTTATTTTTTACTGTCTTGTCTACAGCGTACCTTAAATACTAAAAGATGCTGACATACCAGTATTAAACACCCTTTCTGTATACTAGTGACAACACAGGTATAAAGATGAAGGGAATTAAGGCCACTGAAACAGGACAAGTTCTCCCTTGTCTCCACACAGCTTTTCATCCCATGTACTAATTGAGCTTTGCATAAGGCTGATACATTTTTATGAAAAACTTCTGAGGGAAGGTATTTTAATAAACAGGTTTAATTTTTAATAAGGATGCTAAGAAGTGTGTTAAATGTTGTGGGCAGGCAAACTGATGGCATGAAATCTGAGAAAATACATACAAACAAAATAGCCCCTGGTACTACAGAGAGCGAAGAAGAGTGATTTCAGTAGGATTTGGGCAAAACCCTCAATTATTAAAAAAGCACCAAATGACTAACACTGACTCACTGTCTTGGTGTGATGTAGGTAGGATTCCTCCTGTTATTTATAGTTGTGTTCTGGTCTGGTTATGACATGCTGTCAGTTGATGAGTAGTTTGAAATGTGTTAGCCTGGGGTCTAATAGTTCTTTTGTGCCATTCACTGTCTTATAAAACAGAGACCTTCTTTTTCCATTTTTTAATTTCTTCCCATAACTCAAAATTCAGCCACTCATAACCCCTGCAGTCCCTACACTTGGGTTTGCTAGCACTACTGGAATTCAGTGTGTAGGTTTCCACGTTAGCTGTCCTGTCTTGTCACTGCCTGGCTACTTGCCCCAGGGAGGGAGGGAAGCTCTCCCTTACCCCTGTCAGGAACAGGAACCCTTGTGAAGCACAAAGACTGTCCAGTCTTGTCTCAACTTGCAAGTCATCAACCCAAGAACCAAGTTTCAGGTCACTTTGGAAAGGAGATGCTTTAGCTTGCGTCTGTAAACGTGGTCAAGTACTGTAGGAGTTATTTTTTGTGCTTAAATCCCACTGAGTTTTTAAAGGAATTAAAACATAGTTTTTTGGCATAGTTTTTTGGATCTATGGCTCTCTTCCAACATAAAGGCAACTATTTTGGCATTACAGCATATCCAATGGGCATAAAGAGACAACAAGAGCAATAGTATGTTTCACTTCATCTTAAACAGTACAGGAAAGTATTTATATGAGAACTAATTAGTTGGTTATAACAGAGACATAAAAAGAGAATTGTACATGAAAGTACAGTATTATACAGATAATTTTATCTAGACAGAATTGAGAGAAAGGGCCTGAGAGGTGTGCCTAGGGGACTTAGGGGAAATGGGTGCTCTGAACAACATGGTACCTGGCCAGTGTCCCACTTTGGGCCAATGTGCCCCAGGCTTCCTTCTCTCCATGGCCTGGGGGGCGGGGGGGGAGGCATTTAGTGCCCACACATCTCATTTACTGTTGGGAGTCAAAAGCTAGAACTGGAAGCTGGAAAGTGCTTAGGAGTTGCAGCACATATCGGTATGACAGGAGACTACAGGGAGAATCAGTGAAATTGAAGGTAAGCCAATTGCAAACGTCAGGTTTGGAAGAGCAGAGGAGGGTGACACCCTTAGCTAACCTCCTTGACAACAGGTATTCTGAGATTTAGGATCTAACACATTACTGGATAGGTAAGTGGGTAATGAGGATGCTTGACATTTTTTAGACAGAATTGAAGAATTCCTAGTGATATAATCCACTGTGATTCAGAGGCCATCTCTCACTAAACGCAGAGGCCAAGTTCAAGATTATTTCATAGTTGACCTCTAAGAAGCTGCTTAAACCTTCTTCTGAAACAGCTGCTACAGCCAGCAATAAAAACAAGACACTGTGACCCCATGTGTTGAGTTGGATTTTAGTCTCTGTTTGAGATTACACAAACTCCTGTGAACTGACTTAACAAATCCTGATCCAGGATTTAAGGCAAACAATATGCTAGAAAAACCAGTAGTTCTCTGTTAGAAAAAAAGTGGTGGACCACAGCATCAGGGGACATCATCCTGCCAAATACAGATGCCAGATACAGATGTGGAAACCTTGTGTTTTTATCTGCACAAAACACATTTCATCCCTAATCCATCTTTGAATGAAAAAAGGTCTGGTTGCTCTGCCAGCGCAGATGCAAACACGATTCATTGATTGATTGGATTAAGCATCAATGCTCCCAATAGGTGCTTTTGTGTTTGGGAATTGTTTTCAAGGTCATTCAGCAACTGTCAGTGTCACATACAGAATATAAAGAGCTCAGTCCAATGGCAGGGAAGGCAGTATCTTTCTCTTGGCAGTAGATAAACCAAGAAAATGCTGATACAAGGCAATGACACACTGCCCTCCTGAATATGCAGATAAGTCTGCATCATGTTTGGAAATGGAATGTGCAGTGCTGTTATCAGAACCACCTGACCCCACCATTTTATTAATTTGGGTGAATTAAGGTCATGTAGTCATCGAGATGAAAGGCCAGGGCAAAACATATTGACAATAAAATATGCCTAGTATATTGTGGGTGATTTCAGTTGAGTCACTTGGACAATAATGGAGTAAATCCCAGTATTGTGAAGAGCAATCCCACCTACATATTTTGGAACTATTCCAGTTTGCTTAGCACTTTCCATGAGGCATTTAGCAGGGATGCCCTTTCACTGTTTTGCTACATAAATCTTCTACTTGTGGTTTCTGTCTGTTCCCAGACCACAAACTTTAAATCTGAAATGATACATTTGTGCTGTATTTTTCCTGGGTTTTTCATGCAAGATTTCATAATTATGGTGGTATTTACACTGTAAAAGTCCTTGGGAGAAAATCATGTATTTACAACACGCTGCACAGAGCTGTGTTACTTCTATGGGCTATAAGCTTTTCCTCTAACTTACCTGTCCAAAGGTTACAATCAGAGAGTTAATTTAAACCTTTAGTTTTACAGTACACTAATTTGCACCATTTGAGAAGGTCTAGGGATATGTGTTGTTGGCTGATGGACCCTGCCGTAATTTAGCTCCTCACTGTACGTCTGACTTCATTAAACGACGTGTCTTGTTTATACTCTGGTGGAGCAGTTCTCGTGAAGCCTTTGTGACTCAGTAGTCTGTCCAATGAGATTCTTTTGTTCCTCACCTTGGAAAGAGATTCCCCACATAAATTTGATCTACCTGGATCCTAATGATATTATGACAAATGTTGGCATGTAGTTTCTCTCTATTTCTTTTTAATGAAAATACTGAAGAAAAATAAGCTTTAAATTAATTGCTTTTACACACAGTTGGCTTGTTAGAATAAGAGAAAAAGGCTAACTTTTTGCATTTTGGCAAGCTGTTAAAAATCCAGATTTGTGTTACAAGACCTGGGATTTTATCTCACCTAGTTTTATGTTACCTGAAACTCACTGTCTTCTCCCTTGTCCAGTATGACAAGAGAAAATTAGAGTTGTTTAGTTCAAATTGAACAAGGACGGATATACAATCTACCCTTCTCAAACTGCCGTTATTGAACATAGTGTTGTGGTAGGGTTAGTCCAACAGAAGTGCCACAGTACCTCCACTGAGCAGTTTTGGTGGGGTTGAGACAAGCTATTTCCTACATCTGAAATTCCCTTAGCCATCTTCAGTTGCTCCGAACCAGAGAGACACTACATTTTCTTATGCTACATTTGACCTTGGTCTTCACAACACTGAACGCAGCAAAGGCCCAACACACTTCATAACTAGGTGCTCCCCTTCCGATCTTGCCCTCGGGCCCTGCAGTTTTGAGTAAACACTTAAAGCAAACAACATGCTGGAGGTCATCTTCATTCAGTCTCAAGGGTTTTGATAAAGCTGAAGCACAGCCATCTGCAGTACATCAGCAGGCTCAGACTGAGGACCTTCAGCACATCAAGCACCTACAGGTGAGGTCAGTCAGCTGCACAGAACGGCTTGTGTGATTGTGCTGTAAATCAGATCAGTGTTGGGCTTCTCTGGCTTTAAAGGACCATGTCACCATCTTCAAAGTGTTCTACTCTTCACTGCAGTTTGTAGGAAATTGCATTCATCCAGCCACAAGTATGGTGCCCTATGGCATGGAAACAGGCAAGGAGGGACAGAGAAGAAGAAAGAAATCTGTGAGCTAGTATTGCCACAGAAGTCCTCACACCATCACACTGAAGAATGACTACTACTCTGCCAGATAGTTTGCTGCAGTGCCCAAGGCATGAGACACTCTCTGATCCACCCCTCCACAAACAGCATGGACATCTTGCTACTCATACTGTCTCTGTACCCAAAGCTCTGAGGCTGGAGCATCTAAAAATTCCAGTGTGGGAACGCTTCTGGGGCAAGTTGAGCTTTCCTTTTGCTCCATCTGATGATATTTTAGATTGAAAGAGTTTGGGAGAGACTTTCTTCTCACCATATGGAACAGTCTAGGGTGAGGGAAGGGTGGAGAAAATGTAAGAAACAAACAGAACTTTTTTTCATAGGATTTCTTGCTTTTATCCTACTTTGAAGTCTCCCTAATAAATAATTTTTGCACCCAAAGAGTGTCAGGGTATTTCAAAGGGACAAGATGAAATTTTTCTTATACAATAGCAATTGAAACCCCTTTTTTGAACATACTAAATCAATACATGCTGGTATCTTACCATATGCATAAATCAGATGCTCCCCATGTTCTGTGTGCCAGAGCCAGGAAGGAAAAATGTGCCTTTGCAGCCACACAGTAGCAAATCACATTGGGTTTGTGCTGCACTTTGAAGCTGTTGGCATGTTGAAAGTATCACTGTAAAAGAATCCACCCTGGGAAGTGAAGCAGCAACCCAAGGATACATGGGATCAGACCTATTCTTCTCTACCAACACAGGAGTATGAACAAATCCAGGCAGAAGAGTTCAAAGATTTGCTAGATCTGAGTCATTCTTCAGGTGACCATGGCTATGACGCTTCCATTTCTACAGCTGACCCCATCCTAGAGGAAAGAGGTTGGACTGGCTTCCTTGGACCTAACCTTGGAATTACCTAAAATACCTCTTCCACCTGGCTTGGGCTAACGAATTCAGATATATACTCACACATCTGGCTGCACAGTGGGATGATTTAACTACTCTGCTTCTCCACCTTCTCCTATACACAATGCCAGTGCAAGTGCTTCATGTGTCACCCTATTTATCTTGTTTCTAAGATTGAAAAACTGAAAAACAAATAAAACAGGTACTCCAGACATTCAACTATTTCCCAGATTCCAGGTGCTGATTCCAGATAGCTTTTCCTACATAAAGCTTGCTACCTGGGCTCCTGCTTGTAGCTACCTTTGTGATAAGGCCTTTTTATTTTTAGCTATTATATGCAATCAGAGGACTTCTAGGAACACTAACAATTTTAAACCAGGCCTTGTGTTGGTTTGAGGTGCCAGAATAAGGCCAAACTCACTTGGAGAATTTAAGATTTGGCTCCAGTATCTACATAACTGAGCCATTTCCTTCAATTATTTCTCCACTCCAACTACCCTAAATAAAGTAAGAAACTGAAAGATAATGCCTATAGGTTGTAAGTAGACCTAGACCTTAGTATCAGTGCTACTGATAAGGTTGATGAGTTCAAAGGAAAAAAAGCAGCTCATAAAGATATTCTGTCAGATTTATGTGTGTCTTTTCTCTCCCTATAAAAGTGACTTTCAGTATAGCCTTTACAGTTCAGAAGATTCAGGTTCTCAGGGTATCACTCATGTTGATGGGAATCACCAGGCTGTGACTTCTGCTGCACTGCCTCCTTTTCCTGATGATTCCCTGAATCTTAAAATTACAGGTCAGTTGACTGCTTCCAGATCTGTCTCGGGCTATTTCTGAAAGCTTTCATTTCTAACAAATCACCACTGAAAAGTCAACCTCTGCCTCCTTTCATATGCCTCATGTGTTTCATTCCTGATAAGATAGGATGATTACAAACTTGTACAACTCTCAAGACTGACAGAAACACCAACCTTTATTTGCTTCATAGGTCCTGAAAATTACTGGTGTAGTTACACTGGAAAACTCGTCAGAGGTCTTAACCAGACATGCTTCTAGCTGTGCATCCTCACCCCCTGAGAGCCTGTATCTGGGCCACCCCAGGCTCTGTGAACTGCTGAGTTTCCAAAAGTGAATTAATTCCCAAGCAAGAAACTCCAGGTGAAGGTGCTTCCAGGAAAGCTGCACTGGGGACATTCTTCTCCACTCCAGAGCTGAGTCATGTGTCCCAACTTGTCAGCAGAGGAGCTGTCTGACTGGAGACTCCCTCTGATCAGTGAGATATACAGATAATTCCCCGCCCACCCGGGGTGTGAAATTTCTCAGTAGCTCTACATGTTTCTAGTTATTTCTAAACCGCCCCCCCCCACTGTCAAAGCCAACACCTTTCCCAGACCTACCACAAGAAGGCACAGAGAGCAAGTACATTGCCTTGACCTGATTTGCATAGCAACTCCAGATAAGGTTTTTTTCACATCCTGTCCTAGGGTAAGTTACTGCTGCTCTTGCCCAGGATGGTATCTATAGCAACAGCTATCTGCATACCAGAAGTTCCTACACTAATTTTCCCAAAAGCCTAATCCTGGAAATGCTGCTCTCTTCCCATAGGAAAAGGAAAGAAGACATGCAAGAAGTATGTTTATGTCCAAACGCTTAGGCGCTTCAGAGCTATGCCCCAAATCCCTTTAGAATACACGTTCCTTTCCTAGACCTTGCTCCACATGCCAAGCCAGAATAATTTATCATTGATGGAGAAGGCTGGAAAAATGAAAGCAAAGGCATGGTCACCGTATCAGCTCTGTTTTATGCATTTCTCATGTTGCGATAGCAGACTGCCTAAAAAAACCTCCTGTGCAGCTGGGAAGATATATATGAATGGGCAGTAATCTACAACCAGTCATGCAACCATTCAAACCCCATGTCTCCTTCCACCGCTCTTCATATAAATCCAAAGGCTGTCGGGCTCTGAGAAGTACAAGACTTGTCTTGGACAGGTCACAGGCTGATGAAGCACGGGGCAGGGAGCCTGATAGCCACGCTTCACTGAGGCTAAACAGAGGAGCAATTCAGTTTCCTTAAGGAGGAAATCAGGTGAGCACAGCAGAAGTCACAAGTGACTTCTAGGTGAGACGTGGATTTACAATGGTAGCAGGAGCTTGGAGACAAGCGGTTGAGCTACCCATCTCTGAGAAAACATCAGCAGGCCAGCAGAAAGCGAGCAGCAGTAATTTCAGTGAAGCAGAGGCTCTCTGAAACATGAACTTAGCTCAAAAAGCAAGGTTGGGCATAAGCCCTGAGAAAAGTACTCATTTTTGTGTGTTCCAGCAATGCTCAGAGATGCAGTGCTGCACTAAAGAGGTATGAATTTATCAACAGGCTTATTATTCTCCTCCTAGAACTGAGCTGACTACTCAGACCAGGAAGCTTGTGAGCACACAACACAAGACACTGAAACCCCATCCTTTCTCAATGCATTATTAGACATCAAAACCGTAGCACAAACTCTTTGACAGATACTAAATGGCCTGTAAAATCAAGACTAGGTGTTTTCCCAAATCACAGAGAAATTACTGAACGAAGAAGTTGCTAGGGAAGGTTCTACAGATTGTATTATTTGGGAATAAGTGAGAATAAAATCGCTCACACCTCCTAATTTTAGTATCTGTGATCTAAGTAGGCATCTTGTCAAAACAAATGTTTTGTTTACTCCTTTAGGGGTTTTTTTAGAGAATATATGCATAAAACCCAGTTGATCTTCACTGTGCCTAAGGGGCTGTTTTGCAAAGGATATGAATGGGAGGAGACTAGGCATGGTGTGGGGGAGTAGTGTTTAAAAGCAGAGGAGTTACTTAGCCCAATACAGTTACTGGGAGTATGGGCCTAATTAGGACATTCAGTCAAATAACAAATAATCATTAGGTAATAGTTGACACTTCATGCAAAGTTATTTACAAAGTTTTGGGTTTTTTTTTTTTTTTAACGCCTAGCCATAATCTTGCTTGTATCTGATGGTTTTCTGCTGGGCTAATTGACTTGGAGGGTGATACTCTCATTACCTCACCAGTGTTGCATCCATATTGATTAGGACCTAGCTTCATAGCTGTGATTTAATCCAGGAGGGATGCTGAAAGTGCTGCCCACACCTACTCCATCCATCCCTAGCCGCACACACTTCTGTGCTTCCTTCCAGCACTGCTGTTCCTATGACCACAGACCTGGCTGTAAAAGAACACCACCCTGCAAGTAAGAGTCCTTTTCAACCAGGACAGAGCAAGAGCCATGTGAGCACCACAGTCAGTGCAGTGACAGAGGTCACATATGTCAGTACAGTGGGAAAGGATGGGCAGTTATGTAGATACATATCAGATGCTGCAAATTGTGCATATGAAAAGCAATATCTAGGAGAGAAAACAGTGCACTGAGCTTTCCCAAGACTTGGTGGCAGCTACACTAACTGCAGTTATACAAAATACATTCTTTGGCACAGCTGGTTTATTTATGAGATTTCATATAATCAGTTAACATACTCCATACTCCCTGCATAAAGCCAGACTCAGAGATTTTATTTCATCTTTTAATTTGCTTTTCTCTAGGCACTACAAAATGAAGGTTGCAGTGTCAAAAGTTGTGTTTCTTTTTATTATGAATGTACATGATTAGTTGTGCAGTAGGGTGGGAGGCTGCCTTACTCATTACAGGTCTTCTCCTTCAACACTTGGAGGTGGTCCTTGACTTCTGTATGTGTACACCTTGAGTATGTTGCCTGGTTGGGCTCCATGAGCTCTATGTTCATAAATCTTCAACGAATCATCTGAATATCCAGGTTACTTTCACAACAGCAGTCGAAATTCCAACTTATATTTTATTTCATTCTAGTGTAAAAACCTTTTGAGTCACCAGAGGGCACCATTACAAATATTTTTCTGTGTTCCAGGTAACTGATGCTGGAAGAAAGTAGTAATTGAGTACTTAAAAAATGTGTGTTTCACTTTCAGTCGTCTCTTCCTTTCCCCATCTCCCAGATCATAGATCTTCTTTTAGCTATATTTATTGTGATGAATCTAAAAGCTTATGACAATCAAAAAAAAAAAAATCACAAATCTCACATGACAGCTTATTTCCAGCATTGGGTTTTTTTTCCTTCTCAAATGTGGCTTTACAATCACAATCAGCAAAGAAAAATAATTTACCTTCCTTTTCACAAAGGGATTTAGAAACTAGGGGTCAGCCTTGTCTCAGTAGCACACTGCCTTCCAACTCTCCTTGCCAGCAGTGTCTATTCAGCTAATTCCCACACCTCCTCACGAGCAGTTGCTGCCAGACCTGCAGTTATGTTAAGAATAAAGCAGTTCCTTTCCAAACACGTTTTCCAAGGACTTGTGTATTTTTTTACAGTATCAGACGTCACATTATGACATCCTTTCCACTGATTATTGATAGATTCATTTGAACTCTATTCATGCTTATCTGGAAAGATTATCTTGCACGCAAGAGCAGAATGTGTCAATAGTTGGAGCTCAGAGTTGGCCCCTAGACACATCTAGGAAAGAAATTTGTATGAATTTAAACAATTATTCTTTTTAAAGTAGGAATTAACTGCTGCTATGCCAAGGACTGATGTGCAGGCTAGTAAACACAAGCCAGCAGCTCTGTAGGGACCACCTACATACACACACTCTTTACCTGCTCCCTCCCTTCTTCCTCTAAACAGAAGACACATTACTTTTTAAGTATGTCCTGCATACTGTTGTGCATTTTAAGGAAACACACACTTACTGTGAAACAACAGATGACCAGGATGCGAAGCATCAATCCGGATTCAGCCTCTTGCAAAGCACAGGTTGCCCTTGCACTTCAGCAACGTCAGGTCTCATACACCCTCACCGCACATATTTCAATCCACAGACCTAACAGGCCTAATACAACAATTTAATTGTTTATCAAAACATTACAATATAGTTGGCAGTCCTCAGTATTATTCACCAAACAGTAATTCTAATGCTTAGTAAAACAAAGAAAATTTACTCCTAAGTTGATGGATTTGAGGATTCCCCTCCTCGTAGCTTGCTTTCTTTCTTTAGAGAATTCAGGAGTAAATCTGCAAATGGTCTTTACCAGCAGCTGCATCAGATGTGGCACTGTCAGGTTTCAAAGACTGAGGTTAAACTGTGCACCCACAAGGAGCCTTTTGTTGCTATTTTGAAGTACATAGGTTTAATGAAATAACGACCACACACTTTGCTCAATTTATTAATGACAACATTCTGTGCTTAGGAATGGCTGATTTCACTAAGGAGATTTGTCTCTGAATACACTTACATTAGCTATTTCAGCTATGCAAACCACACAAGTGAAGTCGCTCTGCAAAGTTTCACCCAGTACTTTGCTGAAGACCAAACTCCTCAGAAAAACTTTCCAGGCAGAGCTAAATAGCCTTTCCCCATCCTCCTATTAAAGGAAAAAGGAAGCACAAGGACTTTGTTGGTCAAAGGAAAGGCACTTTACACATCCCCCTCTAGTATGGTGCAGATTCCCTAACGCTGTCTGGATTATTTTTCACACAACATCAGATATGGTCATGAAAAGGTCCCTCATAGTAGCTAACAACTCGTGACAGATGGCCCCTAGAGCAGACTGGAAACTTCTGGAAGGTTGGCCCATCTCTTCTGAGACAGTCAAGTTTGAAAACAAAAAAGCTCAAGTGTGTGAAGTTTCCAGCCCAGACCAAAGAAATGCTATCCGTGGGCTAAAGGAATTTTTACTCTTTACTAGGTCAAATAACTTATGACTGAAATATGTACAAATCCTTGAGTTGATCCTTTTTCGCTGTACCCACTCTGTTGCTATGACAAATATTAACTCCTATCAGACTTAACTTAGTAATATTAATTCAGTGCACTTCCACAGCACTTTCTTATTGTTTGAAAATACTTCAAAGACCTGACTTGCCCTCTACAGGAACACACTGCATTGTGACATTTCTGTAACACTAAGAATGCAGAAAAACATTACAGAATATAGTCACATGGCCAAAGTCACACCACTATCAGGAGAGCCAATACTTCTGTACAAAGCTTCACCTATAAGCAAGTAGTAGAAACTATAATGACAATTAGCGTTATTAAACAGATAAACAAGTTTACTTGGTGTGTGCGAAGTAGGTTTTATTTTGTTTGTAAATGTAAACCTGCACCAAGCACTATCAGACTTCTTGGAAAGGCTCAGGAGCCACAAGGATGAGGATGGTTTGGCTGGCGAGTTTCTGGAAAGCTTTCAATCATGTTCATCAATAGAGTAACCATGGCTTAAGAGGGAAGATCCTTCCAGGGTCAAGTAATTGTTAAAAGATGGGCAAGAGAAAACAAGATAGTGCTCACAGTGGACAAAGATCATCAGTGGATTCCCCAGAGATCTGTGATGGAGCTGTCTGGTTCAAGGTACTTGGGGAAGGCGATGAACAAGAATAGGACAGTTTACTAGTTACGTAAGAGTGGTAAAAATGAGGGGAGACAAGACTGCACAAAGAATCAGTAGGCAACAAAATGGCAGACAGAATTCAATATACATATAAGTAAAAGGATGCACAGGCAGAAAAGCCATTCTAATTTCACATGTATGTGCTCATATACGTATTCAGAGATGACCATTAAAACCCAAAAGTGAGTCACAGCAGTTACAGTGTAAGTTTATATGGCATGAGCTCAGTGCTCAACAGAGATCACAGGGATGCTGTGAATGCCAGTGTTTAATGTTAGCTCAGTGGAATACTGGACAATGTTGAAAATTAAATCTATCAACATTAGTGAAATGCACAAGCACCCCACATTCAGCTCAGGAGGTAAAGATGGTCAGAGGATGAGAGAGCTGTAAAGGAAAAAGCATTTTTAGCAGCTCTGTTCTTAAGCTTTTATAAAGGCATTCACAGTGTCTACTGGAGACAGGATTGGTATCAGCTAGATGGATCTCAGACAGGCCCAACAGGACCATTCTTTTATATTATTACCATTCTAGGAAACACATGATCCTCAGGGGCTTTCAGGCAGAGAGGTACATTGATAGACGCTGCTACTTCGCTAGAAATGTCATGACAGAATGGCAGGTAGCCCAGTCTAAAACTGCTCTGGTCTGTAAACCTAGAATAAGCAACACCTTTAATTCCTAGACATACAAATGCTGGCAAGTGGAAGAGTTCATGGCACATGTAAGACTCCACTGTGTTTGCATCTTGGAGGTATCAGTAAATTCAGGACTTTGCATCAGGCTGGAAAGTAATACATTTGTGTCACACAATCACAGAACATTAGGATTTGGAAGGCATGTCAAAAGATCATCCTTTGACCAACTTGAGTTCCACACATAAAAACTGGAAAATCTGGAGTCACCAGAGACCCATGTTTTCAGAAGTGTCATAGCTATTTACTTAATTTTATAAATTTACCCCTTTTAATTTGCACTTACTGTTTGGTATCTGGAGAAGTGAAGTATTTTCTGACTTTTGCAGCAATCAACCTCAAAAAGTATTTATTAAAAATGGAGCTAATAAAACTAAGCCTAGAGTTCCTCTTCCAGGGAAACACAGCACATTCTCCTGGTGTTATACAGTGCAAGGAGGTGAATGAGTATTAACACACAGCATAGCTTAGGTTAGAAAAAAAATCTGAACTTGAACCATATTATTAACAGTTGGTGAAGTTTGAAATTCAACTTGATCTGGTCCACAAAAGAAACCTAATACTTAGTGAAAATTGATACTTTTGAGTCAACCTAAAAATACATCATCTTTTAGAAGATATGAGTCACCTTTTCTGTTCAAAGCTTCATTTTGAACATTCCTATTGTATAGACGAAGTAGTCTGTGGACCTGTCAGTTTGCACACATCTGAACCGGATTGGGGTTTGGATGCCTAAGCACATACCATTCTCCCTGCAAACTACAACTGGGGCTGAAGCTCCCCCCAGGTCAGTCTGCTCCTCGAAGCTGCTTGCCTTGTGACGCTCTTGGAGAACAGCACAAGAGGGCGCCTGAACCCTCGAATACCTGAAGTCTGATGTTCACATACCATCTTTTTTGTGCTAACATGGCATGTCCCAATGTCAAATTCGGATCAAAACCTGCTTCAGTGAGGATGGGAAAGGGCAGGACAAAGCCCTGAGTGACACCTTAACTGCATACGGTTTAGCCCCAGTTTTGCTAATCTACTGAGAGCTTTTGAGAATATTTTAATGATCTATCAAATAGAGTAGATTATTTGTTAACAATTCTGTGCTTTCTAAATAAAAGCCTGTATTTAGGGGAAGGGGTGGGGGGAAGGGAGAGGTGGGAAACCCTGCTGTACATGAGATTTAAATGTTAGGAAGCAGGAGAAACATCTGAAGAAAACCAGTAAGACAAAAGCCAAAAAGGTTAAATTTTATGTCAAATTTAGCCTGGCAACAACCCAAACCGTGGACTCTGGCAGACTGCTTGTAGGTTACACCAGAAGCCACTTCCTCTGCAGCAACAGGCATATCAAGACTGTTGTCGCTTCCTGGGGACAGGCGTGGGGTGTTTCAGTCCTTTGGGTGGGAGCTTGAAGCTGCAGTGTTGCTTACATGGAGCTGAGCGATTGAAAAACACGAAGCCACAAACCCCCACCGGTGGCCCCGCGGGATTTCTCCCATGCACATATCGATAGGAAATGAATCGGGGCATTTTATTCCTGCCCTGGCTCCAGGCACTCTTGACAGCTCCATTGAGCTGAGGGGAGACAGGCTCTGCCCACGGCTCCTCTACAGCTGCAGATGACTCATGCTAGAGGAGCCCCTTTCAGCCAGATTGAAGGGAACGAGTCTTCCAGAAGTTTTTCCCAGTTGCTCTCAGCATGCTGATTTCTATCACTTTGAAGCTCTCTGCATAATCGCTGCTTGCGCAGCAGAGCTGGGCCGCATTCACACGGAGCGACCTGACGAGGTAGGAAGAGTAGCAGGCCCAGGCTCTGCCCGGGGCTGCCGGAGCCACCTACTCCCCCGGGGCAGCAGCCACACTCCTCCCTCTCCTGCAGCAACACCACCCCCCCCCACCCCCCAAGGAAAAGCTGCTCGGCCCTTGCTGCCTTCTTAGGACGTGCAGTAGAACCAGAGAAACCAACTCTGCATTCCCTGCTCACTGCCTGCTGCTCTCCCGGTCCTTAGAAAGCACAGATGGGACTTGCCTGGTCAGAGGAGAAGGGAGATGTCCAAAGCTCCTGTTCCCGCTTTTCATTACCTGTCCCTACCTGGTACCTCCCTGCTGCAGTTGGGCGATGGAGGCACAGCTCCAGTAGCTCACCAACGTTAGGTGAAGACAGACAGGTCTGTACATCGCTTCCTACAGAAGATAGCATGAGAAAGATGTTTCTCCCACTGCCCCTTCCTCCAATGCTGCTCCCAGCTTCCACACAGGAAGGCTCAGAAACCAGAACCTCGATGTGGATTTCAGTAATTTGAGTAGAAGCAAAAGAGTCTTCTTGTAGGACAGCAATAAAGCCTTTCTTACAGAGGCTCAGGCAGAGTACACCACCACACTCCCCCATGTTGGTGTGTCAGAATGACATCATTGTGCTAATATGAGACAGGAAGCACAACCAAGCATAAAAAACACTGAAAGTGAGTATCTATGTAGCATTGCCAAGATCATGAACAGAAAACGAGAAGAGGTTTGGCTCACCTAACTACTACTTTCAGTAATCTCTAGTGCCACTTGTAACAGTTAGTGGTAAAACCTGGTCCTGGGAGAGACAATGTTCAGGGAGTTTAAACTTTCATAGGAATGTTTAAGAAAACAGTTGGACTTGATGATCCTTATGGGTCCCTTCCAACTCAAGATATTCTAGGATTCTAAGAAATATATTACCCCTCCCCCAAGTTGAAAGGGACCCATAGGGATTATCAAATCCAACTCTTCTTTAGTTGTGTCTGCAACAAAAAGCATTTTGAAAATATTCTGAGCAATTTTTTTTTGCCATTGTTAACACCAGGATTCAATGTTAAAACATGTATAACTTACAAGAAACCAGAAAGCCCATCTGACGGGCTGCTGTCAGATCAGGAGGTTACCCCTCCTGCTCCCCTTGCACTGGCACTCATCTGACCCCACAATGAGCTGTTCAGAGCTACTCTGGCATCAACTGGGATTTTTTTTCCTCCTGATCCAGCTCACTGCCAAGTTCACCTGCCTGCCAGTGCTGGTATGTGGGTGGGCTGTGGAGGGAAGAAAGCTGACAGACTGGGGTACATTACCTACTTGGCTGAATTGCTGTGACACTATGTTACTGAATGGGTTGAAGCAAACTGAGAAAAACTCTGGTATGGACATCTGTTTGGCATTTACAATTCCTCACGACAGAACAACTGATTCCACTTAATGTGCCCTGGTTTGCAGGTTTCAGTTTTAGTACTGCAGGACTGATGACCTGGTAAGGCAGATGCAGCAGCTCACAGCAGCCAGAGCTGGTGCTCCAGTCCAGTGCAGTGTCTGAGAAGTCATTTGATGAACACACCCCCAATTTTCCAAGTTTTCTAAAAGCTGCCTCCCATACAAATCATGTTAATATCAAACCATTGCTAATTGTAGGATTTTCTCAGCTGAGGTCATCACTCTGCTTCTTTATGATACAGAATGTGAACACCGTAACCCAAAATACTGCAGCCTTAGCAACATTTTCTCCTCAATAGGTCATAAACCACCATTTTCTACAACATAAAGGTCTCCATACAGAAAATACTCCATTAAATAGGAGGTGTTGCTGTTATTCACAAGACATTTTCAATTTCCTGTTTTATCTATATAATCTACTTAATCTTTGGAAAATACAATAATGACATGTGTCATTACTTCTCATAATTCAGCATCGGAATCCTATAAACCTGGAGGTATTAAATATAATTGATCTCCTTAAACTTTGGAAAGTTTTATTTAATAATCCTGTTTAACTGTCATACAGTTGAAATATGGTGAAAATATCATCATTTCACATAGCAAATATGACAAATTAATTCAGCTCCAGCTTCTAAATGGGCTTTGGTATAGTACAGGCCCAGAAATTAGAGACCTTAAAATAAATTACCAACTTCAAATAGGATTTAACAGTCTTAGAATAACCAGTGGTCTTTACAGTGGCCTGCCTTCTCTCATTTATACATAATGGCAAGGACAGAGAATCAGACCCTCTAGAAACGAAAGCCTCAACAATGACATCACTCCCAAGTGCAGTTACTTGTGATAGAAGCTACAGACCCTGAATTTACCTCCCTTAATTTTACAAATGTGATCCCCATTGTAAATGCTTTGAAAAGCAACCAACATGAGAAACAGAATAGCAACTGCTGATTTAGAACCCGTAGCAAACAATCCTTTGCTTCGGCTACAACAGGGGGTACGTGAATGAATGAGTTTGCTGCTTTTGACAGCGGCAGGAACCGGGTTGGTGTCCTGGTTCCCAGGACTCTTCTCTCTGTTTCTTTGTGCCAGGTGCAAAGACAAAAAAAAAGCGAGTTTCTGGACTATGTTTCTTCAGATAACTGAAATAACTGAAAATTCTCAGTGCTGCTATTTGTTCAAAGCTTCACACCAAGACCAGTTACAAGTAGTTTAGCAATTTCTGTTCAGTCATCTAAAGAAAGGTAACAACGGTAGCGTAGGCCTGTGCTGTCTCAAAGGCACCAGGCAGCCCTCCATCCCACAGGGATCTCGTCTCACGCTCCACGCTAACTCCCAGAAGCAGCACATCAGCAATGTGACTAACACTGGCCAGGTATGGAACAGTCACGTGAATTTAAAGATTACTGCTGCTTCAAGGAGAGTATTTACAACTGCAGCTTTCCCTGTGAATAGGGGTTGGCCTAGATGATCTTTCAAGTTCCCTTCCAACACCCTGTATTTGATTCTGAAACCCTCCATGCTATGGGACTGAGTAGCACCTCTAGGAAGCCAAAAGAAGGCCATCAGCACCTGAAGCCTCACAACTGGCATAAGTGGACCTACTGTCCGAACCACTCCCCTGGTAACTAGCATCACCAGAAAAAGCAGAAGGACAAATGCCATGGGAGACAAGTTTTTAGAAATGACTCAATGAAAGAAACCCAGGTCTGAAGGCTTTGTGCTCTGATATCCCAACACGGCACAATCCTGCAGAGCAGCAATGACAAACTCCTGAGTCCAGAACTGAATGCAGAGAGCAGACTCTCACTGAGGTTGGTAAATCTAATTTAGTCTCAGTGAATAGCTCATGACTGCTCACACTGCAGCCTGAGCCCGTCCCAAGTTGAGTACTTTCAACAGAACAGGCCAGATGGGGTCACACAATCACAGAAACACACTATTCCACCCAGCAATACCGTACAGCTAATTGATACAGCTGTATGTTCACTGCAGATTTTTCGCAGCTATGGCCACATCATAGGTCTGGTCACATACTGCATCACACATACACTGAAGAAACACAGAAAGGATTATTCTCCTTTAACTTTTAATTGGGTGTGTCCTTCCAAAAACCCTGCAGAGGGGACTCCATTGTGCCAGCCAGCCCAAGAGAAGACTATCTCAAAACATAGGGCTGGCCTAGGTGCTCTCACATCTCTGAGGGTCACCAGAAGTCAGCCCTGGGTAGGAAACAAGGCTGCACACAGAGCTAGGCTAAAGCATGCTGCAACTCTGCATGAAAAAGCAAATCTTATCTTGAAGGAACTTCTGTTTACTTTACCTATAATCCCATTTTATGGGACAAATGTTTTGGGAATGCTGCACAGTCGAGATTAAAGGGAGGTGATTCCCTTCAGAGATCTGCACAACACTCTCATGGCAGTCTTTTGCTTAGCTACATCTGCATTATTGTAAGAAATGTTTTTGTCTTAAATAGGTACTGAACTCTACCATAAAAAAGTTGCTTTTTTAAAGGAACAAAACTGCAATACAATGGCTTTAAAATTCAACACAAACAGTGTTTGAAAGCCAAAATGAAAAATAGCATCTCAGCTTTTTAAAAAGCTCCAAGATAGTAACAGGTTTAAACAGACTAGAAAAAAAAACAGTAAACAAATTTTTTTTTTTTTTGGCTTGACAGCTCTCACATGACTCTGTAGTAAGTATGGGTAGATTCAGAAACACTAACCACCCTGTCTCTTTGAGGGGGGTATCAGATCCGGATATCCCATTCTGTCTTTTTGCAGTACAGACTGAGCAGGGATGATGCAATGCCAAGGAAAATTCATCAGACTTGAAGCAAACTGCAAGCCCTGTAATATTTACACCCCCCAAAGAGAGTAAATACTGGCATGGCTGCATACAAACAACCCTCAGGCTTAAAGTACCTCAATTATCAATTGATTCATATAATTAATAAAACACTCTCAGCTACTTTCACCAACACAACACCTTTGTTCTCTAGCCAGGGTGCTTAACGTTTTAATCGTCCCCCACCCCGATTTCAGGAAGAGCAGAGCACTCAGTACCTGGCAGGACCAAGCACTTGTTAAGCTGCTGTGCTTCCTTTGCATTAGTATTTTCCATATAGTACTTTGAAAAAGGCAACAGGCCGAAAACACAGTAACTCAATCCTGAAGAACAATGGGCATTTCTGTGAGCTGGTTTTCTACACAGGATGTGGGGTGGGCCTTCTTGAGCTTGTGTAATCTGTCGGGAAGCCCAAAAACCACACTGAAAACATGCTTTTCCTTTAACAAACAGCCACACACTCACAGAGTCTAACATTCATTTACATGACTGTCATTCACCATTAAGGAAAATTTTTATTAAAAATGATTGCAAAAAAATCTTATTATCTCAAGGTACATGGACCGTACCCAATTAATATGTATAGCCTTTTTTAAAATGCCAGCAGGAACTATATTTAGTGATTGAAGCTTCACTTCTAAATATAGAGCAAGGAACTGCACCTCCATTAGCACTTTATGTGCTAGTTTGCATCCTAGAATCATGACAGCCCAGAATGCAAAACTCAAAGGCACTGGAAACATTTTCATGGAGTGCACCAGTAAGACCTTACAATGTGAAACACATTCAGATTATCTTTAGCAGACTTTTTTCCAGATCCTGACTGCAAGACACTAGAATTAACAAGTTCTGGCAGCCCTTTAAAGTCCCTTATTCCAGACACTCCTTTAAGATCAACTTTCCCCTTTCTCCAAGCAGCACCACAAGACAGTCCACCATCAGTGTGCTCTGCAAGGACTGAACCAAATATAGCAGAGGTTTTAACACAAGAGAGAAATGAGTGCTTCCAGAGCTCTCCTCAGGCTGGGTAATAAGACAGCAGATCTGAAGTAGCAAATATAAAGGACTTGCAGGAGTAGTGCATTGCTACATTATTTCATGTTTAGAAAGTTTAAGCAAGGAGGTTTGTATTTACTGCAAAAACATTCTCATTTATCTAACAGATTACCTGTAAAAAAAAAAAACACCTTCACTGTATCATCATAGGTATGGCACAATAAAAGGTATGGCACTAGTCTCTACATTGGTCCTTGACCTTAAGTCTCAGAGGAATATACTTCCCAGAAAACAGCATGCTAGTATTTCTAAGCATTGAAAGGCATGTTACCACATTGCAGATGCATGACACTTTACTGAAGCAATCAATGAGAAAAGGAGCATGTCCTGGTTATAGTCTTCCTTCTAAAGATTTAGTTCAAGTTACCTGTCTGAAAAATTTGACTACTCCCCCTTTCCCGTTTGTCTCTTGAAGCTGTAAGACAGGGTTTATCAAGCACAATTACTGAAGAATTAAGAGTTCCCATCAACTCTCTAGAAGTCTGTGGTCACAATAAAACCAAATTTTATAGCTGACATTAAAATTCAGTACTGTAAAACCCTGTCAGGAATCTTCTAGGGAGAAAACAGCTGTGTGAAGGAGGTATGTATTACAGAATACTCTGTATCAATTTACTACTGTAACTTCCAGGATTAACTATTTTTAATTCCTAACGAAACTAGATTGCAGTCTGAAGCTTTATCATATTTCTAGTGCTCTGATTTCCAATGATCTTTTTGAGGCTACAGCTTCTTCTACATGTCTATATTCTTTCTTTCTGTAGGAAATCAGAAATAATGGAAGGTTATGCAACTAGGAAAAAACCCCAACAGTCTGGCATACTTTTTTGCCAACTATCAGGTGTGGCTAAAAACACCACTAAATCTTCCCCCCATTTTCATGTTAATTAAGATTAAAGCAAATTATGAAGGGATAAATCTTCAGCAACATTAGACACAGCAATTCTTACCACACCCTTGATATTTTTACAGTTACCACATAATTTGAGCCAGAAACTATTACATTCTATGCATAACTGTTTGACTTCTGTCTTCGTCTCCAGCAAGTTCCTGCCTGAGCACACACACTACACAAAACCAGCTCCTGCAGCTACAGAGGGGAGGGCTGCAAGGAAATCCCAAACCCCAGCAGGAATACACATTTCTGTGATTCAACATGTTGAATTTTTACTTCTAAGATGGCACAAACCAGCATAAAAGCACAGCATTAACTGCATGGAAAAAATGCTTATCCTGTCTGCATTACAGATCCTAGGACCACTTCATATTCAGGTGACCAAGTCTGTCTCTTTCACCAAATTTCCTAAGTATGGCTGTAGTGCTTTGTGTACTTTCAGCTAGGGTAGTTTAAGGGAGAAAAGAGATTTGTTAAAAGCTGCAAAACAACTGCATTTCACTTCCATCAGCTGTCCCAGAAGAGCAGAGGGAAAAAAACCAAAACTTATTCTGGATTGTTTTACTAGTTTTGGTTTCTTTTACATATAAAAAATAAATCTCAATGTGATACATTTATATCATAGCCTGTCCCTGTTGTGGAAGCAATGCAATGTATCCCAGTGAAGGCTTAGAGCACTCCCCGAGCACACTGAAAGGGGACTGTACAGTAACTGGATAGGAGGAAGGTACAAGCCATTTTCTAAGCAAAATAACAATGAAAATACCCAGAGAGTTTTGTTAGCAGCACAAGCCACAGAACAGAATTAAATTCCATTCTGCTCCCTGCAGTTCCCATCTGATTTTAATTTGCTAGAGAAGACTGAAGCCTGTATTCAAAAAAACAGACTGAGTTGTAAACAGTCTCTGCCAGCATTACTAGTAACTCATGAGGTACTGGCGTTACCATGGAAAGGCAGAGGGAGGGTGGGACAAAGAGACATGCTCTGTCATTAAGCTTGTTCTTTAAATTGCATTGTTTTAATCCATGAAATTACAGTGAAAAATATTTGATGTTCAGGAGAAACAATCTTGCAGAAAATCCAGTTCTACTCATCTCTTTGTTTTGTAACATTATGAAATCAAGCAGGGGAAAGTTGAGAAATGTCTAAACAGACTGCCTGCACTACTAGACCCCATGTTTTATAAAGCTTGTAATTACAGGCCACATACTGTTGCCTAATTTGTTTCTTGTTGTGTTATCAGTAAGAGATCCCTGCTTCATTTCCTGTAGAAATAGTTTTGTTGAGATTGTTCAGTCTCACAGCAGTATTTAACAATACATCTTTAATGAGACTTAACTCCCTCATCTCTGCCTTAGACTATGTAACAATATTATTCAAGCCAAGTTTGCCATCCATCACCAGTTATTAGTTTCTAGTTATCCATGTCCCTGATAAAGCACTGACACGCTCTGAAAAATCCATTTATAGTTCAATTAGAAGTGGGGAAAAAAAAAAAAAAAAAAGAGGAAGAGGTGTTTCTGCAGAAACAGTCCTAGCAGGATTCTGTTTCACATAAAATAGTTCTCCCTTAATTTTCATGCATCTCAGATCCACACTGAGCCCCAGTTAAAAAAATAAAAGATTTGAGGAAAGGACAAAGCAATCTCCTTTTTGAACAGATCAACCCCTTGTTCACATCATACTGAGGTGATGGAGCTCTATCCTCTGGTGTCAGATCAATAACCCATAGGAGTGGTAAGGAGCAACCAGATATAAAACCTTGAGCCACTGTTGCTTTTAGCACCCACCACAGGCCCTGACACATCACCTCCTAGTAAGACTCATTAGGAAGCTGGCAACATTCTAACACCACACCAAACTCTCATAGTCATCACCATTATGACTCCCCTGCTATCACTTCTTTGTTGGGCTACTACTATTATTTCTTTCAACTGCTCATGGCAGCTTCATCACCTGGGCCAAGCTAACAACCCTTATTGGCTCAGCACTGATTCTGTCAACCCCATCTTCCAGATCCAGCAGACATCTGCACTGACTTCTTGATAATAGATGTCATGAGCTGACAGCCATTAAATTGCAGCAACTCCTCACACAGCTCCCTTCACCATAGGTCTCTTACTCTTGGATTTGCTCACTACACTTCTCAGCTTGATAGCCTCATCTCACCAATTTTTATCCTGCTCTCTAAGTCTCAGTGCTGCCTTCATGCCTCTGTCCTTAATTTCATCTTAATGCACTCCTTTAGCCAGGCTCTATATCTATGTTATGTATGTCAATTTAACACTTGCTTCCTGCTATTGATCTGTCAACAACAACAATGCTTTGAACCAAGTGGTTTCTCCTTCCCTTCTCAGATGTTAGTGGTAATTACAAGGGATTAACAGCAACACATGCTCATACACTCAGTGTAGAGTGGTACAGAGTGACCATTACTATGAAGAATACATCTAGTTAGTGTTATTTTTGGCCTCTAAGAGATACTTGTGAACAAGCTACATTATACATGGCTAAGTCACATCTATTTCACATGTCTGAGGTATGTATAATCTGACCAGCATCAGGAATTGTGAAAGGCTCATTTTGAAACATAAGCTTCTTAAACCCCACCTACCACTTAGATAGACTCTTTTCCCATGAAAGGATCACAACCTGGACAAGCTTTCTGGCAAGTTCCCAAACAAGCAGCAAGAGGGCTTATTATAAAGCATAAAAACAAGAACTGGACCATGTTCTGCCCCTCCACCACACCCAGTTCTACTACCTACACCTTACCACTGGGGACTCAGGGAAGCTAAAAACTTACCTAGAACAACAGGTGGTGCTACCAGCCCTGGTTATGTCCAGACCTTTCAATGGCTACTATAAAGGACCTTCGTGCAGTTCTGCTCATTCCCTTTAAAGAGTAGGGTATGCTGTGTTGACTTTAGCCTCTGTCCCTCATTTGATTCGCTGTCTTAGCTTATGTTTATATACTGTTTATTAACTAATGATTCTTTTAATCTTTTCATAGGGTTGGTTCTACCCATGTCCAACTATTTATGTGTTCACAGCTGTCAGCTTATTGCGTATTAAATTGCCATAAGAAAATGGTAATTCCTTTGACAGAGCTGCAAAGCCAAACATACAAGCCCACAGAATTAAAAAAAAAAAGTTTAACTAGCACAAAAAAACCTTGTTTTTCAGAGGCAAATTTAAAATATATTTGGGGGCAAATGGAATTGCTCAATTTTCTTACTAGTCAAGTGACCATACTGCTATGGGGTTTTTTTTGTTTTTAACTGAATTAGCATGATTCAGACATCAGGGGATTAAGGTTTTACTGTCTGTGCCTAAAAGTGATGCAAGCTTTCAAATCTTTCTGTAAGCACTCAGTTTTTTCCAGAGTTCAAGGTTTTGAGAATTATATTCTTAAATCAGTATCCTCTCATACATACCTGGTTTTCTGCTGCAACTAACACCAGCTTGAAATTTTTGCTTCAGCAAAACAGCAAGCATTTGAGATCTCATCAATTTTCTAGAATCCTAATTTCAAATTGAACAAAACCCCAAACCAAACTACAAACCAAACCAACACCCCCAAACGGAAGGAGACCACCGCTGCTAAGGAAGTGGAAAATTCACAGGAGACTGGAGGAAAAGCACAGTTCTACAGAGTAGTGACACTTACATGTAGCTCCTGGAGGAGCATGCTAGGACAAGCATGCTGGTTCTATCTTTGCTCCACACAGGAGGCTTTGCATGCCAAAGCTAGTATTTATCTGCTTCTTGCCTGAGTGATTCCAGGCCTGTTCTGCACACCCTCTGCTGTGTCAAGAAGCTTTATACTTTTGGGTGGATCGCTGCAGACCAATTTGTCAGGAAGGGATATAATTTATACTAAAGATATTTGCATGTCAATTGATAATGAGATCCACATAACAGCCACCTTTCCTCACAAATTTAACACACATAATGCAGCCACTAACCTCATGCAACAGGAAAACTGTGACCTTATACAGTTTTTACAGTATCATTAACCAGGACCATACGCATATTTTGATTTTCTTCCTTAGGAGAAAATTCAAGGCACTGCTATGGATTTATGTATGTCTCCTATGGATCAAGATAACAATTTGAGCTTTTTCAAATTTTGTTAAGTTGAAGCAGTTTGGCACAGCTCAAGCTAGACAGGTACCGATAGCAGGTTACCATATTTACTTGCTTTACAGCATGGATATGTACCAAAATCTAAAAGTAAGAGTGGTGTGCAGCTATCAATAAGAAGAGAAGCAGCAGCTGATGCGAAGACATTAGCTGTTATTATCTAAATATATTCATGTTATAATGACTAAGAGGCACTGGAGTATTCAGTTTCACTAATTTCTCACGTTAGTCATGCCTCTGCATATCAAAGTTCCCATGACAGCAACTGGAGAAGGACTAATTCTAGTTAGAAGCTTCAATAGCCATATTTTGGGGGACTATCCACATACAAGTAACAAGTGAGCCACAGTCTTTTCAGTTGAGAGACTTGATGCCTTTCTGTTGTTTGAAAAAAAAGAATACAGTCAATGTGCTGCAAAGTAACTGCAGTGGCTGTACCATCCCTTCCACAAACGGTGTGAGGAATGAAGATACCAACACCATCAACTAAAGCAAAGATAACAGCTCAGGGTAGCTGATCCTCCTCGTGCCTAAGGTACCCAATCCAGGGAAGCGTAGGGAGTGGAAGACAGGAAACAAGCACTCTTCCTACTGCCCAAACCTAAAAATAACCAAGGCAGTACTGCTGTAACATTTACGCCACACAACTACTCAAAGCCTGAAATATTTACACTCTGGGCAAACAGTCACAAAATCTGTTGGTTTATGCCCAGTATCTTTTTATCATTATCCAAACAAATCAAAAGATTGTTGCAGGGAAGTTTACTTTTCTGAGGGTAGCAAAGAGTGTGTTGCCAGCTGTGTTATTCCAACATTAGCTTTTTATTCCTGCTAGTATCTTGGAGGTCAGTTCAGCAAAGACTACAAACTACAAGACTATTCTGGCTTGTAAACTCAAGCACTAGCTTCCCCCCCGNTTCTCTTTCACATTAGAGAACAAAGGAAACAAACTCCTTTATATCTGGGTACATCCTGAAGAAAACATGAGGTTAATATAAACAACGTAAGTAAAGAGCTAGAAAAAACCTTTAGATACATAATACAACTGTTAAATAAATTACATACAGACAGCTGCCACTAGACAGATTTTCCATGACAGTATGAAACCAGACTGCACTAAATCATGTTCTTTCTGCTTCTACCTATAAACATAGAAATTAAACTCCAAATAATTGAGAGTTGTTAAAAAGACTGGCTATGCCATTAGGTCATACAGACCATTCGTAGGACTTTGGAGGCAAACTTACAGGCTTCATCATTCCACCTCTCCTGCATTTAACATGACTACTGATTTGGGGGTTATAGCTTCTTCTTTCAGAAAGCTACAAAAGTGCATGAACATCTAGTTCCAAAACAGAATTCAAAGAAAAAGACCTAATTAAAGATAAGCCCCCTCCATTTCTGTGCTACCTAATTCTTGAGCTATCTTCCTCATTCTTCAGCCAGTTTCCATGGCTTTTTTATGTACTTCACACTGTCCATTCATCGCATAGGAAAAGTACAAGCTGATTTCTGACAAGTCTGGTAGGGAGGTGGAAATTTAGGCATAGAATTGCCATTATATGAGCTAACCTCCAGCCCAATTTCCTTTGGTGTTTAGCAATAACATAGTGTGTGACAGATACAGCAAAACTATCTTAAGTTTTGTAAGAGTCCTTAGATTTAAGAATTCAAAAGCTTACAGAGCCATATATGCTATATTATTCTTATATACATTATCATTTGACTGTGATACACCATACATAGTACACCTAGTTGTACCCATCCAGAAAGCTGGGGAAGCAGACAGCCACATAACTTTCTAGTCCCACAGAAAGATGGCTCCCAGTCCTGCTCTCCACCCCTTGAAACTCTAAAGCTTACTCAAATTTCACATATGGGCAGGAAACCAAAGTCTTCCACATGGCAGATTAAGTGCCAGAAATTGTAATAGTTCAGACATGAGCTCCCAACAGGAAGGAAGTTATAGTTAAATACAAGTCCAATCTGTGTTTCCCTCCATGAGTTCCTTAAGATGAATGGAAAAAACCAGCCAGGCTTTCCTGTTACACAACAGCTAGCAATCATGTGATGTTGGACATGGCACAACTGCTTGAAATAGAGATGTTCTTAACATGCAAAAGATTCCCCTCTAAACTGGTCTTTCAACTGCACACAATGCCTCTGTTTTCATAGTTTCTACCGTCTACTCCAGACGGATAACTTTGAGCTCCCCAAAAGCTATATGCTTTTCAAGAAGTACACGTTAGGCCTGCTTATTTTCCATCCAGGACAGCTAGATTTCAATCAGGTTTCCTTCTTACAGTCCATCAACCCTGATGCAGTTAGGGAGAAGACCTCCAAATACACACTTGATTTGGTCTTTTCTTTCCTCAGTGAACCACAGCTTAGAAAACCCGTAACCACTGGTGAGAATACTTTTTCAGTAACTAGTCTCCAGTTGACATCAGGAATACACACCCTTTGCTTCAACCCATCTATTCTTTTGCCCCTTCCTCTAAAGGGCTGCCAATTACCTGTAGAGTCCTAATTCTCCTCTTTGTTATATTTAAGTATGTTCATATATATATAAACACACACCGGTAGTATGTTTTGCCTATCTTGCAGGTACTTAAGAACATTACTTTCAGCAGACTAAATGGATCATTGATATGTGTTATACTTACAGAAGAATCTTAATTTTTTTTCTGCAACAGTCAAAAAGACCAGGAATCCCCTTTGAGCACTTCCAGTTAGCACCAAGAATTTGATTCTAAAGGAGTTTCAGAAGGGTATTATAAGTCAGACATGCTCTTCCTTAATGGGAGTTAAAAAATGTATTTTAAAAATAACCCATGCTCACATGTTTAGACTTGCATAAGGAAAAAGCAAATTAGTTTAATGAAGCAGCTCATCTTTATCATCTGACAAGTAGAGCAAGATCTCAGATTTACAAGCTGCAGCAAAAGCATTTTTAAGGAGTAAAGAACCTGTCCTTCACTTCAGCACCAAATGGACATATCCAAAATTGAGATCCAATCAAGAACCTTTAAAAGGCACAAAGAAAAATCAAGGTCTACTGGACTTGCCATGCTGGACAGCCACATCAGTTATTTTTTGCTCTCCGGTAGTTTATTACTATAGAGGGAAGTATCACTGAAAGGACTGATGATGCACAAGAGTAAAGAGTACCAACCAACTCCAAAATCAGTTTTAGGTAGCATCTACAGACACGCACAACTAAATTCCAGCAAGTTAATTTGAGATAGAAGCAGCATTTATAGACAGTTCAATGCCAGCTTACTTGTGATATTCTGTTTACAAGACACCCTATAGCTCTGATCAGACTAGGTACAGCAGAACCCATGAAACAAAAAGATGCAAGTGATTATTTTTGCCAGTTTATAAAATTGTGTGGAATTAATTTTTTTTTTATGGGGAAACAGTTCTAGACCATCTTGCAGTTCATTGCATTACTGAAGCTGAAAGGCATGTTTAATCAAACAGACTTAAAAGTATATCAAGAACAGAAGCTATCATACCCCTCATCAAATAGATTAACTTCGTTTGCCTACTGTAAGATGAGGCTACAACAGGTCCAATGATAATTTTTCCCTCCTTTCTGTAAGCCCTAACAATTGGCCTATAAAACAAAATTTAGGTGACATACCAAGGAGGAAAGCACCCAACTCTTACTTAAATGCGGACAGGACTATTAAGTAGTCATACCACTGAAACAGAAGACAAAACTTACAAACGGCTGCACTTTGAAGGCTAAGAATACCTGTAGCACTCAATCTGGAAAAGTGTGAGCAGCTTGCCTGTTCTAGAAAAGAAACAGAAGAACATACATTGCCAGCTCTTAGAAGTAATGCAGGCTTAGCTACAGCCTTCAGGGTATAGTCCTAGTAACAGTCTCAAACAATTATTACCTCCCATTAATTAGGTCTACACTGGCACTGCAGTGTTGGAGAAGTCTCTTGATGAAAGAGCTCAGTATGTTGATTTTGCACTGTATAATTTATCTTACATCATCCTGATTTTTTTGCTTCCCATTCATAGTACTCAGCCCAGCTTGAAATATCCCTGCCTGCCGGTTTTAAAAGACAAACAGAAAGAAGTATACATGCTTCATCTTTTCTTTCACCTTAGTAGTCTTTACTTTCACTGAAAACTACATTATACATATTTTCTGAATTGGTCCTTCATTTTTTAAATTCTGCCCCTAGCACAGGCAAGAGTATGTTAACACCCATACTCAGCTCTTTTACTTCCAGTGTTGCCTTAAGGAGATAACCTTGGACACAGGGAAAAAACAGTACAAGCCAACTTGCATGCAGAAGCCAGTTCAATTTTTATGCAATCTTTCAACATTAATGGAAATTTAAAGGTGGTGTATACTAGTATCACCCAATTGTATTAAATTTGTTACTGAAAACCAATAGCAGGTCATTAAGCGAAGATACTTTGCTTAAAACTCACCAGGATAGGTACTGTTTAAAGTGTGTTCCAGCTTTCAACTGCTCTTGTACCCCATTAAGAATAGCAAAGCAGGTGCTTTGACACTAGCCATCACGATCTCTATTAAAATGTGGCCAGTCTGTCAAAAGATAGAGACCTACAGTGCTTATGAGAGGTACAGCCAAGAACTCAGACCACTGCCACTATTTCCCTACTCTTGTCACTTGCCCTCCCCAACAGAAGTCAGTGCAAATTCAACTTTACTATCTCTGAAGAGGAGACACTCAAGTTCAAAAATTGCTGTTAGTCCAGACACTGCGGCTCCTACATGAAGTATAGTCTTTCCTATGCTTGTGCAAAGATAGGAGACAGAAGTGTTTCTCAGAAACAGTTTAAAAATAGGATCTGACAACTGCCCAGCATGCCTTTATAAGCTTATGAGCTTGTTCCAGTATATGAATGCTGGGTAACCAAGCACAGCTTTGGAAATGAACTTAAAAGTGCAGCACTGCCCTGATAAAAACAATAGCTTCATTTTGAGAACAGTAGTCTTCTAAATCAGAATGGTTATGACATTAAGTAATACGCTCTTCTAAAGGTTTTAATTAGATGACCCACAGTCCTTCTGGATGTAATTTGAGACATTTTGCCCTTCCCCAACAGATAAAACAGACTACATCAAGCAATCTATCATCAACCTGACAACACCGGGTCACAAATATCATGGCTTAAACATAAGAAGCACATCCACTGTGCAGTTTGGCACTCATTGGGGAATGAAGCTGGTAGAAGACCTCTTAGGCTTAAGACTAAATTACTATCTCAATCTCATGACCAGCCATAGTCCCACAGTCTCTTTGCTTTGCCTGCACTAATAGAGCTGCACAGCTTTTCACCTTCAGTTCATTTTTTTCCCCACTTAAATTTGTGAAATCCTGAAAATTACTGAACAGGGAGGGAGGGAGAGAGGTTAACTGAAGAATCAGAGGCTAATGCTTCTTTTCCAAATAGTTCTTCAGAGTAACACTAGTGAGTGCACACCACTAGTTGACACACCCCACATCTGCCACAGATAGTAGTTCCGGACTTGTATTTATTTGGTTTAAAGCAGTTGTACTAACACTGTATCAAGCAGCTATCCAGGATATATATGTACGACAACCAACTGGACAGAAAGACATATTAAGGAATTAAGAACAGAATTCCACCAATACAAAGCCTCAGTAGTTGCCTATCTACTGAGTTTTGCAGGAAACAAATCACAGCCAGTATTGTTCAATATAGAAAACTTGCCCATTCCAAGTATATCCTTCTGCCATCAGACTTCAGTACTTCTGAAGGTGTTTTGAGTCCTAATAAATAAGCCACACTGAGTAGAACCACAGCAGTCCTCAAAAGCAAAACCTCTGAAGAAAGATTACATACTGCTGTGCTCAAGCTGCATTTTTTCTTTTTAGTTAAAACTGTATGACTGTGCATCATTAACATGTTAGCAAACAGCAATTTCATAGCTGACCTCAGGAGTGAAGAAACTGTATTTGTTGAGCCTGTAGTTTTTTCCCTATCCCCATGAAAAAGCTCCCTCTGGACCAGTCACAGTAAGAAGTTTCATCAGAGATTAAAAAGCAAGAAATATCTCTTTTGTCCAACACTAATAACTACACAAATGCAACAGCTAAGTTTTGTTTGGTTTCCAAGCTTACAAACACCACAAATACTTGTTTTCTGCAACAGGACCATATTCAGAGGCAGTTCTGAGATGCTGGAGCTCGCAGTTCAGCAGGTTCCTGACTCTAGCACAGTCAGCTCTCAAGAAGTGGCAGCATCTTTCCCCATTTTCTTCCTAGAGATCCTCAAGGACCACCACTGTGCTTGCATTGTCTGCATCTTCACGGTAACTGAGTAAAAAGCTTAATGCTGCTCTCCAAAGCAATCAGAAGTTCATCTGAAAGACTACTTCAAATGACAAAGTCATGGTAAAAGGAGAAAAAAAAAAAACCTGCCCCACTTTACTATTCAAAGGTCATACCAGTGAGGTGGACCGGGTGCAAATTCCTGCTAATCCTAGGATTAGCAGGGCACACAAGAGCTTTAAGCTTGCTCCCTTAAGTGAGGAACTTCAGAATTACTGAGCCAGCCAGTAACTTGTTTTCCTTCTAGAGAAAAACCTTATACTCTCAACTTTTTCAGAAAGCCTCATCATAACACAAAGCCTGAAGTGGTGCACAAAGTTTTCACCCTATCCCTGCTATTGTTCAAGCACTGAAGTCTTTCCACACCCAGGGGGATAAAGCAATCAGCAGACAGTCTCTGTTACACACAAATAATGCATTAATTTGACAACTGACCACTGTGACACACAGGTGTATTTTAATATTAGCTCAGATCTCATCCAGTAATAGAGTGTTCACTGAACACCCTACTACACTGCCAGTCACTTTTGGACAAAGCAAGCCTATTCCAAGACTTACCCTGTCCCAACAAAATAAGCTCTGGAAGCCCAAAATCCTGTAAACAATTGACCAGGCCACAGTTGAAAAGAAATAATATTGCATTTAAATTTGCCTTTAGGCTGTTACTTCAGCAAACCTGATCTTGCCACCTACAACTGCGGGCCCATCTAGTAGCACCTTATACACTGTTTAAAAGTTTGTCTTTATTGTGGGTTTTTTTGAGCACGCTAGACTCCTTAAGCATTGATTCTGGCTGTGTAAGCACCCTCATGAGTTGCATCACAAAATTCTAAAGAGCTAATCTTTGCTAAGGAAAGTACATTTAATTTCACTAACAGTTAAAACCTGTACATCTCCTTTCTACATGCAGCTGCTTCTTCCTACTCCCGTACATGCAGGAGCATGTGTGAAGGCACACAATGAACATTCACATTAGAAACCCAACCAAACCATTACAATTAAGTCTATGCTAGATCCATTCTTCTATTGCCCACATAATCACTTGTACCATCAAAAAATAAAAAAGGAACAGTGCAGAAGTGAGAATGAACAGCTGGGGAGAGGTGCAGGATCATCTTTCAGTATGAGCACCACTTCAACTGTTTCAACTATGGCATCAATGTATACTCAGGTCTATTACACTATTAATCTCTCTTTTCCCCCCTGCATACCCTTGAACTCTTGTCAGTCCCTTTGTAAGACTCAAAGGTAAACAACAGTGTTTAAATAACAGGTCTTAGCAAAAGCACAGACAATATATACAGGCACAGACAGGCCATCCTGGCAAGTCAGAACCACAGGTCTAACTGCTGGAGAACATCCAGCACACTGAAACATCCTTATTAAAAGTAATGTAGCTCAGTGGAAATTGTTCCTCTTCCTAGTAGGCTACCATAAACGCAAGCTGTACACGTTTTTACCCAGTGTCCCTCTCTTACAACTTTGTTTCCCCCACTTTCCAGATTAAAATCACATGTCTAATCAGACTAGCTTTTGAGCAAATCCCTCTGCCCCCGAGGTTTCAGTCTCAAATTAGTATGCATTTTTTAAAAACTTATCTTCTGTAGCATAAGTAATTCTGAATGCATCAGTCATTGTTTTGAGACTTCACTGCAACACTGCTGGAGTCACTGCTGCTTTGAAAATAATACTGCTTCCCTGAGAACAGTTAATAACTTTTAAATCAAAGACCATCATGAACACATTAAAACATTAAAAAACGAGACACTTCAATTCATGTGTTGCTGCAATTAGCTTCTAGTTACACAGAGAAATTTTGAAGTAGTTCACCTTCAGTTTTCAAAGCAAAACAGGCTATGAGCTACCTAAACAGTTGCTGTAAGTATTAAAGCTTTTGCTGCCATAGTTAAGTTTGCAATTTCCAGATATTCTATATGAACTACCCTAAGTATTCACACTGCTCCCTTACAGTGAGGCATGCAACTACTCCCCAATTTATAATTGTGGAACACATACCTAACTATACATTTTAATAAAATAGAAACATGTCTTTTCTTCAGCTTCAGTTCATATTAACATTCTTCATGTAACACACCTGCAATTAAATATTCATAGTTCCAGGTCCCAAATCTGTCATATATCAAAAGATCCATTGTACACTCAAAGTCTCTCTGGAAGTTTCCACGTCATACTCTGCCTACACAAGAAGAATCAGTAATCCAGTCACCTTAATATTTGGTCAACAAACCAAATGCTTCCTCCTAACACCATTTCCAGTAAGCTTCGTTGTTTGTTTAAATAAGCTTTACAACCTCGACGACTCAAGAATGCTGCTTTATAGTTGTCCGCATAGAACAAAATTGATTTGTGGAATGCTGACAGTCACCATGTAACACTAAAAACAAACAAAAAAAAAACCACAAAAAACGAACAAACAAAAAAAAACCAAAAAGAGAAAAAAACAGAGAAGGAATGGGGGTGGCTACTCATTTAGGAATCAGAGCTTATATCCTGAAAGCTAGGTTCAAATTGAACTCTAAACTTTCAGGAGCTTCACACTGTGTCATATTTAATTACTGCGTCTCCCACTTCTTTCCTTGTATCCTTTATATAACCTACAAAGGAAAAATGTAGCACTATTAAATGCTTACAATTCTGTACTTCTACCCCTCCCTACCCCTCAACACACAGATGCCCTGCAGGGCTGTATCTGCAACTAATACGAACTACTTACAGCAGCTCCTAAGTCCCCAGTTAGTTCTTATGTAACTACACTCCACCTCACCATACCACTTATGTAACACATATTAAGTAGCATCTAATATACAAGGGTCTTCTATGTTAGCGGCATACCCAGCATACGACACACTCGCCAAATAGCCAAGCTTTAGCCCCCACCAGTTTACTACTGTGTAGGAAAAAAAAAACACCAAAACCAAACCAAACAAACAAAAAAACCCCCAAAACCCCAAACCATTCAGATCTACCTGGTGAAAGACTTAAGAACAGAAAGAGTGCTATGACACATTTCTAAATGGAACAAACAGACACCTTTAATGCATCAGCAATTTTAACTGTTTTGTGTGTTGGGTTCAATAGATGCTAAATTTATACCTTGCTATACAAGAACAAGACACAGGAACTACCACTGAACTGCTTTGCAAACACAATAACCCCACCCAGTTGCATTCCTTAAAGAAAAAGTTACAATTAAGTAATTTTTTTACTTCCCCCATCACATTACTGAAATAAAAATAATACACCAAAAACAGACCCAGAAAATCTATTTGCCAAGCTTCCAAGCCTACCCAGACCTGTGTTACAAACGTATCTTTCTATGAATCTCAAAAAGACATAGGGCATCTTTACAATTTGCATACCATCATTTCACTTTTTATAATGTATACGCTTCAATCCCTGTTAAAGGTGCAGGCCATGCATGGCCTAACTTTGTAATACCATGCCATATTACCCTCCACCCCAAAAAGCTTCTTAATCCCTATAACAGGGTCCAACAACATATAAAGAATATCGATCTGTTTTTCCATAACCAAGTTCTGTTGAAATAAGGTCATTAATAGCTTGCAGGTTTCTCCTCAGGCTCCCCCACCCCGTACCCTCGGCAAAGCAACACTGAGCATGCGACCGCCTCCTCAAAAGAGCAACTCTGCACACTGTTCTTCTTTCTCAGCTGCTTTAATAGGGTTATTCAAAACATCGCTTAAACTGACTCTTTCAGCAAGTTGCTCCGGGAAACTTAGTTTGGACGTTAAACTGTTCCCGTACGCGAGAAGGGGAAGCCGAGTATCTTAGCACGCCCGGCCGCGGGAAGGCCCGGCGCGGCAGCCGCTCACCACCTGCTCCCACACTCGAGCGCAGCGGGTAGGCGCCTAAGGGAACTTTCCCTTGCGGCGGGTAACGCCGTTCGCAGAGGGGGCGGAATGGAAAGCTTCACCCGAGAGCAGCTACACCCTGGAGATGGGTGGAGAACAAGGGGGAAGCGAGAACCTTCCTCAGCGGCAGCTACACCCTCATGCGTAAGGTTAATGGGGGAAGGGAAATGGGAACCAACGCGGTACCGACGGCATTGTGCGGGAAGGGGGAGGGAAACACGGACTCTCCCGGGCAGCCGCTACCGCCTCAGCCAGCTTGGTCTGCAGCCAAACCCCACAAAAATGCAACGCGGTCACATGACCTCCGGCGGACGTGCAACTCCCTTCTCTCTCCAGGGAGACCCTGCGCCATCTTGTACTGACGCAGTTACAAAAAGCAGGCAGCAGTTGCTCTTCTCTCGCTCTTCCCCCGCTCCTCTCCTCACGACCCAGGCACTGTCTGAGAAGGATAAGTCAAGGCCTGCTCCCGTTTTCCTTTTCACCAGCTCTTCGGAAATCCCCCGCCCGTCAAGTCCTCCCTCGCGCTGAAATCATGGCGCCCGTTTTCTCCCTTTGCACCAGCCTCCCCCGACAGCTCCCCAACCCTGCCCAGCTGCGGCTGCCCCTGCTGCAGGATGATGTCAGCACCAGCCAACCAGGGTGCGCCGGGCTAGCTCGGCCGGCCTAGCGATTGGCTCTTGCATAGCTCCCTCCCCCCTCCTGACTCAGTCTCCGCCGCGGTTCGCTGCAGAGCCGCAGCCAAGGCACAAGTGGGGGGGGGGGAATAAAAAAAAAAAAGGAAAAAAAAAGAAAAACAACAGTTTTTTTNACACAAAAAACCGACAACCAAACCCACCAAGACGCCAGCCGCCATTTCGCGCAACAACAGGCAGAACCCGAGCGAGCAGCCCCAGCCAAGCGCCCTAAGGAGAGAGAGAGAGAGAGAGAGAAAGAAACAGAGACAACCGCACAGAAGAATTAGGCAGGAAAAAATACCCATAGACTCCGCCATGATCACAAGACGTTTAATCGCCCCCCTCCTCCCTCAGACTCAATGCCCCATTACAGCCGCCTCCTCTGCGTCCAACCAGCTAGCAGATCCCTTCACCTCAGCTCCCTCCTGCCGCAGCAGCAGCTGTTTAGAGCCCCAAACTCTCTCTGCCCAAGGTGTGGGGGGACGCTAGTCTATGGCGCTGCTGCTAACTGCTTCTCCAGTCACCCGATTGTGGCGGCTCCATCGAGGCAGGGTAAGAGCTGCCAGCCGAGCTTTTATCTGGTGCGCGGAGTTTGCGCACTGAAGGAGGCTCG